>CM022703.1:65673779-65739790 GCA_012295165.1 Asparagus setaceus | reverse complement strand
TTGTCTTATTGCATCATCTAATGATTCTATATTATGGCATAGACGTTTTGGTCATGTAAATTTTAAACATATTTCTAAAATTTATAAAAACAATTCGTAAATGGTCTACCTAAGATTTCATATAAAGATAATTTTTGTGATGCATGTCAAAAGGAAAAATGCATAAATCTACTTTTAAATCTAAAAATATTATTTCTACAAGTAGACCACTAGAATTAATTCATATTGATCTTTTGGTCCTTCAAGAGTAGCTTCAATAAATGGAAGTAAATATGTATTAGTAATTGTTGATGATTTTTTAAGGTTTACATGGGTAATGTTTCTTAAACACAAAATGATGCTTTTAATAAATTTTCTATTTTTGTAAGAAAATACAAAATCAAAAATCTCTTTCTATAATTACTATACGTAGTGATCATGGAGGAGAGTTTGAAAATGAACTTTTGTAAATTTTTGTGACAAAATGGTATTTCTCATACATTTTCTTTTCCTAGAGCACTCCACAAAATGAAGTTGTAGAAAGAAAGAATAGAACTTTACAAGAATGTGCTAGAACCATGTTATGTGATAGTAATTTACCTAAATATTTTAAGTAGTGATTCACAGATGCTATGTTCTAAATAGAGTTTTATTAAGACCTATTTTAAAGAAAACTCCTTATGAATTATTTTATAATAAAATTCCTAAAGTTTCTTATTTTAAACCTTTTGGTTGTAAATGTTTTATATTAAATACAAAAGATAATTTGGATAAATTTGATTCCAAATCGATGAAGGAATTTTTGTAGGATATTCTAATCATAGCAAAGCTTATAGAATTTATAACAAAAGAACTTTGGTTATTGAAGAATCTATGCATGTTTCTTTTGATGAAAGTTTTTCAAAATCACCTACTATTTTAAATGATGATGATGATTTAAGTAATAATTCTAATGATACTCCAATGATAGATATTTCAAAAATAATGATTTACAAAATGATTTACCAAAGGATTTTGTAGAAGTCAAAAATCATTCACATGATTTGATTATTGGAAATATTTCGATAAAGTTACTACTAGATCTCATTTTAATTTAATTGCTCATGTTGCATTTGTTTCGAAATAGAACCTAAAAATGTAAAAGAAGTTTTACTTGATAATTTTTGGATAGATGCTATGCAAGATGAGTTAAATCAATTTATAAGAAATGATGTTTGGAATCTTGTACCTAGACCACAAGATAAATCCATTATAGGAACAAAATGGGTATTTAGAAATAAACTAGATGAATCGGACAAGTTATAAGAAATAAAGCCGATTAGTTGCTCAAGGATATAATCAAGAAGAAGGAATTGATTATGATGAAACTTATGCTCCTGTTGCTCGTTTAGAATCTATTAGAATTTTACTTGCATTTGCATGTTTTATGAATTTTAAACTATATCAAATGGATGTTAAAAGTGCATTTTAAATGGTTTTATAAAAGAAGAAGTCTTTGTAGAACAACCTCCGGATTTGAACATGAAAAATTTTCTGATCATGTTTATAAACTTAAAAGGCTTTATATGGTCTTAAACAAGCACCTCGTGCTTGGTATGAAAGATTAAAAATTTTCTTTTAACTTCGGTTTTGACATAGGAAAAGTTGATTCTACATTGTTTATTAAGAAAATAAATAAAGATATATTGTTAATACAAATATATGTAGATGATATAATATTTGGCTACTAACAATAATCTTTGTCAAGAGTTTGCTAAGACTATGGGATGAATTTGAAATGAGTCACATGGGTGAACTTAACTTCTTTCTTGATTTCAAATCAAACAATTGAAGGAAGGGATTTTCATCAATCAAAGCAAATATGCCAAAGAATTACTTAAACGTTTTGGAATGGATAATACATCGTAAATGTACACCAATGAGTACTACAACATCTCTTGATAAAGATGAAAATGGTAAGAATGTTGATCAAAAGCTATATCGAGGTATGATCGGATCACTTTACATTACCGCTAGTAGACCGATATTATGTTTAGTGTTTGTTTATGTGCTAGATTTCAATCTAATCCTAAAGAATCACATCTTAAAGCTGTTAAAAGAATTTTTAGATATCTTAAAGATACTTCAAATTTTAGTTTATTTTATCCAAAGAATAGCACATTTAATTTATTAACTTATAGTGATCTTTGATTTTGGGATGTAAATCGATAGAAAAGTACAAGTGGTACTTGTCATTTCTTAGGACACTCACTTGTATCTTGGTTTAGTAAAAACAAAATTCAAGATCATTATCTACCAATCAAGGTAATATATTGTCGCTAGTTTAGCATGTGCACAAGTCTTATGGATGAAACAAACTTTATCCGATTATTGTATTAATTGTCCCACATCATCTATAATGTGTGATAATTCTAGTGCAATTAATTTATCTAAAAATCCTATTCAACATTCACGCACAAAACATATTGATATTAGACATCATTTTCTATGTGATCATGTTCTTAAGGGTGACATTACATTAGAATTTATATCTACTAATAAACAAATAGCAGATATTTTAACAAAACCCTTAAAAGAAGAAATTTATGTTAAATTAAGAAGAGAATTAGGTATATGTTCTATTACGATTTAAATTAATTTTTAAATGAGTACATATGCATATATTCTATTATTAGTCGACTAATAGCTTGTCTAGTCGACTACATGCATAGTTATACATATAGGACTAGAACATAGAAATTCTTATTAGCCTACTATAGTTTTAAGATTGGTCGACTATTATATAGTTCTATAGATTAGTCGACTATATTACTCTTATTAGTCGACTACTAAAATTGAACATAAATGAATCTTCGCTATAACCGCAGATTAGTCGACTACACACCAGTTGTGGCAATGGATGTTATCAAAATTCTGATTTTCATGGCAAGTCTTTGCTTACCTATATGGATGGGTGAAGTATTGGACTATGTTCATAATCTGGATGATTTATTTGAAGTTTTAGCTCATACTGATGAAATCTTAAATTGCTTATCTTATATGTTCTCTTCTTTTGTTGATAACAAAGGGGAGTAAGTCTAGTGTGTAGTGTATTTGCATAATGTATTTAAGTCTAGTGTGTAGTGTATTTGCATAATGTATTTATATACGGGATAATTGCATATGCTTATATTGTGTATGCTTATATGTGGGGAGTAAAAGTTAGTATTTATATGCTTATATAAAATGATTACGTATTATTGTTTGTTATCATCAAAAGGGGAGAATGTTGATTTTCATATTCTCAAGTTAGTATTTTGATGATAACAATATGTGTTCTATATATGTGTTTTGTGTGTATTATAACTTGTTGATCAGGATATCATTATTATCAAATTTGGACAAGTGCAAGCTAAGCTCAAGGCATTATGAAGTATTGAAGATGATGAGAAGCAAGTTAAATGTAAATTTTTCTCTTCTTTACTTAGAATTATTGTACAAGCCTTGATCACACACACACACACTTAGAACATACTAACACATGCTTAGTGTGTTGGTTAATTATAGAAATCCCTATATTAACCATTAGAGTTATTAGTTATTTTACAAGTTTTAAAAATTGCATTAACATCATTTTAATCTTTAATAGTCGACTAATTAGTATAGTAGTCGACTAGTCATGTGTTAATGTCAAATTAAAGTTTCGTCATTTTACGAATGGTCGACTAATGAACAAGATAGTCGACTAATTGAGACTTAGAAACTTTTCATAATTCGTAAAATTACAGTAGTGGAGCTACTAGTATAGTATAGTCGACTACTAAGGGCTTACTCGAAAATCAAGTTCGTCATATCACGGTGTAGTCGACTACCTTTACGGTGTAGTTAACTACTAAATTATAAAACGATTTTCAACATTCGTCAATTGAGTAGTCGACTAATGACTACAAGATAGTCGACTACTAAGCTACAAAACTATGTTTATAAAGTCCGTTTCTTACAGAGTAGTCGACTAATGACCGCTTGTAGTCGACTACGATACGCTTTCGACTTTTAGAATTTGAATTTATGAACGCTTTGTTCGCTTAATATCCGCTTCTTGGCTTTCAAAAGTGTCTTTTCAAGGGATATATATATATATATAAAACAATTTTTTGAGGCATTCTTCTTGAGTTTTGAAAGTCCAAAAGAGAGTTAAAGAATTCTAAAAGTTGAATCTGATATTGCTATTGATTTTACTACATTCAAAATAAGATTTAGGCAATATCAAAGATTAAAAGTTCCTAAGCCATCACTGCATTACCAACACTTCAAGGCTTATAGGAATTGTATTTCTTTTTCAAAAGGAATTCTGGTGTGAGAATTGGTGATCTCGTGTTTGAGATTGTTGCAATTTGCATGGGCTTGCAAATTAGTCAGTTTTGCTTGATTTTGTAATTTGTTTTCAAAATCATAGTGGAAACTCTCAAGCGGGATTTGCTTGGGGACTGGATGTACACCGGGGAGGTGGAACCAGTATAAAATCCCTGTGTTTGTGATTGTTCAATTTCTGTGATTGTTGCTATCTTATTGCAATTTATTATCTATTTTGCATAAAATTTTATAAAACACTATTCACCCCCTCTAGTGTTTAAGTGTGTTAGATCAACGATCCTACAGCAAGTCCAATCAAAGCTTGAACTTGGCTATTGGTAATGGCTTCGTCGACATATCCACCCCTTCAGTTGTTGACAATGCATATGTGTTATAGTCCTGAATTATCTAAATAATTACTAGTGTTTAATGGCAGACAAGTATCCCATATTAAGAAGCATAATCCAATCCAAGATAGTTCCGACTCACATCTTGGATTACTCGAGATGCCGACATCTTGTTGGGACCAATCAAAAGGTGGTACTTGTCAATAAGCCAATCCCTTTGCCAGACAACTTCCTTTGCCGACATCTTGTGAAGCCGACTTCAGAGGCGATGCATGCCGTCATCTCGGCACTTTTCATTAGGCTGAGACGGCAAACCACCCATTTGACCGTTCCTTTGCCGACACCTTGTGAGTCCGACTCAAAAGGCGGTACTACTTGACAATGCCGCTAGGATTAGAAGACAAAGTCATGTCTTGGGCCTCCCGCCAAGTGATGAGTAGTCACCACATTGAATACAAGATCTTAGCCATCAATTCTCTGGGCTTGTAGATCTTTAAGGTACGTTGTATTGTGCCTCCTGTCACTTCACATTAAAGGCCGACTCGACAGTTGCAACACCTGCAGGGGCGAAATCCAATTTCGCCACTGGCCCATGTAGGCGTCGAAAATTGCCTATACGCTCCCGAACACAGCTTGTGATAAGGAGTTGACGATCGGCGAGCCATTCGATGACATAACGGCGAACCGCCGATATACAACAACAAGCCACCACGACGCCAATGCATAAAGCGAAGTCGACACCACAAGATAAAACGAGTCGACGATGCGTCCAAATCAATAAACCCGGTCGACGGTGCATAAAACAAGTCGACAAAGCGTCCGAGGCTAATAAAACGACGAATCGCGTGCGAGCAAAGGGATGAACCCGACTTTGACGCCCGGATCGCAAGGACCGATAAACCGGAATCGAATCGACTCAAACACCGAAAATGGCGAAAATACCGAAAACGGCACACTTGGGTGACTTCGGCGAAACCGAGCCACTTACAAGTGGCTCGGCCTTGTAAGTGGCTTCGGCCAAGGCGAACCACAAATCTTCGGCCATGGCCGAGCCACTTGCAAGTGGCAGCGGGCCTCGGGCCGATTCGACCGTTATCCGCTTTTGAGGCTATAAATATGAGGTGCAAGGCTCATTTGCACGGATCCAAAATTTTTAGAGAGACGAAAGCTCACGAATTAAGATCTGATTTTTGGCGATAAAGGCGACGACTTTGAAGATCCAGATCTAGCTTTGGGGGAGGCGATCAACTTCGACATCAGATCCACATCGTTTCCTCGAGATTAAACCTTATTTTGATCTCCAGAAGAGCTTTGATTTCGCTTAGTCGATCTCATTCGCCGGCTCTTGTTTCCTTCGTGAAATAACCCCTTTGATCGTGTAGATCTTGCACCGGATCCAGATACGCAGTGGTCCACGGACGAAAAGAAGTCCCTACAGTAAAGACACCATCGCTAGTTGGACCGATAAACGGATCCCGCGTTTGTTCAAAAAGGAGAGAAAGTTGTAATCTTTTGATTGTTCATTGTAAAGCCTTATAAAAATGCAATATTTTTCTCAATCTCGCTTGTAATTCCATAAAGGTGTAAAGATTCAAATCAATGACAATCATACCGACTTTCCCAGCGAATGTTCCCATACCGATCGAAGTGACCCTTATTCACTCACGGCCGATACCAGATAGCAAAAGCCGACTCAACTACTAGCTATTAGTCGATCAAAGTTACCAAACTACCCCTTGATTATTGCTATAAATAGGGAAGCTATTTGCATGATAAATGTAAGCAATTTCTAAGCCATAACTCTGCTATAATTAACCTTCAATTAATTTCCCCACTTAAGATTATCCACTAACTTGATCATCGGAGGAACCACCGGGGATCCAACCCCAACCTCACACGAGGTGTGATATGTGCAGGATAATTCAGGAATTTTCAGGCTTAGACATCTAGAGGAGTTAGAGGACCCTAATCACTTTAACAACATAATTAATTGACTGTGTGATTCATGCATCAATAAAAAATAGACTTAAAATGAACCAAAATGGACTAAACATGAACCAAGTTAGACTTAATATGAACCAAGTTTGGACTTAACATGAACCAAGTTGGACTTAACATGAATCAAAATAGACTTAAAATGAACCAAGATGGACTTGACATTAACCAAGTTGGACTTAACATGAACCAAGTTGGACTTAACATATAATCCAAGTTGGACTTAACATAAACCAAGTTGGACTTAACTTAGTTCATGTTAAGTTTAAATCATGTTAAGTCTAATTCGTGTTAACTCTAATGTTAAGTCTAATTTGGGCTTGAGCTCCTCCTCGTCCTCCTCTAGCACTGCCTGCTCCGCCTTGTTTTTTGCCACCTCTTCGCCTTTAGTGTCGGAGACCGATCTATTGTTTGACGGATCCTCCGACGAGAACACCAATGAATTCGAGGTTTTGGCCATTGTCATTGTCGACCAAATTTGAGCTTTTTTTGGTTTTGGGGAGAAAGAAAGAGAGAGCGTGAAAAAATTGTGGGAGAAAAAGAGCAAATAACATTGACCTTTTCTAAGTAATATATACCCAGATCAACAATATGGCCGGAGCGTGCACCTAAGTTCAGTGGTAGCAGAGGGGGATGTCAGTATCTAAGAGAAAAAGGAGAAAGATAAAGAGAAGAGGAAGGAGATGTGTTAGGAGATACAAGGAGAGGAGAGGAGAGGAGGAAGGAGGAGCCATAGTCATTAGATCTAGAAAAAAGAATGGAGAAGATAAGAGCATTTTGAGATTTATTATTTCTTTTTCTCTATGCTTACTTGGCGGTAATAATGACTAAACAAGGGCTGCAAAGACATATATTTCTAATTAAGGGTCACAGCAGATGAAAAAGTTGGAGGGGTCAAAGACATGAAGTTTCAACTTTGGAGCCTTGACACGCTTTTACATACGTGTGTGTGTGTGTGTGTGTGTGTGTGTATGGAAATCATCCTTAAATTGAATCTAAGGATGCACCTCTCGATGCATAGATTTGGCTATAAAATTTATACACCATCCAAAACGATAGATCAAAATGAACGGAGTGAATCAAGTAAATTGATTGCATATAACGTAATTTTGAAGTTCGTCATTAGATTCAATCTAAGGTGGCTCCTTAGGATCATATCCCCAACACACACACACAATGAGTATGTATGTATGTATGTATGTATGTATGTATGTATGTATATATATATATATATATATATATATATATATATATATATATATATATATATATATATATATATATATATATATATATATATATATATATATATATATATATATATATATATATATATATATATATATATATATATATACATATATATATATATATATATATATATATATATATATATATATATATATATATATATATATATATATATATATATATATATATATATATATATATATATATATATATATATATATATATATATATATATATATATATATATATATATATATATATATATATATATATATATATATATATATATATATATATATATATATATATATATATATATATATATATATATATATATATATATATATATATATATATATATATATATATATATATATATATATATATATATATATATATATATATATATATATATATATATATATATATATATATATATATATATATATATATATATATATATATATATATATATATATATATATATATATATATATATATATATATATATATATATATATATATATATATATATATATATATATATATATATATATATATATATATATATATATATATATATATATATATATATATATATATATATATATATATATATATATATATATATATATATATATATATATATATATATATATATATATATATATATATATATATATATATATATATATATATATATATATATATATATATATATATATATATATATATATATATATATATATATATATATATATATATATATATATATATATATATATATATATATATATATATATATATATATATATATATATATATATATATATATATATATATATATATATATATATATATATATATATATCATATTATATTTTCACACACCAATTTTTATAGTTATCGTGTTTTGTAATGTGAAATAGTGGTAAATAGTTTTATATTTTGTTTATAAGATATTTTTGGAATATATCAAGAATTTTGAGCTTCTTTTTACTTGAATAATACACACATTTATTCTTTATATGTATAAATGTGCATTTATGCTAAAAATATATCAAACAAAAGTGTGTATCGTTAAAAGATGATCAAAGATCAGATTCTTATGAAATCCACCAAACATTGAGTGTATTCATTAAAAGATGGTCAAAGACCGACACTCGTGGATTATATTTGTGCATGTCTCAAAAGGTAGCCATCCCGCATTGAATATTTCTATATTTAGGTATGGTGTGAATAGTCTGCCAAACACTTTCTTCTTCCTCTTAAATCCTATATAGATGAGGTGATAGAGTCTGAATTATCTAAATAATTACTTGTCAATAAGCCAATCCCTTTGCCAGACAACTTCCTTTGCCGACATCTTGTGAAGCCGACTTCAGAGGCGATGCATGCCGTCATCTCGGCACTTTTCATTAGGCCGAGACGGCAAACCACCCAGGTGACCATTCCTTTGCCGACACCTTGTGAGTCCGACTCAAAAGGCGATACTACTTGACAATGCCGCTAGGATTAGAAGACAACATCATGTCTCGGGCCTCCCGCCAAGTGATGAGTAGTCACCACATTGAATGCAAGATCTTAGCCATCAATTCTCTGGGCTCGTAGATCTTTAAGGTACATTGTACTGTGCCTCCTGTCACTTCACATTAAAGGCCGACTCGACAGTTGCGACACCTGCAGGGGCAAAATCAAATTTCGCCACTGGCCCATACCTGATCAAAGTGACCCTTATTCACTCGCCGGTCGACACCTGTATAGCAGAAGCTGACTCAACTACCAGCTATCTGTCGATCAAAGCTACCAAACTACCCCTTAATTATTGCTATAAATAAGGGAGCTGTTTGCAAGATAAATGTAAGCAATTTCTAAGCCATCACTCTGCTATAATTAACCTTCAATTAATTTCCCCACTTAAGATTATCCCCTAACTTGATCATCGGAGGAACCACCGGGGATCCAACCCCAACCTCACACGAGTTATGATATGTGCAGGATAATTCAGGAATTTTCAGGCTTGGACATCTAGAGGATTGAGAGGACCCTAATCACTTTAACAACATAATTAATTGACTGTGTGATTCATGCATCAACAAAAATAGACTTAAAATGAACCAAAATGGACTAAACATGAACCAAGTTAGACTTAATATGAATCAAGTTTGAACTTAACATGAACCAAGTTGGACTTAACATGAATCAAAATAGACTTAAAATAAACCAAGATGGACTTGACATGAACCAAGTTGGACTTAACATATAATCCAAGTTGGACTTAACATAAACCAAGTTGGACTTAACTTAGTTCATGTTAAGTTTAAATCATGTTAAGTCTAATTCGTGTTAACTCTAATGTTAAGTCTAATTTGGGCTTGAGCTCCTCCTCGTCCTCCTCTAGCACTGCCTGCTCCGCCTTGTTTTTTGCCACCTCATCGCCTTTAGTGTCGGAGACCGATCTATTATTTGACGGATCCTCCGATGAGAACACCAATGAATTCGAGGTTTTGGCCATTGTCATTGTCGACCAAATTTGAGCTTTTTTGGTTTTGGGGAGAAAGAAAGAGAGAGCGTGAAAAAATTGTGGGAGAAAAAGAGCAAATAACATTGACCTTTTCTAAGTAATATATACCCAGATCAACAATATGGCCGGAGCGTGCACCTAAGTTCAGTGGTAGCAGAGGGGGATGTCAGTATCTAAGAGAAAAAGGAGAAAGATAAAGAGAAGAGGAAGGAGATGTGTTAGGAGAGACGAGGAGAGGAGAGGAGAGGAGGAAGGAGGAGCCATAGTCATTAGATCTAGAAAAAAAAAGAATGGAGAAGATAAGAGCATTTTGGGATTTTTTTTAATTTCTTTTTCTCTCTCTATGCTTACTTGGTGTGTAATAATGACTAAACAAAGGCTGCACATATATTTCTAATTAAGGGTCGCGTGAGATGAAAAAAGTTGGAGGGCATGACACATGAAGTTTTAACTTTTGGAGCCTTGACCGAGTTTTCCATCGTGTATATATATATATATATATATATATATATATATATATATATATATATATATATATATACATAAATCATCCTTAAATTGAATCTAAGGATGCACCTCTCGATGCATAGATTTGGCTATAAAATTTATACACCATCCAAAACATATAGATCAAAATGAATGGAGTGAATCAAGTAAATTGATTGCATATAACGTAATTTTGAAGGTCGTCATTAGATTCAATCTAAGGTGGCTCCTTAGGATCATATCCCCAAACACACACATAGAGTATATATATATATATATATATATATATATATATATATATATATATATATATATATATATATATATATATATATATATATATATATATATATATATATATATATATATATATATATATATATATATATATATATATATATATATATATATATATATATATATATATATATATTGTGCACAATGATAAAATTATGATTACTTGAGACATTGTTTCATGAGATATTTCATATTATATTTTCACACACCTATTTTTATAGTTATCGTGTTTTGTAATGTGAAATAGTGGTAAATAGTTTTTATATTTTGTTTATAAGATATTTTTGGAATATATCAAGAATTTTTGAGCTTCTTTTTACTTGAATAATACACACATTTATTCTTTATATGTATAAATGTGCATTTATGCTAAAAAATATATCAAACAAAAGAGTGTATCGTTAAAAGATGATCAAAGATCTGCACTCTTATGAAATCCACCAAACATTGAGTGTATTCATTAAAAGATGGTCAAAGACCGACACTCGTGGATTATATTTGTGCATGTCTCAAAAGGTAGCCATCCTGCATTGAATATTTCTATATTTAGGTATGGTGTGAATAGTCTGCCAAACACTTTCTTCTTCCTCTTAAATCCTATATAGATGAGGTGATAGAGTTACATTTTGGTCCTTAGTTTCTAAGGTTGGGATAATTCAGTGTTATTATTACTCAATATTCTCTTTGATATATCTGAATTTGTCAAATGAACTAGTATAATTCTTTTTACTATTTGTTTCACATAGTTTAAAATGATATTTAATCATTTTGTGTGTGATTTTGATGTGGTTTTTCTCGTGTTCATGTATTTTGTGATTCAATTTTAATCCATTATGATTTTTCTATAAACATTTTTATGTGAGCCGGTGTGTATTTCTCTTCCTTACATATTTGGAGAGTTTTAAGGGAGAGTTCTAAGGTTTTATTGAAAAGAGATTATATTGAAGGTTTTGATCCCTGAGCCTTGACAAACTCTTTATGATCACACACAACATCTCGACTCATTTCGGTGAGGAGAGTTGCTCTTAGATTCATCATCTACATCATTCTTCATCGTGCTACCGTAGATTCATCGAAGAACGGTTTGTTTATTAAATTGATTGTAAGATCTTATATATATATATATATATATATATATATATATATATATATATATATATATATATATATATATATATATATATATATATATTTGCTTAATTGTGTTTGATTAGTTGTGTATCAAATTTTTTAACGGCATACTCAAGCTGATGTTAATTGAGGGTTGTGACTAGCTAGGGCTAGGTATTTACTCATTGTGGACAATTAGGTTAGATGATTAGTTTCTGATAGATTTCAGGGTGAGGTCTTTGTAAGCCTACTAAATCGGGTTATGACTCAGAAGAACTCCTAGCATAGTGAGAACGTCTCTTTGTGAAAAGGAAGAGTGGACGTAAGATTGCTATCCAAACCACTATAAAATCTTGAGGGTCCTTGGTCGGTTGTTATTTGTGATTAATTATCGTTATTTGCTTTTATTTTATCATTTTCGCTGCATATTCTATGTTTTTAGTGATAGCGGTAGCAACCCTCTCTCTAGACTTGCATCTCAGATTCAACATTGAAGAACTAAAGAAAGTGCACGTATGTGGACAGATAGGTAGTGTGCAACTTGCGCGCAAAAGCTTTTCAACTTCCCAAAACTATCGTTGGAAGAACTAAAGAAAGTCTTTTTTTTTTAAGTGGATATTGGTTATAAATCTGTTATGAAGTGGTTTTAAGAACTTTTAAGGGAGAGCCAAAATGACAACCATTGGATTTGAGGGAATACGCCTCTCAAATCCGACACGAGCTAACTAGTTGTACAATTCTGCAAAACCCCATATGATTTGACTCTGAGGGACTAATATGTAATTTCCAAGATTTAATGACTTAATTATCAAATTATTGAAAATTTAAGGGACTAATTGCCTCGTTCATAAGATATATCGCGTTACTTTCTATCGTCCACCCGAACCAGAACCAGATATAAATGCTAATATCAATACTTATGCAAAGAATATCGGGTTAATTGCATATACATAAACCCCCTCTACTTTTGCTAAACTGAACTTACTAAGTTACTATCCCCGTAATTCTATTATTGCAGATGGAACCCTGACTGCAAGTTTTTAGATCCTTTTCTGGGCCATGTACCTGCAACAATAGATTTCAGTCAGAGGACCCAAATAGAACTATAGTTGTGATTGCTAGAATTAATATAAAACTATAATCCTCAACCCTCACCACAACTTCAGAGTTTTTGTATAATGGTTAAAGACTTAATATGATATCAGTGCAACCCAAGTTCAAATCTCACTAACCATAAATTGAAAGCGAATTGTTTAAAAATTAACACATTGCGTGAGTCAGAGTTTGACCCATAAAAAAGGGCTCTCAATCAGCAGAGGTATGTTAAAATTAATATAAAAGTATAACTCTCAACTCTTACCACACTTACACCAAAACTCCGTAGTTGTGATGAGAGTTGCGGGTTTTAGTTTTATATTAATTCTAACAGTGAGTTCAATTTGACGATAGTACAGAAGGCCTATCGACAATTAACCCAAGAATACATCATCCATTCTTAACTAAATTCACATACACAAACAGTGAGCTGGACATTTTGGAGATTTGGACTGACATATTGAATGACTCAGAAAATCCTGTTTGAATGTGGGGTGTTCTGAAGAGGTTCATTTTTCATTTCACTTGGGTGATTTACAACTTAAGAATATTATGTCTGAATCCTCCTCTGACCTTGAGGCAACCATCAAAGCCTGCTTCTTTTCACTCCAGACAAGCTTACCATAGCCTTCACCTTCTCCCTCAGAACGAACTTCTGGACTTTCCCTGTCGAAGTCTTTGGTATCTCCTCAAAAACAACAGTCTTTGGCGCCATATAATGGGGCAAGCGATCACGACAATACTTCATAATCTCCTCCTCACTTACCTTCCACCCCTCTTTCAGCTTCACAAAAGCACAAGATGTCTCACCCCAGTGCTCGTCAGGTCTCCCAACCACCGCAGCCTCAAGCACACCCGGATGCCCAAAAATCACCGACTCGACCTCTATCGTGCTTATGTTCTCCCCTCCTGAAACTATAATGTCCTTTGACCGATCCTTCAATTGTATATAACCATCATCATGTCTAACTCCTAGATCACCAGTCCGAAACCACCCGTCAGCCAGAGCTTCATCGGTCGCCCCCCTATCTTTAAAATAACCACTCATAACGGTATTCCCTCTAAACATAACTTCACCCATAGTCTTCCCATCGTTTGGAACACGCTTCATGGTTATGGGATCCTTGATATCTACCTCTATACCAATATGATGCAACCCCTGACGAGATTTAACCCTAGCCTTATCCTCAGCAGGTAGAGAGTCCCACTCTGGTTTCCATGTACAAACCGTGGCTGGACCATAGGTCTCAGTGAGTCCATATGAGTGGGTAACATTAAACCCTAGCTCCTCCATCTTGAATAGAACTTTGGCCGGTGGAGGTGCCCCGCCGGTCATCACAGATACTCTATGGGGAAGTGGTTTTCGGTCTTGAGATGGAGAATTCACGATGGAGTTGAGAACTGTAGGTGCACCGCCCATGTTTGTGACTTTGTGGAGGCGATGCTGTCAAAAATGACCTTGGCTGTGGCGTTTGGACGCAGATGTTTGTCCCTTGAGCTGCGATCCCCAAGCTAGGCACCAACCGTTGCAGTGGAACATCGGGACAGTCCATAGGTACACGGCATTGTTGTAATATCATTCAAGAGGACTGCTGCAATGGCATTCAGGTAAGCTCCTCGGTGACTATAGACTACACCTTTAGGTTTAGAAGTTGTGCCGAGGTATAGTTTAAGGATATCGGTTCACATTCGTCAGAAGGCCATTTGACATTGAAATGTGGGTCTGACGTCATTATAATATGTTCATAGTCTAGATCAGTAGAAGAATTTGGTGATCCGGGTTCTGAGATTGTGATCAGAATAGGGTTGGGGCTCGTGTTGGATTGAGAGAGAAGTTTGAGTGCTCCTTGGGCTATTTCAAGAAGCAGGTGGTCTACGAAGAGGACTTTGGCTCCAGAGTGCCTCAATAGGACGGATACCATGGCAGAGTCGTGTCGGATGTTGAGAGTGCACAGAACTGCACCAGTCATTGGCACAGCGAAGTGGAGTTCGTATGTTGCCGGGACGTTAGGAGCAAGTACAGCTACCTAATTCAGCAAAACCAAATAGCTTGGAGTTATAAAATCAAGTGTTGAATAGAGATCACTGTGTGTTTACTGTAAAATGGCACAATGGTGAATTGTAAGGAAAGGATCATATTAAGTAGGGAAGCATGGATACATCAAAATTTGAAAACAAATCGTAAGAAAGAAAGCTTTAATGTCCACTTTATAGCATCATAGCATTCTCAAAGAATGCCGCTCTCATTCTCAGAAAAAGATCAATTCTACACACAAATAACTCCAGCAACTTGCAAGTGAGCTCTATTAAGGGCCATTTATCAGTTAATAAATGATGGTCTCCCATCACGATAGGGGGTTCATTTAGAAAACGTGGATATATATGATTCTGATAATGTAGATAACGAAATATTAAAATCCTGAAGTTGTTAGATATGCTTCCAAACGCTCACAACTCCAAAAGACAAAAAACACACACACATCGTCTCTGGGACACTTGTTTGATGGATGAATTTTTCTGTTAAGAAGATGAATTGGGAGGCAAGGGAAAGGTAGAAGAAGGGATGAATTTTTACTTGGTTGATGACTCTAATCAAGATGAAGAATATGTCGCTTTTCCTGTTCAATGATAGACTTACATAGCCAGCTCTAGGTTGTGGAGTTTCGCAGATTTAATCTATGCCCCACATTTATGAGTGCCCCAAGCAGATCACCTTGAGTCGGGATCGACCCCCCAGTAAGAGAAATTAACTTACAATTCTTGATCTCTCTTTATCACTTTTGACTTTCAAATTAACCCCAAGAGATGGTCAAAATTTCTGCGACAGATTCCTAAGCTACAAAAGTGTTCCATCTCAACTTGAACCTTATACTTGTCTCAAGTGCCAAAGATGTTTGCTGACTTATTGATCAACAAAGTTATTAGACACCTAAAATCCTAGTCTGGGTGAGGTTTGTTGAGCTGCCTATTTGTTCTCAAACATAATTCGAACTTCAGAACATAACTTCTTGGTGTATAGGTCATGTCATATACTCTTCAGTGTGAAGAGCGGTATCATGTTTGCTTTGGAAATAAGTTCAAAAAAAGTGTAGGAAAGCCAGCTTCCTGGGTTGGACGGCTGGCAGTTTACGTATTTGGGCTTCTGGGGAAGTCTTGAAATAGTGGAATTGTTTGGAGGACTAGGTAGGTGGACGTAGCTCAACTGAGGAGGGAGCTACATCCCTCTCTATTTGCATTGGTGAATTCTTCTCTACTCAATTTAGTTGCATATTAGGAAGTGCTATGAAATAAACCATCTTGAAATTTAATTTTCCTTAAAAAAATATTAAATAATATCAATAACTATTAATTAATCAAAATTATCATACTTTCATGAATGCGCATAAAATTACATGAATAAGAAAAATTACCAAAATGTATGAATATAATCAAGTGCCAAACAGTAGACTATTATAAATTATTAGTTATATACTATGTCCACAATATGCACTATACTTGATGTTCTACCATTTACCGGTTTCAGTTTTCAAGCAGATTGCCACATCAAAAGATCTTTCTTTTGGAATGGAAGCAAGAAACAAATAGGGGATTTTCTCTAGTCAATTAGAAAAGGGTTGTAATAGCAAAGAAGAGGGTCACGTATGACTAATTAGTCTTCGACCACCTTCATGCCAAATGACGATGAAAATTGTTCCAAGTCTGCTTCACCAACACTTGTTTAGTATAATTACTACTGGTGTGTCTGGATATCATAATGAGTTTTTGAGGTGTTTTTCTTAAAAACACAATGCCCAGATTTTATTTTAAACATATCCCAATTCTATTTTAGAATAGAATGAGGATAGGTTAAACAACATATTCAATAGATATTAATATTAAGGATTAAAAGGTTCTACAATTACATGTGAATGTCAGATAGGAAATTTTAGGGGAAGATTCCCACGTTTGCATAACCGAATGTATTAAACATCCAATTTTAAAGACTTTAGGGTATACAAGTCTTTGCCAAGAACAAGTGAGGGTATATAAATGTGAAGTAGGGAAAACTATAAGGTATTTAAGCTAACTAGCCTTCTCAAAATGCCAATTGAAGGGAAGATTATCTACAATTTACCCTTAAATTACAGGAAAAAAAATTAACATTTTCATCTCTACCTTGCTTTTCAAGAAACCCTCTGATGTAAAAAGTTCAGCAAAAAACCCCTAACATATGAACATTAATGAAACGAATAATTTTATATTGGAGTTTGGTTCTTCAAACGTGTGTGAATTTAAAGTGTTCGTCCCTCCAGACGTTTACTCATGTATTTAACGAACAAACACCATTATAGAATTAAGACTTAATTGCACTTATATAGCCTCACTTGTTTTTGGTAGCAATTCATGTAACCTAAAGTTTTTTTTCAAATTTGCACTTAAATTCCCCCAGCTAGGCAAATGTGAGAATTCCCTCCCGAAAATTGTCATGCAACACATGTGCTAATTTTAGAACTTTTTAACCTTAATTTTGTTAAATTTACCGTTAAATTCACAACAATTCTATTTTAAATGATAGGTGATGGAGGAGGTTGGAGAGGAAGAACACGGTTGAGAAGGACATTTGCGAATGAGGTGAACTGCTGCTGGAGAGATTGGGCTATCTCCTAGGAGGATTCATCTAGCTAGGCTTGAGTGACATAGCTGGAGCTAGAAGATTCTCCAAGAGTGTGTGAATTAGGGACCGCAGGACGGTTATGATCAGCTATTTTCTCAAAGGGAGAAGAAGAGGCCCCACGATGGGCGCAAAACTGTTTATGTCAGGAAGTTAATTGTACGGATGAGTGGTTATTTAGAGGAGTTTAAGGTCGCTTGATCTTCCTTGATAGCTGATCAATCAAGAGGAAGTGGATTTCGCAACACCCGTTAGAGGGCCGGAGATGATCTCTCCGACGCGCCCTCCAACGTTCAAGTCAGTGATAGATTAAGCAAGTTTGTAGAATGTAGAATCTAGTTTTAGGGCGTTATTCAGCATGCCTTGGTATAGTGGGTTTGTCCACTATTTATAGAGAACATGTGGAGGGCACATTGGTAATTTGACCGGGTCGGTGCAGTCAATCGGTCCTAATTTGAAATTTGGATTTTGATAGGCTTAACAGTAAATTTAACAAGTATAAAGAGTTAACATATTCTAAAATCACCATGTGAGTATCTCATGAGAATTTTCAGGGGGAAATTCTCGTGTTTGGCCAGCTGAGAGTATTAAAGTGCAAATTTTAAAAACTTTAGGGTATATAAGTGCTCCCAAAAATAATTGAGGGTATATAAGTGCAAAGTAGGGAAACTATAGGGTATTTAAGTGAAATTAAGCCCATAATCATCAGTTTCCAAACCAAAAGTTCATTAATGATCATAGACAAGGGGGGTTTCATCGAACTTTTTAGATGAAGGGGTTTCTAGAAAATTAGAGTATAGGCCAATCAAAGAATTAACCACCAAGATCGCAAATTCCAAACAAAACAACCCCAAATAATAAATTCAATTAAAAAAACTCAACACCCTAAAAAATCTTACAACGTCGCGGCGAGAAATCCCCAAATGGGCGAGAGCAGACGCGAGGCGGAGGCATCGCTGATGGGTCTCCCTCCACGTGTAAGTACGAGAGCCGTAGATCACGGAGGGCCGATCGGCGTAGACGACGGCGGACCGTTGGATGAAGCTGAGGGGAGTCAAG
This sequence comes from Asparagus setaceus, assembly GCA_012295165.1. Lineage (NCBI taxonomy): Eukaryota > Viridiplantae > Streptophyta > Magnoliopsida > Asparagales > Asparagaceae > Asparagus > Asparagus setaceus. Next base: position 65,720,664 of record CM022703.1, on the reverse strand, counting down.
GGGACGTAGTTGGCGGAGCTGCGAACTGTACCCTCCATTATTGAAATTGGAACAAAAATTTGGTTGTACCGAAGAATCAGAGGTTTAAGACAATGATTTATGAGGGATGAAGGAATGATTCAGAAATATGATGATGACTCGCATTGAGTGAAGCACAGAGATATAATGAGGAAGGTGACAGATTTATGGCTGACGAGGCAATGATTGAGAAAGGTCGTTCGGCTTTTTCTTAGTCCTTTTAAGGCATTGTTTGGATTGAGGGTAATGAGCTGTCGGCATTGTTTGTAATGAGCTGTCAGCATTGTTTGGATTGAGGGTAATGAGCTGTCGGCATTGTTTGGATAGAGGGTAATGAGCGATGGGGGAACTTAGGGTAGCATTTATTCTTGTTTGGGAATAAAATTATGTTAGATAATGAGGGGAGATAAAGTAAAAAAGGGGAAAAATAGAGTTTTTCTTACCCCTCAAATTGGGGTGTAATGAGGGTGAAGTTAGAGGAAGGGAGAACAATAATTATAGAAAGACATTTTTACCTTTTATTAAGATCTAATCCAATGGTTGAGATTTCTAATAATAATATGACTTAATAATATGTAAGGTTATTTACGTCATTTTACATATATTCCCTTCCCTTCCCTTCATTTTATTAAACTTTCCAAACGGGGTGAACTAAGTTCCTCTTACTAATTTGCCAAACAAATTTTACATGTTCCCGTACTTTCCCTTAACTTAACTCACCCCATGTTACCTTAACTTCCCTTCACTAGGCTCCAATCCAAACAAGCCCTAAATCTTCAATAATTGCCTACTAGTCTCTCAAATCTTAGAAATTGCATATCAGTTCCTCAAATCTTACAAGGTCTTGCAAAATGGTCATTCATAGCTAATACATGTTAGATTTGAGGGGAATATTTCATCAAATAAAGGTTGGAAGTAAAGTAACCATTTTATCCCACTATTATATTTTCCAACCCATTTCTTAATGGCTTTAAACCTAGTACCCGCTTAAAAAAATAAAATCGATTTGAGTTCTTCTTTTCTAATGGTTAGAACCTAACCCGAAGTTGAGCTTCACAAAAGAATTAAAATATTAAAGAGACGAGTAGTTTGGTGATTGCATATGTTGGGTCAGGAGTTAACCAAACATTGTTTAGGGTTTTTAACGATCATTTTGTAAAACTCTATTGCTATGTTTGGATGTAGGGTAGAGAAGGGAAGGGGAAGAGAAATTTGAATTTAACCTTGTTTGGGAGTTTTATTGAGAGAGTAGAGGAGGGGAAAATGGGGAAATTTTCAACTAAAATCTTACAAAAGGAGGGGAAGGGAAGGAAAGCAAAAAATTTACCCCTCCTTCCCTTCCCTTAGTGAGCTCCCAAATAGAGCAATAGGATTTAAGGGATTTATATGCAATTCCCAAGATTTGAGAGACTAATATGCAACTATTGAAGATTTATGAGACTAATATCTTAAAAAATCTTTTTGCCTTAATTTGGATTCAATACCCTATAGTTTCCTCTACTTTGCCCTTATATGCCCTCAATTGTTGTTGATGGCAGTTATACACCTTAATATTTTAAAATTTTGTTGCAAACATCAAAACTTTCCTCTGAAATTTATCATGCCACACTCACCTGCTTAGTTTAGAATATTTTAACTCTTGATATTCATTAAGTTTATTATTAAATATATCAAAATTCTGTTTTAAAATAGAATTTGGATAGGTTTAAAAGTTCTTAAAATAGCATATGGGTTAGCATGAGAATTTTTAAAGAGAAATTCTAGTGTTTGCCTAAATGAGAATATTTAAGTAAAAATTTAAAAACTTTATAGTATATAATTGCTGCAAACAACAAGTGAGGAGATACAAATGCGAGGAAAATATTAGGTGTTTAATTGCAATTAAGCCTTTTAAGTAGTGCTTTACTAGGGAAAAGTTAATTGGCAACCTTTTTTGCCTGTTTGTATATGGACAAAATTTTAAGGGTGTTCTTTTGATTTAGGGAAATTTTATTGGGGAATTTTTTTTTCTCTGTTTCTATATGGATAAAATTTTCTTTAGAAATTTCTTTGATTTTGGGGACATTTTTGTCTGTTCGTTTATGGAGATTTAAGGGTTTTTATTTAGCCCCTCAAAACTTTAATACTTTGAGGTTAATCTCTCAATTCATTTGAATTACTATTACGTGCCCAAATGTTATAATTGTTTCAAATAAGTCCCTCTAATTTGTTATCATTTGAATCTGAAAAAATATTTTTTAATTTAATTTTTTAATATGCAATGTCAGTTGTACTTTGATGCTTATCCATACCATTTATAATATCAAAGCACGAAGAGGTGATGTTACCATTTGCATGATGCATGCCGCCTTTGTTTGGAGATCTATATTGATGATTGGGGTTGTTGGTGGGAAACGGATAGCCAAACCAGCCACGAGCCCCATTGTTACGTCCTCTGCCTCCACGACTCCGTCCGCGGCCACCTCGCCATTGATTTCGACCACGGGAAGCTGAGGTAGATCCACGACCAGCACTGGCCGAGAGCGCGCGGGATGATGCCGAGGTGTCCGGACCTCCACTAGTGGATGTCCTAGTGGCAAAAGCGGAGTGCGTGGAAACATCAGCGTCTTGTCCTTTTTGGTGACGAAGTTGTTGCTCATGTAAAATTAATTTTGAGCGAAGACTATCAAATGTGATCGATCCACCAAAGTAGCTGACTGTAGTGATCAAAGCGTTGTAGTCACTAGGCAACCCAAATAGTGTGTACTGCACAAGATCTTGATCACTCAAAGGGGAATTAATTGCTGCAAGTGAATCTGCTATCACCTCGATATCACGCAGGTAAGTCTCCATAGATTGTGTATCCTTCTTCTTCATTGTGGTTAACATTCGTTTGAGTTCCATAGCACGAGCAAGACTATTGGTGAGGAATCGGTTCTGAAGACGTTCCCAAATCTGATAGGAGTGGGCAAGTTCATGAACTTCAACTAAAATATCTCGAGAGAGAGTAGCAAACAACCAAGAACGGAGACTTTGATCAACACGGAGCCAAGCAGCATATTGTTGATTTACTGTAGTGCCAAGGTACATCAGTGGCGGAGGAGACGATCCATCTACAAAGCTCAGCAAGTTATGAGAGATAAATGCTTGCCGTGGTGAGTTTTCCACATCAAATAGTCATATCTGTAGACAATTTAATGGTGGCGAGATTTGTCACATTTGGAGCGATAGCTTGAGATGGAATATCGTGGAGAATTGAAAGTGGCGCTCGCATTCATTGCACCTGTGTTGAAACCTCCCGAAAGATTAAAACCATGCAGACCCGCGGCAATCTGATCAATGCCAAACAAGGGCAATGAAGGGACTGTAGGTATAGCCGCTGGCCATGAGGGTTGAGCGATGATTTGTAAGGGATGAGGAAGAGGTGGCGTCGGGGGTTCAGAGAACAGAGGGGTTGTCGTCGAGGATACTATTGGGGCTGCCGTCGAGGATACTATTGGGGCTATCATCGAGAACAGAGGGGTTGTCTACTATTGGGGTTGTCGTCGAGAACGGAGGGGTTATCGTCGAGGATACTATTAGGGGTTCAGAGAACAAGGTGGACGACACGCCATGCGAGAAAGGTGGCGTCGCAGTTGTCGTCGAGGTGGTCGACATGTCAACGAAAAATGGCGGTGTCGTAGTTATCGTCGAGGTGGTCGAGAGGATGAGGCTGTTGATGGCGGAGATCTGATCGAGATCTGAAAAATTGTCGGCGGCGATTGAAACAGGCAGCGAGCTCGTGAGATGAGAAATTAGCCGCGGATGAGGAAGGGCGGAGACGAGCTCGTGAGATGAGACAATCAAAGTCGGCGCTCTGATACCATGAGAATAATTGGAGCCCTCGTAACCCTAGTTGAGGCCCTGTATTTCAATATATACAATGATAGGCAATTTACAAAAAAGGGTTTCATGATACAAGTGTTACATATGCACCCATCATGTGCTCTATTAGCAAGAAAGCACAATAATTTTATTTAAAAATGATCATATATATATATATATATATATATATATATATATATATATATATATATATATATATATATATATATATGGCTTAACTAGGGGTATACCCTAGTGTACAAATTTTCATATAAAATCTTAAACTAGCGATTGTAACGGTTGAATTTGGATTTGGGTTCGTCTTGAAGACATGAAATGGAGTTCGAATTCTGAGTCCACTTGAAGCCGTCCCATACAATACAAGTGTGACTGAAGTCAAGTTTAAGTGAGTATGTCAACTTGGAAGGTGAGTATAATGACTTCGGGGTTGAGGCGGTGCCTTGAGGGTTGAGCACGGTGGCTTAAATTGAGGATGGTGCCCGATCAGTTGATTACAATGACTTGCGTGAGGATGATGTCTCAATAAGTACAGTGACTTCGGGTGAAGCGGTGCCTCGGTGAAATCGGTGACTTCGGGTAGAAGCGGTGCATCGGGGTTGAGCATGAGGGCTTGGGGTTGAGGACGGTGCCTCGAGTGAGTATGGGGGTCAAGCATAGCGGCACAGATGACGCTATCTCAGGTGAGTACGGTGACTGAGGTGAGGACGGGGCCTTGGTGAGTACGGTAACTTGGAGTGAGGATGGTGCCTCGCATGAGTGCGATGACTCGGGTGAGGACGGTGTAAATACGGTGACTCTTTACTTTTTTTTTTTGGACCGGTATTGTGTTTTTGCAAATGGGGATATATGACAAGTTGTAACCCGGTTTTTAATGGCGCTGCTTCGGATGACATGAGAAATGGGTTTTGATTATTATTATTTTTTATGAGATCAGTTGATGGGAAAGGCAAAGGCTGAGATATAGTGGTCAGTGCCACGAGTTGAAGGAGGCTGATGATTGCCCTTTTTTTTTTTTGCTAACCTTTTTTTTTTTTTGGGTGGAGCTGGAAGATGAACATGAAGAATTTGAGATGATATTGATTCTTTTTGAGGAGGATGACCTCACGGATCAGAGAGATGGAGAGATGCTCTCGCTTCATTTTTATAGGGTGATATTTGACAAAGATATATTGTTTAAAGATAAGGATAATTGAATTCAAAAGATTTCATTTAAATTTCAACTTAGTAGATAGAATTACAGATGGGTACACAAAGATTCATCGTACCTGGATTAATGATTTCAAACATTACGCATGGTGTGGTGATTAAGTGGGTTGAGATTTAAATTCGGAGGTAAGATTACAATTAATTAACTATCTCATCTCAATACTATCCATCCAGTTTTAAATAATTGATGTCAAAACCCCCAACAACCCCACAACAACAACAACAAAAAAAACCCCATTCGTTTAAAATCCATATCAATTAAAATATTTTAATTTGAAACAACTTATAAGATCTGAAGGAGCTAATACCAAATTCAATAATTTAAGGAGCTAATTCATAAATTTAAGATTAAGGGTGATAATGTCAAAAAATCTTTATTAAAACAATTTGGTATTACATTACTTCAAAAATATTCACGTTAGTGTTTTTAAAACATGACAATGATAGAAATTCAAGTGAAAACATAGTTGATGTATTTACGTATTTTTAAATCAATGTGAGATTCCCAATATAATTTTACGGAGCTCATTCACTAAAATAAAATAAAATAAAAAAAAGATTTCCTAGTTGTATGTATCCTAGCAAAATTTGCTGTATGATTAGGAGCACTATTGCCCACTATGTAGATATGTGAAACTTTAGTCAAATACGAGAATTTGTCATGGAACACAAGTTCTCGATCAAGGCAATGACAATGTTAAGCTTAGCACCTCATGTGATCGTCCTGCATGTTATTCTCAATATTGATTCCTTAATATAGGTAAATTTTTAAATCCGAGGTATAGTTAATTTTAGATTCAAAGGCGCAAATCATTGTTCCTCTCACAAAAACTAGATGTTTATTAGTTATAACATTTTAGCGGATTCTAAGTAACGGAACTTTGGAGTTTAGCGTTAAAGATCGAAGTTCTCTACTAATGCTCACTGGTATTTGCAATCATCACTAGCACATACATTAAGTGATATTTAGAATTAAATGATTTAAAGGCTATAATTAGCACTTGATATACCTCATAGTTTCCCCTTCCTTGCGCTTATATACTTCACTTGTATTTGGATGTTTATTAGTTATATACCTGAAGTTTCTAAAATTGCACTTTAATGCCTTGTGTTATGCAAACTTGAGAACTTTGTCCGAAATTCCTCAGATGATACTTATAAGGTAATTAGAGCTATTTAGCCCTTTAAATTTACTAGTAAACATACTCTAGTTCTATTTTAAAATATAATTGAGACATATTAAGAACAAAATTAGGGTATATTTACTTGTAAATTCTACAAATATTAAGAACTAAAAGTTCTAAAACTAGCTTGTGAAACACATGAGAAAACTCAGAACAAATTTCTCACTGTTCCATTATAAAATTTATTAAAGTGTAATTTAGAAATTTTAGAGTATATATGTGCTATCAAATACAAGTGAGAATATATAAGTGCAAGTAGTGGTCGATTGAGAAAAATTTTCTTAGAGGGCGCCAGAAAGAATCTATTTACCAAAATTTAAAATATAAGGCTTTTCAATATTAGTCCCCAAATCTTCAAGTATTTTGAAATTATTCCCTCAAATATTCATATTTTGAAATTAGTCCCTTAAAATCATTAAGTGTTTTGAGATTAGTCCCCTAAATCTTTCAACATGACGGTAACGTGTGGGACTAATTTCAAAAACACTTATAATATTTGGGGACTAGTTTCAAAATATGAAGATTTTGGGGGACTAATTTCAAAACACTTAAAGATTTGGGGCCTAATTTTAAAATATGAAGATTTGAGGGTTAATACAAAAATATGAATAATTTGGGGTGCAAATATCGAAAATATCCTAAAATACAACACTATAGGACAATATTTTTAACAAAGGACTAAATTCCTTATTTAAATGGACTAAAATTCAAATAGGATATTATTGGGAAAGAATTAATAAAAATCATGGTTGGGAAGGTCATGTTAGCAAAACCCATTGGAATTATTTTTTATATATTAGAATAATCTGTTTTGTTATTAATCAACCGGAGGATAAAGGATGATTGAAAAAGAGAAATCAATTAGTTATTCATTCATTAAAGTTTAATTTGACTCAATTCGTTTATTTACATCAACTTTTATAGGGGCTCATTCAAGACTTACTTGAAACATTACTCAATGGAAAATGAGTTTTACTTAAATGGCTAAAAGTCAAATGAGATACAAGTTTGTAGGGAGTGGAGTGTAAATACATCTTGAAGGATCTAGAATGCATTTTTCTATATTGCTAGCACGTAAATACATCTTGAATGATCTAGAATGCAATTTTCTATATTGCTAGCGCTCCCCACCCCACCCCACCCCCAAAACAAAATCTTCCACTGAAGAAGCGCAATGCAAGGAAAGGAAATGCATTTTTCTATATTGCTAGCCCCAAATCCCCCAAATGGTTTACGAGCGCAATCAAGGAAAAGAAATGCATTTTTCTATATTGCTAGCGCTCCCCCCACCCCAAAACAAAATCTTCCACTGAAGCAATGCAAGGGAAAGGAAATATCAGAAACCCCCCGTTAAACATTGGACAATTATCGGATAACCCCTCATAACTTTGAAAAAATCAGAAAAATTCCCTTAAGTATAGGAGTATCGAGAAAACCCCATTTTATTTTAAGCTTTTATCGAGAAAATCCTCTAACTTTGAGATCTTATCAAAAGCCAGCTAAATTAGGGGTTTTAGATAAGATCTCAAAGTTAAAGGGATTTTCGATAACCCCTAAACTTAAGGGTTTTATTATTATTATTTTGATATTTTCAAAGTTATGGGGGGTTATCCAACAAACGTGCAAAGATATTATTTAACAGTGCTAATTAACCGCGATACAGGCGTGATATTTCCCTTCGAATAAAACGACAAGTCCCAAACGTAAACCGCAGGACTATCTTACCCCACAATATCCCTCATCGAATCGTTCCCACATTTTAGGGGGGGAAAACCTCATTTTCTCATCTTTAACCAGAAATGGCTTTCGTGAGATCACCCTTTCTTCGAAATAGCTACTGGGTATTGAGACATGGGAAGAGTATTCCAAATGAGAAGGGCCTCGTCGTTTCTTCCTTGGTTTTGATCTTCCCTTTTCTTAATTGTTTGAATCCAATAAAATTAGTGTTTTTTTTGGGGTGATTTGTGTTCTGATTTTGTGATCACTGTGATGATTCAGGAAAATGGCTTTCGCCCAGAATTTGGTTTGGGTTCTGAAGGCCTACATCAAGCAAAATTGGCTGGTGAATTATTTAGTAAGGTAATTTTTCTTCTTTTGTATTTTTTTTTAAATATTTAAGGTGAAGTATCCAAGGAAAGTGATTAAGCTAGGATAAATGAACTTATTTTGATGTATGTATAATACTATAATTTATAGGAGATTTTAGTTCGGCAAACTTGTCTGCATTGTTAGTCTAAAACTGGTGGGCTTGGGACAAATGAACATGTGATATCATTGGCAAGATTGTTGGGAAAAACCTGGGGCCTACTAGAAGCGAGGTGCGTGAATAGTAGTGCGAAAATAATAAATTGAACACACAGATTTTACGTGGAAAACCCTTAAATGAATTTGGGGTAAAACCACGGGCAAGAATAGAAGAATCTACTATGAGGAAAATTTAGGTTACCTTATACAGTTGCCACAGTGTTTCTACAGTAGGTTGGTGGGTCTGCGATGGGTGATTCTGTGGCTGGTAGATATTTCTTGTAGATATGGTGGCTGTCACTTTCCAACAAAGATATGTGTCTTAAAAAGTACTTAACTTTGTAATGAATTATGATATTCCCTAACATGGTTGGTTGCATACAGAAGTTTGTATGTAGAGAATCTAGAGATTAGCAAATTAATGCGACGCGAGTTGTAAGCCATAAAGTTGGAGTTTTATTGAATGCTCTGGCTGGCAGCTAATTTGATATGATTGGTGATACATGTCAACTGAAGTACCTAAGTACGATTGAATTTATGATATTCGATAACATGAAGGGTTTGCATAAAGAGTTTTGAGTTTAGAAATTGTGAGCTGTAACCCATAATTTGAAGCTTGTTTAAGTCTCCTGCCCACAACAAAGTTTATGTGATCGGTTATGTATGGCGGCAAATGTACCTATTTTGAGATTGTACCATGATATTTGATAATTTGGAGGGTTGCATGTAAATTTTATGTTTAGAGATTAATCAAACACTGTTACTTGTAAGCTGTAAGTTGAAAGTTTTGTTAAAGGCTCATGCTTGCATCGAAAAGGGTTTTTTATGGAGTGGAGAAGTAAGTAGTCTAAAGAAGTAATGAAGTATCTATTGGTATGTTTCTAGTTTTCTCTTTAGAGGAGCTCCTCTTTATTAATATTGTTTGTTTCCCAAAAGATAAAGACAACCATATAGATGAAAAATGAAAATTGGTGTATCCAAATTGGTGCATACCTTTTCGTGAATTAATTGCAATGTGTCTAGGCATGCTTTCACATCAAATATAAACTTAATGGTTCACCAAGTAATTCAGTAATTTTATTGTAAATTCCTTGGTTGTATTATGGTCTGAAAGAGTAAATGTGCTCGCTCTATGTGTGTGCTTGTTTTGTGTTTAGTGACTTAGTTTTCAGGTAGGTGGATTTTGGGGGTTCTGTGTGTGTGTGTGTGGTAGTAGGTGGATGGGGTGGGCTACTATGGGTGGATATGTGGTTGTGTGTGCAGGCAATCATGCTATTTGCATGTGTGCTAGGTGTGTGCATGCTAGTATGCACACATGCTTATGTGCTTCTATGTGAATCAATACATTTCTCTATGCATACTTTGACAGTAAGATTTCAGGTTTTGTTATTTTTAAGGCTACTTGCATAATGTATTTCTCCGTTACATATTTTGCACATACAGGACCTCAAGGGAGGGAAAATCCTGCTGGAAAACGTTCGTATTTGTTATTCCCCCTTTTCAAGGACTACTCAAACGGCTAAAGCAGTTTCTGATGTTTTAGGCATCCCATTTGAAAGTCCTCAGTGTAAGGTAAGCTATTGTATCAATTTGTTTTCTGAATACCTTCCAGAAAACAGTCAGGCAGGTGTATAAGTTTCTGTAGCTTGAAGATGGGCGTGGACAAATCTAGGAATGGGAGGAAATGTTAGACATCAGCATACTTCTAGATTTTTTTTTTTCATATTCTGATGATTGAAAGTGGATAAAGGACTGGATATGCAAAAGAAAGGACAGATTATACATATAGTTTATTGTCAATATTTTTTCAAGGTACAAGTAGAATAACGTAAGATTAACATCTTGGTTTCAAACAGTGGAAATCTGTTGGAATATGTTTGATGCAAATTATTTTGTAACATTTACCTTCCTGTTACATAAGCTGCATGCCAGTAAACATCCTGCTGCTGCTATGTTTTTTATTTTTGCGAGCTCGACTCTGAAGTCAATGCGATTGTTATCTTTTCGACTATGTTGTGAATCATCAGTTGTTTGGAATGTATAACAATGATATTAAAGTTAATTCCATCTCGGTTATAGATACAAGTTGAGTTCTTCTCTTTCGTTATAATACTCAGAAATACAAGGTTATTTACATAGCATTCTAGAAGATCCTCTCAATTCTTCACTATTCCAAATTTCCTAATTTACACCTATTGATAGACAAAAGTAATTGAAATCTATCTATAATGTACGATGATTTGTTGTTATCCTTGGGGCTTATTCTAGGGATCAGCATGAACAATACTAAAGAGCGAGTAGGTATATTTCTCTTCGAGATACATTTTGTGATCCAGCACAGCCTGTTGCAGTAGAGGATATTCTTCAAAAGAATCAAACCTTTAAAGTTTGGATTCTGCAAAACTCTTTCTTTATTTATTCATTTACTGCATCAAATAACTGATCTGTGAGAGGTCCAAGGTTCCTAATTCTAGTAAAGCATTGCAGGAATAGTGCCAAACTAGGAAGAAATAACATATATATTTGTTCTTCAGTTTTATCAAGCTGTGTGAATATGGCTTTGGCAGGTGCTTATGACCGAGGAAATTGAGTTTTAAAACCTGGACTCCAGATCTCTGACCTTAAAATCCTTGATTTTGGCATCAATCGGATCATGATCACTTATTCACTCTATTACATAAAATCCATACTCCATAGAAGAAGATACTTTAATTTCCAATTTAAGAGCATTATACTCTTACAAATTGCTCTTTTCTTCTAAGCCAGGATTTTGCCATAGATTGGTGTCTTGCATCAAGAGTAAGTGGAATGCACATATAGTGAGCCGACTGTGTTGAGTACAAAATATGAACAAATTTTTTCTTCAATTTCTTTCAATGCATCTCAAGACAATAAAGAGCTCAAGTTAATCACTACTTATCCTTTTCAACCACATGGTTTTATATCGTAAATTTTCCTTCATATAAGGGATGGTTAAGCACTATATTTATCTTTCTTTTGTCCGTACTACAATTATATATGTTATTATTCTTGAAAATCAACATTATCTAGCATTTATTTTCATTATATTACTTGATAGAGATCTGTGAAATATTTTGCCAGTTACCATGTCTCTTCCTATATAGGCAATGGTAGAATTTAAGTGAGCGATACTTGGACCAACATTTGAGCTTCTTTCACATGAGAAGGTCAGATTTTTATCTGATTTTCATGTGTGATTGTAATTTAAGTTACATACTGGTAAATGTGTAACATGCAATATGGAGTTCTTTTTCATTTCATTTAGGGTGAGTTTGGATAGATTTTTCTAAGAGGGAAGGGGAGGAGTTGGGGAGTCTACAATGCTAACCATTCTAAAATTGTGTTTGTTTATATTTTTTAGTAAGTGAGGGGAAGGATTCAGAGGGTTAAAATGATACAAATTTTCTCACTTTCTCAACCCTCCCAAAGTGGACGGATTGGGAGGGAAGGGATTAGATTTTAAGTGAATTGCTCTCTTCCCTTCCTATTTTCTACTCTAAACAAACACAATTTAGTTCTATCACTCTCCCTCCCTCTCCATTCCTTAGTTGTCTATCCAAACACAATCAGTTACATCACATTCCCTTCCTCTCCTTTCCCTCCCCTTAGGTATAGATCAATCATTCCCCTCCCCTACCCTCTTCTCTATCCAAACCGACATACAACATAAGTGGATTTGTTATATTCTTTTTATTTCTAAATATTATTGGAAAGATTTGGCCCAAAACAATTCCTTGATGTGTACCCCCTGCCACTTCTAAAGGCATTGGAAGAAAAAAATCACATTTCTTTTAATTCTCATCTGAGAAAATTCTTATTCTTCTCAATGTAGAAGATATTGTAACTTTTAAGATTTATTACACTTCTGGGATAACCTCCAGCAGTGTTACTAAATCTTGATGTTAGTGATCCTTACAATTTTTTTTATTCTTTTCCCTCCATTATTGAAAAAGAATCATAATGCAACAAGAAGAATCTTTATCCTGCCAAAGCTTCCATTTCTCCAAGCATAAGCTCAACAAGGAAAACTACTTGTTGAACGTTACCTTCTTTAAAACTTCACTTTCTCAAAAATAAATAATCTTATTTTCCTCGAACAGAGAACGTGATGCCCCACTAATAGTCCCACATCAGAAAATTGATAGAGTTTAAGAGGGTTTAAATGATGGGTTTTCAGAGCTAAGTGCAACATTGGCTAGCCAATTTTAGCAGTGGGTTGAGCCAAACCACGTGTTGGACTCCGTGGGTTTTAGGACTTACATCGCGCCAACGGGCTCGCGGGCCGGGGCGTGACAATTGGTATCAGAGTAGTTAGCCAACCGGAAACGTGGAGCTAAGTTTTATACGGGACTAAGTGCTACACCGCGTGACTGCGGTGGGAGCCACCTCTAGAGTCCACATCGCCTGGTGATGATACTGAGATGTGCTAATTGTCATGTCGCGACGAGGACGTCGCGTAATAAAGGTGGGGTGATTGTGATGCCCCACTAATAGTCCCACATCAGAAAATTGATAAGAGTTTAAGAGGGTTTAAATGATGGGTCTTGAGAGCCAAGTGCAACATTGGCTAGCCAATTTTGGCAGTGGATTGAGCCAAACCACGTGTTGCACTCCGTGAGTCTCAGGACTTACATCGCGCCTAGCAGCTCCGGTCCGAGCGTGACAGAGAGAAGATTACATATTTGAATTAAAAATGCTTCTACTATCAAATTTCAAGCAGTGTCTAAATGTGGAGGTAAGTAATCTTTTTTTCTTTTATGTATCTTGTCTCCCATGTCCGGAACAAAAAGAAAAAGGAAAAAAATCATAATGTGCTTGAAACAGAATTTCTTTCTTATCTGAACTTCCAAAGGAGAAACTATTTTGTACTAATCAATATTCCCACCAAGTGCAAAGCCTATTATTAACCTCAAGGAATTATTTGTTGAACTTCATGGATTTACATTGTGTTTCTGATTCCTCATATTCGTTATATATATTAATGGGCAGTATGCAGAGATCTGGGCTCTTGATGAGAAAGATCCTTTCATGCCACCTGAAGGTGGTGAAAGTGTTGCAAATGTCGCTTCACGACTTGCAACTGCAGTGGCGAACATCGAGGCAGAGTTCGAAGGGTAACTATAATTGTTTGTTATTAAGAAAGGTTGAAATTTGTTTAATAAAATAGTTCATCGTGAGTTTTATGTGTTTTTGTTATTACATGTGTTGATAAGTATACTACAGTCAGGGATATGAATCTTTTAACGAATCTTAAGTTATATAATATTTTCCAGAATACCAGGTCTGTGCATTATCTTATTATTGTCAAACTGGAAATGTAGATAGTAGTACAAGTGAAACATGGTCGGTCCAATGGTTGGAAATATGCCCATCATTTGCAAGCATACTAACACTAACATTCATAAATAACTAAAGTATTTCGTTAATTTTTTAAAGCAGTTCTGACATGTTGTTTCTTAAACCTAACCTTGCATATGCTTTATGTGTATAAACCTTTGAAGCTCAGTTCCAAATTACTTGCTTTAACAGAAACATTAACTCTTACTTTTACAATAACTGTCTCTAAGTAAGCAAAAATTTTATGTCATTAATGACTTTTATTATCTAAAAAACTGATTGCCTGCTTATCTTGAGTTTTCAGGGTTTTTTCCCACATGTTGATGTATATCTAAATCAAAAGGGTTTTTTCTCTGCAGATGTGTAATCTTAGTAGTGAGTCACGGCGACCCTCTCCAAATCTTACAGACAATACTCAACGCAGCAAAGAAACAGGAAACTTCTCAAGAGAGTGATATTTCATCAAGAATAAAATCAATTATGGTCCACTCGGTCTTATCCCAGCACCGGAAATTTGCATTGGAGACTGCAGAGCTCTGTCAGATAAAATAACCGCTCTTCATTCAAAGAGAACATTTCTTAATATATAATAATTATAATTTATGGACTCAGAGCCAGATCAAAAGTTCAATAACTCTCTGGTCAGTTCTCTAGTTGCTCAGAAAGAAAAGTTTTGTATGAACTGATTGAGATGTAGAAATTTGATTGCTCTTTTGGCTCTATGGTTCCATATGTAACAGGTTTAATGATTCGAGGGACAAATTTCATGATTCACGAATCATGTAAATTGCTTGAAGCACAATGATTCAACTTGGAAAGTTCTGTTCTAGGATGCAAATAATGTGAGAATAACTATCAAACATTATATGCCATGTATGACTGCTTATCAATATTTGTTTGAGACATTAGTATAGCATTTGATTTTGGTCATCTTGCTGAAGTTTATGTTGTTCTTGCAGTTCTTATGCTAGGAGTGCTGAAAAATATTGCCAGTAATTTGTATTCAATTTTTGATGTTTTCTAATGTATATGTTTTTATTGTATATTTTATGCTGATACTGATCCTTAAGAGGAAGGCGCATAAGATCAAGAGATGTTCAATTTTAAAAGACTTGGGAGTCACCTATTAATGTCCTTCCAATAACTCCAATATAGATTTATAAGTTATATTGCTTATATTTGTAGGAAGATGGGATCCAAAAATAATTTTAGGAAGATTTAAATTGCAGCATGAATTTGTATAAGTAATTAGCATGTAGAATCTATATGTGGTAATTGGAATCCATAAATCAAATTTACTTGTTTTCCAATTTATAAGGCAATTTGACTCCACAGATATGCATCTATCTGCTGCCGAAGCAGTGATTAGATTTATCCCATGCAGTTTAAATTTGAGTTATATTGTTTCAAGTGGTTAATTGGTACCATATATCATATGTGGGGTTTTTAGACAATGAAGGTTCAATATGTATTCCCTTTAGTTCATGTTTTAAAAACATAAAAATCTGTAAGTAAACTGAAAGAGAGTTCTGTTTCCAGTCATCTACTTCTGTGTCCTTGACTCTCATCGCATGTTTAGTACCTCTTATGTCCAGCTCATTGGATTAATATCTTAATCTGTACATTTTACAATATAGACATCATAGAGATATCCATAGAATAGCATTAGTTTTCTATCAAGAAGTTTAGCAATGTGTAGCAAGAAAACTTCAAACTAAAACATGCTTACTGTTAATTATATTTGATCCTGATCTAAGATCCAAACTGCAGCTTCCCATGAAGTACTTAGAATTTATTAACAGATAGATGCCTATCATTCAAGAACAACTTAAAAAACAACTAATGACGAACTACTATTCCCCTGTTCCGAGTCTATTCATCTCAGTTCACATATCCTTTTCTGCATCATACAAGTTACCACAATTTAATCTTATGTAGCTACAACACCAGTCTTTAAGTTCTCTGTCTTCTCAGCAGATCAGTTGATATTGTCCTCAACTTCACACTACACCTGAAGTTTGTCGAAGATAATAAATATTGAGCAAAGCTAAAATCTACATGCAATTCAGGCTGTAAAACTACAAATGTGAAGGAAAATAATAATACCACGCAAGTTCAAGCGGGGATAGGACTTTGAAGGAGTTTGGTCGGTTGTTGAAATTAGTTTCTGGTACTCCAGGTATACCTTCAGGGTTCGTAAGATGGTCTACATCATGGCCAACCTGCATAATTGAAATGATCATATCACTTTATTATTGTCTCAAAGCAAAGGTGATAAGCCATGAGACAGAGAAATTGTAAGTAAAACTGTAATGATTTCTATTCCAGCGAGAAGAGAGACACAAGTGGCAGATTTTTTTTATTCATAAAAAATGCTTTTCCAACCCATTTCTGAGGTTTTCACCCTGAAATGGGTTCATGAAATTGGTGACATGGCGGAGCTTTTCGAGGTCCCTTTTACAAAAATCATCAAACAAATAAACATAGGAAATGTAAACATTTTTTGGGCTCGAGATTCCCGTGGCTGCTGTGGCAGGCATGGAAACCAATTTCATGCCCTTTACAATGCGAACCAAACATCCCTCACTGTATCCAATAGAATCCGCCATATCTATACTACTATAAAAGAGGATTGAGGTGTTAAAACTTTTACTTTTCTTTTTGCCCTCTCAAATTTTGATAAATTCTAACTTTGTCATTATCTCTAATTAATCTTTCATTAAATAAGTATAACCTCTTATTAATAATGCACCTCCTCACCTTCCTAAATAATTATAATTATCAATAATATTATAACTATTAATTGTTTAAAAATAATAAAATAAAATAATTTATAAAATAAGTATACACAATTATTAGTAGTAACCAATTAAATTATTATAATAATTATTTATGAATTATAATAAAATAATTAAAATAAGAGTATAAATAGAATAATATATTACTAAATACTATTAAGAATTGTACTATAATTCAATGAGCAATAAAATAAATAGAATAAAATTTTGAATCGTATAAATAGTGTAATTATTTTAATAATATCACATAAATTATGAATTACACTATTTATTTAGTATTATAATATTAAATAAATTAAATAAATAATTTAATATAATTTTTAGAGTATTTTCTCAAAGATTATTACATGATCCTGAATAATCTATACTTGGTAATGATTGAAAACTAACCTTTTACAAAAATATTATTTAATATTAATAATAGTACTATTAATTGTTAATGATAGTATAATTTATAAAATATTTATAGTACTAACTTATTTAAGAGCATAATTAAAAACATTAAATTAGATCAATATTTTATAGATATAAACAGTATAATTATTTTAATAGTATTATATAATATTAAATAAGGTAAATTACAAGAAACCTCCATGAACTTTCAAAGATTTTGCAATAAATAGACCCTATGAACTTTTGAAATCACACTAAACCCCTAATAACTTTTGTAGAAAGCCCCCAACATATTTTAGATAAATTATAACAAACCCCAATAACTTTCAAAATGTCTTTTATGCTATTTTCTAGTTCTAATTTATAGGGTTATCTACAAAATTTAGAAAGTTATTGGGGTCTTCTTTGAAACAGAATAGTCATCAAGGGTTTAGTGTACTTTTGAAAGTTCATAAGGGTTTAGTGTAATTTACCCTATTAAATAATTATAATGAGAAGTAATTATTGCAATATGTTGCGGTATCAAGTATAACTATCTAGGTAACATCAAGGAAAAAGCTAGCAAGATTAATGCAGCTTAGTCAATTTAGAGTTAACTTAATAACTTTCAAGTTGGAGGGCATATTCAAGAGAACTTATAGAATTTATAGTTTTATTTAAGAATAATTTTAAATTTGGGGACTTATTTGAAAAAATTAACATTGGGCGATCATTATAAGAAAAACATTCAATTACATTAACTACACAATAATAATTAATTCATACATTTTCTTTTAAGAAATCTTATTATACAATTTTATTTATTAACACATAATTTTACTATTCAATAAAAAATTCAAAACTTAAAATATGTACGTTCACGTGCAAAGCACGTGCATTATACTAGTATCACAAAATACCAATTATGGCATAACAATTCTCTTGTAGGCTCTGCAGAGTACTGCAGCTGTCGGATCAGATCATCAATGATTTCAAATCGGACAGGGTTTTCCAAACAATGTATTATTCCATGTTTAAATCATAGAAACTCTCCGTGTAACTTTCAGGATAAAACTAGTTCCCCCTTCCATGGTAAATTTCATTTAACACTGCTGAACTTTTGAGGGGTTTGCACTTATCACCCCTCAACTTTGTTTATTTCACTTATCACCCCTGAACTTCAGGGTGCCTCATTTAAGCCCCCCTAAACTTTGATGTTTTCTATACATATCTCCCTACCTGTAATTTGCAAATAACTACAAATTTTTTAAGGCAAAAGAAATCCTCAATTTAGTTATTTGCCATTATAGGCAACAGTCTCTTCCTCCTCCCCCAAATTGCAGCCTTTTCCTCTCAACGATGTTCTAATTATTTTCCACTTACAGGTAAGAACTTGAACTTCAAAGTTTTTCTTTTTTTGGTTTGGGGTGGGGGTTCCCAAAGTTCATGGATGGTAAGTGGAATAAACAAAGTTGAGGAGTGATAGGTGCAAAACCCTCCAAAGTTCAGAGGTGTTAGAATAAATTTACCCTTTTATGAATTCCGAGAATCATATGCCATCAGAGATGTTCATGATAAATCTTACATCTAGTGGAAGTGAATTTGATATGATGCAGGATCAAAGTTAACGAAGTGACACAAGAAAAGCTAAAATTTAGGACAGACTTGCAGCAAAAGCTTGGTGAAAAAACGCAAGAGATAAATAAAGACAGCAGAATTAATTTGGCATAAGAGAACTAATGAAGAGTAATGAGATAGAAAATTGAAGAGCTGCAAAGTATTCTCGTGTAGAAGTTTTCATCTAAGGCTTAACATTATGAGCCATCATCATTCGATGATGAATCAAGAACTCTAACCCCAGTATTTTTGTCCTGGACTGAATTAAAAAAAAAAATCAAATCTTTCCAGCTCTGCTGGTACTGGAAAGTTAAGTTGAAGCACATAATTCTGCACCAAATTAGTAAACCCAAAATCTTTTGAGGGCAATTCTATAGACAAGAGGGTTTAGCTTGCAAGAAAAAGAACCACAAAATTGAAACTGGGAAATGTTAGCCTGAATGATGTTACAGGTCCATCTGCATGAACTGAGAAATAATGTTGGAGCTTCTCTTGTATTGACACTTAATAACGGAAAAATATACTTTAAAATTTTCCTTTATCCTATGGTCATTACGCTAGTAACCAGGGGCCCACTAGAGACTAGTTTCTGCTAGAGTACCGTGATGTGTCACACACTGTAAACAAAATCCGTGTCGCTGAACAATGCAAAGCAGAACATTTATCACAATATCTGCACACAATAGGAGCATGAAACTATGACGTGCTCTCAGCAAGGGGAACTCCCAACTCTACAGTCAATTTAATATATAAGATTGGGAAACTTCTGAACATGTTCTTTAGATTTTCGCTTTCTTTAACTAAAATATTGTGCATCCAGTTCTTCACTTGTCGGAATTATAGGATGTACTATAAAGTTTAAACTTTAGCCATGTTTCTTCTAAGGCCTAAAAGCGTAAATAGTTAAACTCTGTCTCCAGACAAAAATGTATGAAGAGATTCGAGAAAATAGTTCAAAATGTGTGCACGTATACTGGCTTTAAAGTGGACACACTGTCCTGCATAAATTCAATTAAGGAAGCATGAGGATTTTTTATAGTCTAGAGAGAGGAAATAGAAGGCAACACAAGTAAATATGTGATCTTCCCACTGCCCAGATCAGATAGCCCTTTACAGGAAATAAGAAAAGAAAGCAAAGCAATTGTTACATCAGCAAATTAATGAAATCATATGTCCAAAAAAATCATAGAAGATTATGAACCATAATGCATCTTACTCTTCCATGCACGCCCACTAAACTCACCAGCATCACTCTCCACGGCAACTCTATACTTTCCAGGCAAGTCACATAACTTAGGAAACTGTATGATTCAAAAGAAATAAGTAAAAGCCCGATCAAGTCATAAAATAAGAATTAGCTCATTTACTTTCTGAAACCAGACTTCGAAGAAAAAAGAGCATTGGAGAACAAATAATTAGATATAAGGATACTATATTTAAACTCAAAATATATTATTAATGATTTAACTAGTAGTATAAATCTGTGAGCTTCTCTATTAGAATATTGGACAAGCGTAAAGGAGTTGATACTACAACCAGAGTCATTGACTATTAAGTAGAAATATAACTACGGATAATAGCACGTAAATGTATTCCTTAGTTGACACAAAGTTGCGGCCCGTTATGATTAAAAATCAGCTATTCGACGTAGCAGAGAGTACTCTGTGGATGGAGTAGACGAGTAAAGGTAGTCGCTTTACATTCGAATGGAGGCTTTTTAACAGGAGAAAATATGTGCAGCCCCAGAAACTTAGATCTAGTTGTAAAAATCATTAAACTTTGACTAAAGTAAAAGTTACTCTCATAGAACTAGAAAACTCTTAGCTAAGAAGTAGACACTCTTGTTGAAAGAAGTAATCAGAAAGGATGTTTAGTTCCCTCTCTTGGATGTTATTTATAATATCATAAATACAAAGAGGTTTATATCCTAACTAATGTGGGACTAAACATATATAAAGAAACAACTATCAACACTCCCCCTCAAACTGGAGCATATATATCATACATGCTCAGTTTGCCACAGATGAATTCCACACGTGGTTTTCCTAATGACTTGGTGAGAATATCTGCTAGCTGATTTCCTGAAGCAATATGTCGAGTCTCAATATTCTTCTGTTCCACGATCTGGTTACGCACAAAATGACAATCCACTTCAATGTGTTTAGTCCTCTCGTGAAAGACTGGATTGTTTGCAATATGAAGTGCTGCCTGGTTATCACAGTATAGATGCATGGGAGATGTAGGATCGCATCCCAACTCCTTCAATAGCCGTTGTATTCAAATCATTTCACAAGTAACGTCCGTCATGTACGATACTCTGATTTTGCGCTCGATCTTGACACAACAGCCTGTTTCTTGCTCTTCCATGATACTAAGTTTCCTCCTACAAACACACAGTATCCTGTAGTTGATCTCCTATGATCGGGAGAACCATCCCAATCAGCATCTGAGAATCTAGCCACCCTTAAATGTCCACAATCAGAATATAACATTCCTTTTCCAGGAGCACTTTTCAGATATCGAAGAATTCTCATGACTGCATCTAAATGAGTAGTCCACGGTTCTGTCATAAACTGACTTACCACACTTACTGAATATGCAATGTCTGGTCTTGTTACAGTAAGGTAGTTCAACGTTTTCACCAGCCTCCTATACTTTCCTGGATCATGTAGCAGCTCCCCCTGTCCTAGCATTAATTTGTGATTAGGGTCCATTGGTGCATCCACTGGTTTGCATCCAAGAAGCCCTACTTCAGATAGCACATCCAATATGTATTTTCTCTGTGACATAAAAATTTCTTTGACAGATTTGGCTATCTCAATGCCTAGAAAGTAGTGAAGATCTCCTAGATCTTTAGTTTGGAAGCGCTGTTGGATAAACTTCTTCAAAGCATAAATCCCTGCTGCATCATCTCCTGTGATAACGATGTCATCAACATACACGACTAATAGAATCATCTTCCCTGCTTGATGTCGAAAGAATACAGAATAATGGTCTGAACTACGATGGAGACCAAATTCCTGAATCACAGCTGCAAATTTACCAAACCATGCGCGTGGAGACTGTTTAAGGCCGTATAAGGCCTTTTTCAGCCGACAAACCTTCCCATACTCCCCCTGAGCAACAAACCCAGGAGGTTGCTCCATATATACCTCTTCCTCGAGTGTGCCATGTAAAAACGTATTTTTCATATCAAGCTGATATAGAGGCCAGCCATACTGAGCAGCAAGAGATATGAGCAGGCGAACAGATGTCATCTTCGCGACAAGAGAGAAAGTCTCAATGTAGTC
The DNA here is from genome assembly GCA_012295165.1 of Asparagus setaceus. NCBI lineage: Eukaryota > Viridiplantae > Streptophyta > Magnoliopsida > Asparagales > Asparagaceae > Asparagus > Asparagus setaceus. Next base: position 65,698,713 of record CM022703.1, on the reverse strand, counting down.
GATGCCATAGGTTTGAGAATATCCCTTGGCAACCAGACGAGCTTTCAATCTTGAGAGTGAGCCATCTGGATTTAGTTTGACTGAAAAGACCCATTTGCACCCGACAGTTTTCTTCCCAGCAGGAAGGGCCACAAGTCCCCATGTCTGATTGTCCTCCAATGCTTATATTTCTTCCTGCATAGCTGCCCTCCAATCTGGATGAGACAGAGCTTCTGACACAGACTAAAAAATTTGGTAAGAATCCATAGAAGTAATAAAGGTACGATAAGGACCAGATAAGCGAGAGAATGTGATGAAATTAGCAAGAGGGTGTCGTGTACAACTACGAGTACCCTTTCGGAGTGTAATGGGAAGATCATAAGATAAAAGAGACTCACCAAGACTTGGAACCGTATCAGATGTTGACACTGGAAGTGTAGACGGAGGTAGTAACTGCTTTGGACGTCGAGTGTAGACTTTAAGCTGTATATCAGTGGGAGGTTGTTCTGAAATTACATTATTCGGAGTGTCTACACTGCTAGTGGATGGTGAGGGTACAGATATAAGAAATGTATCATCATCATCATCGTCTTCATTTGATACAATTTTTGGAGTATCATTCTTACGTTGTGACGAGAAGTATGGAGTGTTATCAAAGAAAGTGACATCAGAGGACACAAAAGATTTTCGTGTAATAGGGCAATGTATCCTTTTTGTGTTCGAGAATATCCTAAGAAAATACTTCTTATTACACGGGGATCAAGTTTAGATTTTTGTGGATTGGTATTATGAATAAAGAATACACAGCCAAAAACATGAGGTGGTAAAGGAAAGGCTGGTTTGGATGGGTGAATAATGGAGAAAGGAGTTTTACCATCCAATATATTAGAGGGAGTGCGGTTAATCAGATGACATGCAGTTAAAATTGCATCTCTCCAATATTGTCTAGGCATGTTCATATGAAATAACAATGTCACGCCCCGCTTCCCAAAATACCCGGAAGCGGTACGTGAACAAGTCCACGACGTATTAGGTTGAGGAGAAATACGAATAATAAAAAAATATTTCTTCTCAATCTAATACGCCAAGCGTCAAGTAATCATAAAAAATACATCACAGTCACAGATCCCAATCACAGCCAGTAAGAATAAATAATAATCCAGAACAGAAAAGTACATATCACCAAAATGAAATAACATCCAGGACTATAAAAGAGTCCACATATCTGAAACAATTTATGTGGCTAAAGAAACTAGAGAGTCATGAAACAAATGTCAACTGAGTTAAAATGGAAATACTGAAGGAGGTCTAAAGTTCATCAACTACTGAAAATAAAGAGGAAACTAAGCTTCACTCGATCCACTCCGTCGTGCGGGAGGTTCTCCTGGCGAAAACTCCGGCTCAAGTGTGGCTATCTTTGGACACATAGTCATCTATCGGCGTACACCAAGAGAATGGATGCGTCGGCGTGTATAACACACGGCAAGATCCCACAAGCAATAGCGATATAATAATAATACAAGCGAATTCAAGTAATCATAAAGCTGCGATCGATACATTATAACAATACGATTAACCATCCATGTAAAGATCCGAATGAGATTAATATTAAGAAATCTACAAAGCGAGGCGTGAAATGCGTCGGCGAAATAATCCAAACAAGGAAACCCTCATGTATATACCATATGTCTCGGATCGTAAATAACTAAATACTAACCCCAAACTATACACGGATGGAACATACAACCGAAATAAAGCATCGACATGTGCATCTCGGTGTCCGGTACAACCAAGTGCCCTAACGTCAAATATCTCAACTCGATGTCCGTATCTAGCCATCCTATAATCGGTCATCGGATCATAACTCTTACAGAGTCGAAATTCATATCACCGGATAAGCGGTATTCACAAATCCCCTACGTGCATCCAATGCCGCTACACAAATCGGCGGAGGACTACCGCCGGATTCGGCTTGTCCGGACACAAACAGGACTCGGTGAATACACAAGTACACTGACTAAAGTGACTACACAAATTCAAACTTTAGCCCTACAAACCAACCCCAGTGACTACACAAATTCACTGGTGTGAGTCTGGAAGATACATCAACAGCCATATCCGATCACATGAACCAAGACTTTCCCATCCCCCGGTCTCAGGTAAATCAAGTCAACGATGCCGATATATCAAACACGGGTTCACCTCCTAACATGGTCAACACACACATGTCACTAGGTCATGTTCATGACGAACCAAGTCCCTAAGTCATGAACTACTACGGTTCTGGACACAACAAGACTGTGAATAAATACAATTAACATGTCACATGTGCAATTACTCTACGTGTCGATTAATGGTTATTGGTGTATCATGAACGATGCGTGAATAACTATCAACAACGATACAATCTGAAAATGTGAAATAAGAGAAGTTAATCACATGAAATGGCGGTTTTCAACATAAATTCCCATAAAATCCTTTAAACTAATTCTCGACATAATTGTCCAATATCTCAAAAAATACATTTTCTCTTTAATATTATTTATGAACGATAACTATTTTCTTTTCCATAAATCACCTCTATTTCTTTTCTTTTCAACAAAACCTCTTAAAATATTTTAAAATTTTTTTCTCCCAAATAATTTCTTTTAACCATAACAATTAATTAAAGATACTTTTACTCAAAATAAAATATTTTCACCGGATAATTTCTTTTAAAATAATATTTTCTTAATCATAATAATTACTAAAAATATCCTAAAAATCGTTCTTGCTTTCAAATAGCACAAAATTAATCATTAATCAATTCTAACCTATCCAATCATCACGGATAATTTTATACCATCGAATATTCACCGGAATGTAAATGTTAACTGCGCATATGATATCAAATTGGCACGAACTAACTATACATATACGAATTAATTCATAAAAATAAATAAATGAGACAACGGCAAGAGGGATCTTGCCTCGGGTTGTCGAACGGATTGATCACAGCTGAATCGGTGCACGACGGCTGAGCGACGAGCGATGACGGTTGAACAGCGACGCACGAATCTGCACGAAACTGCACGGGGCGGCGGCGGCGTCGACGAAGGGAGGCTCGACAGGCAGCGGGGTAGCGGCGGGTCTGAGGGAGGTGGTGCCAGAGATGCAGAGGGAGAGGACGCCGAGGTGGCGGATCCGGTGGTGATGAGATGCGGCTGAGGTGAGGCGGCGTGGAGGAGTTCGGGGCGCGGGCGAAACGGAAGAAAATCGTCAGTCATGGAAAACAAATCAAAAAGAAATGCTCTCGAGAATCAAAGTCGGCGTCGTCGAGGAAAGGAAAGAAAATGGAGGAGAAAGGGATTCGAGGGAAGAAGAAGAAAAAGAGGGATAAGAAGTCGAGAGAAAGAGAAAAAAGGAAAATAGTTCCACATATAAGGTAGAAAATTAATTGTTATAATGATAATTATCAAGAGTGATAATCATAAAATTATCACACACATATATATATATTTTGTAGTACCGGATACCAAGCTTAGGTTTACAAAATTACTAATAATATCAATAATCAAAATTATGATCGGAACTATTCAATCAAATTATTAAATTTATAATTTAGTTAAATCATAAGAAAATGTAAAACTATATTTTGAATTCGTAGAGAATCCTGAAAATTTGAGAAAATATTAATAATACTTTTAGAAAATAATATTTAATTTTTAAATACTAAAAATAATATTTAATATTTAAATACCGAAAAATAACATTTAATATTTAAACACTAGAAAATAATATTCAACTTTCAAATGCTAGAAAATAATATTTAATATTAGAAAAGCAATATTAGAAAAATACGTATCGAAATTCACGGTGTTACAAACAAAGTCGAGCAACTTCTAATAAATGCTTATTCTTATGCTCGCTACACCATTTTGTTGAGGTGTATAATTACAGGATGACTGATGAATGATGCCATGTGTGGATAGGTAGTGATCAAACTCATAATTAAAATACTCTTTTGCATTGTCGGATCTAAAAGATTTTATTTTCAAACCAAATTGATTGTGAATCTCGAACAAAAATGTTTAAAATGTATAAAAACTTCAGATCCGTCTTTCATTAAGTAAAACCATGTTGCACGAGAAAAATCATTAATAAAAGCACATAGTCGCTAAAACCGAATAAAGATTACGTTGAACAAGGTCCCCAAATATCGAATGCACAAGTTCAAATAAATGACCGACACGATTATTGACTCTAGATGGATAAGGCATTCTATGATACTTTCCCATGTGACAAGACTCACACTCTAAGCGACTCATACTCAACGCAGAACTAACTTTCTTAAATTTTCTAACGATGGATGACCAGTTCTGATCAGTTCAAAAGCAGTTGCACTGCCACTGATACATGTCCTAGGTCCATGCTGTCCATCCAAGTAGTAGAGACCTCCTGCCTCACTCCTTGTGCCAATCATCCGATGGGTGCCAAGTTTCTGAAAGAGACAATGATCAGGAAAGAATGTTACGGAGCAATTCAAAGCTTTAGTAATTCTACTGATGGACAATAAGTTATAAGGAAATTTTGGAACATATAAGACAGAAGACAATGGTAGTAGTGACGAAGCATTTGCGGTTCCAATACCACAAACTTTGGACTTAGACCCATCAGCAATAGTTATATCTGGAAATGAATTTGTGAGTTGAATGGATGTCAAGATACCTGAGTTCCCAGTAATGTGGTCAGTTGCACCTGAATCGATAATCCAAGTGGTAGGGGCTGATGAGGAAGAGAGGCAAGTAAAAAAAGTACCTGACTTGACGAGTGTGGCAGCAGAGGTGGTCGATGTCAAAGAAGAGTTCTGCATCTGAAGAAATATCTGGTACCGTGCATACTCATCATCTGATATGGTGACTCCAGAAGTACTGGCGGTGACCGGATTCTGAGGAGCAGTAGTCTGAGTTTGTACACTCTCTCAATTGGTTGTAACATGTCTTTGAAGACACAGGCTGAATGCTTGAGGATTGAACTTGGTGTGACCTTCTTTCTTGCGATCACCGGCAAAAGTTGGTCCACCACTCGTCGATATAAGAAACACAGTTCAACCTCGGTCGTCCCCCTCCGTCCTGTTGCCCTTCTGGAAAGCTTCCTCGTCCCGGTCACGAGATTTGGTAAAATCGCTAGGGTGGAGCGATCTGAAGAATCTCTGAATGTTGAGAACCATCGAGAAAAGGATCACGCAATGGTATGTCTCGACCAAGGAGTTAGCGGTAGAACTCACGAGAATTTGTGGCCGAGTGAGGAAAACTCTTGAGGAACACCACCCGTCTGAGAACGACATGTCACTCTGCTTCCAAGCGCATCTGGAGCGTCGGCGGTACTAGGAAACAAAGTGTTCCACTCCTCATGCGTCCATCTGAATTCAGAATAGTAATCTTTTCAGGTCCGATCACCCTTCTTGAGGCGGGTCATCTCCTGGTGGATATCATAAGCTCGAGAGAGATTACCTTTGCCAGAATAGAGGACAGCCAGATAGTCACAAAGTTCCTTTGTAGTTTTTGTGTGAAGAACCATATCCTGAATGCTAGGCTCCATGGCATTGAGAATTTGTGTGTAAATGACGGCGTCATCGGCCTCCCAGTCTTCCGTGAGTGGAGTTGGAGGCCCCTGGATAATATGTTGCCGCTTTCGCCTACCCTTCAAGCTCATCTCTACTATACTTTTCCATTGCATGTAGTTGTTTCCGTCTAACTTCCGGTCTGTAAGTTTTGAAGATACAACTTCCTGAATAGTGGATGTAGGTTTGGTATCTTCTGAATCAGCCATAACTTACAAATAAAGTGTTTCCAAATACACACCCAAATAACAAATCTCCAAAAAAAAAACTTATCACAAATCCCCAAATACCACCAAGATACCAAACCCCACAAACAGATCAAAAAGAAACAAATGCTAAATTATCATACCAAGGGTCAGAGACTCGGATGAGTGCGAGGGACTTCGAGAGGGAGTCAGGGGACTCGAGATGAGTCTGAGAGACTTCGAGAGGAGTGCGAGACTCGAGATGGGAGGAGCGATGAGATCTAGGGCTTGATGAACAATATTTTTTGGTGAACGGTAACCTGGGTTGATGAACAGTAACCTCGATAAACAGTGTTTGACGGCCATGGTTTTGGTGAACGTGTTTTTGTGGATAGGGTTTATGAGCGATGGTTGAACGATGGCTAGGGTTTTGTGAACGATATTATTATTATTATTATTATTATTATTATTATTTTGTAGCTAGGGTTTTAGAGGCTCTGATACCATGTTGAAAGAAGTAATCAGAGAGGATGTTTAGTTTCCTCTCTTGGATGTTATTTATAATATCATAAATACAAAGAGGTTTATATCCTAACCAATGTGGGACTAAACATATATAAAGAAACAACTCTCAACACTCTCAGAAGAAAGTCTTAGCTCTAGAAAAGATCTTTGAATGGAACTATATGCTTTGAGATGACTCAGCTAAAGGACCAACTTGACCTCTGCATCGTGAGACCAAACGATAGATGCAAAAAATGAAGTTTACTCCAGAGAACTCAAAACCTTTTACGGAGAAATAGATACCCTCAAGAAGAAAGTAGCAACTCTAAAGGAGATCTCAGAGGGAACTTTACAGTTCAAGATGACTGGTTAGTCAAAGCACGAGCTATTTAAAAGCCTCTATAAATTGAAACAATTTCTCTGTGAATTGATACACAGCAAAAAAGAGAAAGTACTACCCTCTCCATGGAACCCCAAAACAAACTCCTCTTCTCCTCTCCTCTAAAAGTTACCTTTGGTATCGGCGTCGTTAGATCCAAAATTGTTTTACAACCTTAGTTATCCAAGAGATAAAAGCAAGCTTTCTCTCCCTCTCCCATCATTTTTACCAAAGAAAAAGAAAGTTGCTCCTTTATTCCCCTGCATTTGCTTCAGGCTGTCCCCTCTTTATTTTTTTAATATTTTAATCCTTTCAGTCTTAATTCCAATCCTGCACCAACTTCGTTGGTTATAGAAAAGAGATTGTGTAAAGAGCAAATCCCTGGAGAGGGGCAGAAGCCATTAGATGTTCCATATGCTCAAGCAGTTGGAAGCTTGATGTGTGCAATGTTATGCACCCGACCTGATTTAGCTTATGCTGTAAGTCTGGTTAGCCGATATCAAAGTAATCCAGGACCAGCATACTGGGAAGCTGTTAAAAGAATTATGAAGTATATTAGAGGCACATTGACTCATAGATTGGTTTATCAAGCGAGTTCGCTTGAAGTCCTCGGTTACTCTGATGCTGATTTCGGAGGTGATAAAGATAATGGAAAGTCCACTTTGGGACACTTGTTCATCTTTGGAGGAGGAGCTGTTTCTTAGAGTAGCAAGAAACAATGGTGTGTTGATAGATATACACAAGAAGCTGAATATGTAGCTTGCATTATGGCAACTACACATGTTGTCTGGATAAGATGATTTTTTATTAATCTAGATCTCAATTTGTTAGAAGGACCTATTGATATTTATTGTGATAACCATGCAGTGATTAGTCTGATCAATAGTGGAGCGAATAGTTTCAAAGGAAAACACATTGAGATCTAGTATCACTATATTCGAGATATTACAGAAAAGGGAGAAGTTAAAGTGACTTATATCTCTACTACAAATATGATTGTTGATCCTTTGACAAAAGGAATACCGTGAAAACTTTTATCAAACACGGAGTTTAATGGGACTTAGAAATAACTAAGTACAAGTAAACTTCATGAATAATGAAATGAGAATTACTCTTCACGGATAGTGGGAGTAATGATAAGAAGAGAACATCTGATCCCACGGATAGTGGAAGACATATCATTTGGTTAATTTGGCCAAGTGGGAGATGTTAGCAGATTTGTCCAAATTAAATCAATGTGTTAAATGAGAAAATATTGGACAATAAAGGATTGTTAATGGAGAATTAATAGGCTCTTAATGGGTTTTAATTAGGGCTGATAAATGGCCTTTAATTAAATTTATTTGGTGGTTGATTTTTAGGGTGGAGGTGATTGGGTGAAAAGCCTTTATAAATTGAAATAAGGATAAATTTTCAAAATAGACCCTTTTAGAAATTTATTTGTAAAATTGACCCATTTGCAATTTATTCACCATTTTCGACTTGGTTTTACGACGGCGAAATTGGGTCGAAAATGGTGAATAAACTCCTGGATTTCAAATCCGGTGAAGTTTAGTGCCTAATCACCCAACCTAATCACCTTTTAGCATGATTAATCGGGCACTAAATTTCACGGATTTTAAATCCGTGAAGTTCGAACTTTAATTGCCATTTTAGGCCGGATGGGCTAAAACTAGGTCGAAAATGGCAATTAAATCTAAAAGGGTCGTTTTTATAAATAAATTCCTAAAAGGGTCTATTTTGAAAATTTGTCCATTGAAATAATTTCTCGTGAATTGATACACAGCAAAAGAAAAGTACTACCCTCTCCATCGGAACCCCAAAACAAACTCCTCTTCTCCTCTCCTCTAAAAGCTACACTATTCGATCAAGATGATTAAAGGTAAATCTTCGCAAGAAGAGAAGCAAGTATATTGTCTACACTAAAATATTTTACAATTTAGCAAAACCCAATACATAAAAAAACTTGCAATCAATTTCACAAATACGTTGATCGCAGCCATAGGAATAGGTGTTAGCGGTTGCCGAAAATAACACATAAACATGCTAAAAAAAGACATGAAAAAAATAAATACATATATTATAGGCAATTTGAGTACCTTGTAAACCTCACTTGTGCTTAAAGACGCGCACGCGGACACGATGTAGTAGAAGAACACATGATGCAGATATGCGTATTTATATTTCAGGTTCAACAAGGTTCCACCGGCGCCGGCATTGTTCATAGCTCCAACCATGTCCTTCTGTAGGGAAACTCTGTCCATTCTGGATGGCCAAACTACAATAGACCCAGTATATTGCTCGCACTCATATTGCATAAAGCTAATGATGCAACCTCCGTGCTTCGTTTTTCATGCAGTCACATATATGTTTAATAAGCCTATTGGCGTCGGGGTGTCAACCGTCGCCAACATCGGGGTGTCAACCGTCGCCAATGTTGGCGGGCCCCACAGGAAAGGGAAGAAATAACTTAAAAGCGACCTGGGGTTTGTCCCCTCAGCCGCATTGGTTCGGTCTCTCTTGAAGCACCTCAGCTTACGGTTTGTGCCGCCCGCTGCTTCTCCCTATCTCCATCATCTCCTAGCAGCTCCGTCGGCCGCCGCCGCTTTTACTCGCAGCCGCTGCTCCCCGCTGAAGAGGACGCCGCCGTCTTGCTCCAGGCCTGTCGCCGCCTCGTTTTAAGGTGTATATAGTTCTTTTTTCTCTAATTTTGTTTTAAATTTTTTCAGTTTAATGTTAATTGCAACTAGATCCCTGTAGTGTCACTCAATTGCAAATAGTAGTGAATTTTATTTTTATCTTAAAATCTTTAAAATAGTTAGAGTAGTTGGTTAGACCCCACATATATATATATATATATATATATATATAGGGTTAAATGGTTCTAAGGTGGCTCCTTAGGGAGTCCCTAAGGATGCACAATCCCATCCGTTCGTTTCCAAAGCTCAGAACAATCTGAGCGTTCATTCAAAATCATATACCCTAAAATATCCATCCATTTCCCCTTTTCATTACATCGCTTTTATTCGTTGTTGATCCCTGCCGTCCATTCCTTGCCATGACGACCTCCTTTCCACTCCACCATCCTCATCCTCCATCCACCTCTTCCTTCTCCATCTCCTTCCCCCGCCTCCCCTCCCTGACACCCCCCTGTCCAATCCCCCTCCCTCTCCCTCCCCGGCTCCTCTCCATCTCTGCGCCCCCCTCCCTGCCTCCCCCTGCCTCGCCCGGCCCCGAGGCCCCTCGCCGCCAATCCCCTCCACTCCTCCTCAAAGCTGCATTCGCCTCGCCTCTCTTGCTTGAACAAAATGAAGGTCGACATCCATAATTTCTTCAAAATCAAAATCGGCCTCCTCAAGCTTCGTCAGCCTCACACTCTCTTGCTTGAACAAAATGAAGGGTCGGCGTCCGCAATTCTTCAAAATCAAAATCGTCCTCTAAATGCAAGCGTCCTCCATCTTAGTAAGTAAATTGAGAAAACCTCTAAGCGTTAAATCTTGTTCTCTATCGGCACATGATGTGGGTAGAGTGTTTATGATTTGCCAAAATGGTCTAGTATTATATCTTGGAAGAAAACCTAAATTAGAATGTTCTTTTAGAAAGTTAAAGAAAATATTATAGAATTTACAATTTTTATTAATTTTAGAAAATGATGTAAAATTTTCCATTTGCTAAATGATCCTTTTGAGTCATTAATCGTGCTTATATGCTTTTCCATGGCATCGACAAGTGATATAAACAATGACGGCTTCTTCTCTATATTTGGGAAATCTTTTGCTAGTTAAATCCATGGCAGGTTGTATAGTGATCCATACTCTCAATTCTTAACTACTAACCACGATATTTGTTTGGACTCAATGGTATATAAAAATATTTATATCTTAACATCATATATATTTTTGTTAATGCTCAAGTTAAAGTTAATTAAACCTTCTTGAAATATTTAACTTATCGAGGTATCTTCCTTAGGATAAACACATGATGCTCGAGTTAGTGTTGCCAAGGAACCTAGTCACACCAAAGGCATAATACACAATATAGAGACTTAGGTTGTATTTATGATCAAAACTAAATTTTAGGCTTTCTTCTTGCTAAAATAGTTGATGATCCAAATAAATGAAAGAAAACTCTCTTTTGTTTAAGTATTTGGCTTTTAAAATATATCGTGATGTAATCGTTTGAATAAATAGCAAGATCCTAAATTAGTTTAGAGGTGTTCTCGGTGATTTCTTCTATGTATTTTCATGTATATATGTTTACAAAATATATATGATGTCTATATGGTGTTTATTTCCTATTTTGCACTTTTAACTTTCCTAATGTAAAATCTTTGGTGATTTTTGTTATGTCAGTATTTATTTTAGGTGTAATGTTAGTGTTTATATTCATGTTATTTGGCATGTAATATATCCTTAGCTTTTCTTAATTTGCCCAATAATGTTTACTTTTTAACCTTCTACACTTTAATTCTCTTGTAGGGCTATGATAACACATTTAAGAATTCCATCCAATCTTTGTTATTTTCAGATTTAATTGATAAGCGTATAGTATTGGATGAAAGGCATATGAAAGAACTTCGAGAATACACCTTTCCACAACTTCCTCAGGATACCCATCCTTGAGCAATCGTGAGATAGCACTTGATTGCTTGATTCAAAATTTAATCTTAGGTAAATGCTCATTTCGATTGGTAATAAAGATTGTGTGTTTGGTATAGATGATGTTTATCGCATTCTTGGTTTGCCAAAGGAGGGTATTCTAATCAAAATGAGTGGAGCGGCCTAATACAATCTACACCCAAATTGTACAGAATTATAAGACATCCAATGAGAAGAAGGGTAGTAGGGGTAAAGGCAAGAAGAAAGTCGTTGAGGAAAAGAAGGTGGTGATTTGGGGAAGCGTGATAGGATGGTGATTTGATTGTAGATATGGTGATAAAGACCCTATAACCTGTAAAACTTATTGTGGCTTTCATTATTGGCTTTATATTATGCATGACGGACATGTAGGGCGTGCCCCTTGGGCATTTAGATATCTGAGCGTTATCCACTCTGAAGAATTTCAATTGGTGTCGTAGCGGTGTATACTCTTCTTTGCAAAGAGATGAGTAAGGCAAAGAGTCCATTAGTATGAGGATTAGGGGATGGAAGTGCTTACATGGGTGGTTTTCCTCCGTATTCTTGGTGAGTTACATAAAATTACTTTGTATAATTTTTCTTTTTGACAATGATTAATTTTTATGCACATATTAATGTATAGTTTTCTTTGTAGGTTTGGTTTTATGAATTAGTGGGGGAATTAGAGTATACATCAGATATTGAACGGCTACCGCTCTTTTGTGTTAAGAATCTGGGAAAGTGGAGGAGGACTACCATGAAGAAATTACATAGAGATCCGAAGTTTCTTACGGATATTGGCCACGAGAATAATCCTCCTATTCATATGGCATCACCAGAAGTATATGTATATATCTTTGCTCTAATAGTTCATTATTTTTATGTCCCTTTCTTTTTTTAGTATCTTTATTTGCCACTATATAATGAGTACTAATACTTGTATATTTTTTTGTGTTATAGGAATCAAGGAAAGCTGAGTTGATTGCAGTAATTGCAAAGAAGACATACGAGTTGAATGAGCTCACTACCGAATTGCGAGAATTAGAAGAGCGTGAGCGTGATGCTAGAGGCATAAATAAAAACAAGGAGAAAGAGGATGAGGGAAATAAAAATGAGGATGAGGGAAATAAAAATGTGGATGAGGAGGGAAATAAAAATGAGGATGAGAGGGAAATAAAATGAGGATGAGGAAATAAAATTTTGGATGAGGTGGGAAATAAAATGGATGAGGAGGAAATAAAATGAAGAGTACAGAAAGAGGATAAAGAAGTTGATGATCATGAAAATGTGGAAGAGAAAGAGGTGGATGATAATGAAGTATGGTTTGAGGAAAATATTAGAGAAGAAATTGAGGAGGCGGTATGATGATTTTTGATGAGCTGGATGCTCGGTGAGTTTGTATTTTTCTATTCTTTAGATATTGTTTTGCTTTTCATATAATGCTTGAGTATATCTTAGATTAAATTCAAGCGTATAGAGATGTTTGAGCAAAGAGGAAGGTGGAAATGATAATAAGAAACCATCCATCAAGCGGTGTCGGGGAAGAGGAAGAGGAAGGATGGGCCCTCTATCGTCACCTTATTGCGTCTAGATCAACCCGAAGGGCGCAAAGAAGCAGCGTCGTCAAATCTTGGATAGTCGAGGAAACCTAAAAAGAATTGCATAAGTGAAGAAGGCTTCATACCTAAATCTCACAACTATCCGGGAAAAGACGGTGATGATTATGAGGACAAATTAATAGACAACTTTCTACAATTAAAATGACCGGTAATTCTTAATGACTTATTCTAATACTAAATGATAAAATTTTCTTAATTTTAGCCTCATTTTCTCACCACATGCTTTCACATAGTGATACATTCATTTGGAAGTGTCGGCAAGTGTGTCTTGCTTAGATGCTTATAAACTTTTAGCGGAGGTGAACTTCGGTGGCGATGTAGGTGCTACATTGTTTTATGGTTTGGTTGATGTTTTATATATTTAGCTTATATTAAATATACTATTCATTCATGGAATATTTTTGTAGGTGGTTGATGCATTTGTTATTCGACTTTGTTATAAGATTAAGACAACTAATAGTTATGATCGAAGTATACATGTTCACGAGACCACTGCGATAAGTAAATACATGTTTTTATTGGTTGGTTGTACTTATTTTAGGTTTACCCTACATTATTCACATTGATGCATCTTTTAACAAGCATTTCTTGAAGGAAATCTTGAATTGATGGCAAAACAAATGAAGGAAAATGTTTACGGCAGTTCTTAGAGTGTGAAAGAATTTTGATCCCAATTGTTAGCTCAGGACATTGGCACATGGTAGAGTTAGTGAGAGAGGAGAAAAACTCTATCACTACTCCTCAATCAAATCTCCCATTTATACATACGATCTTTGCAAAATGAGAAATAACTTTATGAGTTTCATAGAGAGTAATTGGACATTGGGGAAATAGAGCACCATGAAATTATGCGATTCAGCTCCTCAACAAGGATCGTATGTCATTCGTGCATTTCTTTCCTAATTCTCATTTTTTAACTACATGATTTTCCATATCATAATTATTTTTTCCTATATCAGAACCTTGGAATGTGGGATTTTTATGATTGAATTCATTAGAAGCATTGTTGAAAAGAGATCGATAACAATCACACAAGCCGATTGTCCAAAGTCTGAGCAAAGTTTTGTGCGGCTCTCTTGTATGCATCACGATTCACCATATTTGTGATTGTAAACACCTTGATTCGGACTATGTAATTCACCTATTTTTGAAGTCATATCTCTTTTTGTAACTACATTCATTCAGATGTTATATCTCTTTTTGTGTATGCGAAGATCTGATTGACTTGTAGCTTGATTGAAATCACTTGATTTGTAGCTCGATAGCATTTCTTTCCTGGTTTTGTAATTCCTTATTCAATTGTGGTGATTTTGATATTGATGGTGCAATGATGATTGTGATGAAACTTGCAGAACAAAATTGTGGAGTTCAATGATGAGTGTGATGAAATTTGTACCCGATTATTGGAGTTTGGGTTCTTTAAAAATATTTTGTATCCACTTTTGTAACTACTTAGCCCCGTTTTGTATCCAGTTAGTGGTATTTTGTAGCTCAAAATTCTGGAAAAATTTTGGTTGAAACATTTTGTAACTACTTAGCCCAGTTTTGTACCCAGTTAGTGGAGTTTTGTAGCTCAAAGATCTGGAAAAATTTTGGTTCATACATTTTGTAACTACTTACTAATGTTTTGTAACTACTTAGATTAGTTTTGTAACCAGTTAGTGGAGTTTTGTAGCTCAAAGGTCTGGAAAAATTTTGGTTCATACATTTTGTAACTACTTACTAATGTTTTGTAACTACTTAGATTAGTTTTGTAACCAGTTAGTGGACTTTTGTAGCTCAAAGGTCTGGAAAAATTTTGGTTAAAAAATTTTGTAACTACTTACTAATGTTTTGTAACTACTTAGCCCGTTTTGTATCGGTTAGTGGTATTTTGTAGCTCAAAATTGGAAAAATTTTGGTTGAAACATTTTGTAACTACTTACTAATGTTTTGTAACTACTTAGCCATTTTGTAACCGATTAGTGGAGTTTTGTAGCTCAAAGTTACGGAAAAATTTTGGTTCATACATTTTGTAACTACTTACTAATGTTTTGTAACTACTTAGCCCGTTTTGTAACCGGTTAGTGGAGTTTTGTAGCTCAAAGTTCGGAAAAATTTTGGTTGAAGCTGTTGCGGGGAAAGTTGGTTTGTTATTCATTGCTCGTTTGAACTTCGTATGCGGCTTGTTGGCCTACAACAAAATTTCAAACAAAAGAAAATGCCTTTATTTTGGCGTGCAATGGCGAATTACAACTCTCTTCCTTTTGTGAACAGGGATCTCTCATTGCGTGGAGTTCTTTGCACGTGCGGGACTTTTGTTCGTCTGGAGGCGGAATTCGATGGTGTAAACCGGGTTACGGAACTTCTGAGGCGTGAGGGGCTCGTTTCCGCGAAGGCGAAGCGCTGAGGATCACACTCCGCGAAGGAGAGGATCGCTGGCGGGTGAATCTACAAGGAGAAATCCGCTATCCTCGAGATTAAAGCGAAGCTTAACCTAGAGGGTATCGTAGTTCGACCGAGTTTGTTTACCTTCCGCCTATAGATCGGCGTCATTGGACTTGAGGCTTCGCCCGGTGCTTTCCGGCGTCGTCGTAGATCTCGCGAGGGCTCTTCAGAAATGCGCCAAAATCCCAAAAATCGACCCTCACGAACCGGCAAGACCCCCTATTTATACATCTCAAGAGAGGGTTCGACCAATGGCGAGCCACCTGTCCTGGCGAGGAGGCTCGGCCATGTTGGTAGAGCCACCTCGACTGGCGAGGAGGCTCGGCCATGTTTGGCGAGCCACCTCGGCTTTGGCCCTCGGCCAAGTTGGCGAGGTGGCTCGGCCATAGTGGCCGACCACCATTGGCGAGTACCTCGGCCAATTTGGCCGGTCCGTCGTCTCAGCGTCGTTTTTGTGTCGTTTTGTGTCGTTTCTCCGTCGATTCTTCCGTCTTCGGGCTTGGTTTTTCTCGGTGATGTCGCCGTTGTGTTTGATGCATCCGATCAACTTCCGAGCTTCGAGCGGCTCGTTTGCATCGGCCGGACTAAGTCTGATTGATTCGTCGTCGCGGCGTTCGAGTTTAGCCACCTCGCCTCGTTGAGCCGTGCGTCGGGTTTCTCCACGGCGCGTCGTTTCGGCTTCGTCGCCTTCGCCGACTCACTTCATGGGTTCGTGGCTTCGCTTTAGCGTGCGGCGTAATCCGCGTCGGCGGCGTTAAGATCGCGCCGTCGGATGGATCGTCGGTTATCAACCCACCGTTCGAGTCTTGTTAGATGCGATAAGCAATTTTAGCCTGGATACCCCTCCAAAGCGTCTGGTCGATTCTTGATGAGTGCGGGATGCTTTGGACATGATAAACCCTTCACTCTTTAATTGGCGTGATAGGACTTGTGAATGACCACGGCGTTTGATCTCTCCATTCCCCGGTCTTTCCGGTGCTAGTTCTTTGAAGGTATTATGATCTTGCATTTTTTGTCGACCGTTGTGAAAATCTCGACCGAAGTCGATAGATGAATTTCTTTTGAGGTTGGCTTGTGTTTGATTCCTCCAATTCTCGGGTTCTCGGTGCTTTGTAGGATACACGGGGGTGTTGATCTTTGCATTTATTGCTTGACGTTGTCGAATTTCAAGCTGTAGCTAATTGAGTTCATTATTTGTTGACTTCGTGTGGGTGGATTGTCGTCAATTGACCACGAGGTTCCTCCGTTGATAAATTCTTGATGGATCGAACCGTTGATCGGTGAATCGCCGTCGGCGACTTCGTTGGTTGGCGTGCTTGCGTACTTCGTTGCGGTGTGTTCATCCACGGTGGGAGTATTCTTCCCAATTGTTGATTGGTAGGCCCTCGGAGGATGCATGAATGGAACTGTCTGATGGGAGGAGTCCTTTCGAGGTAGAGCAGGTTGTCCGTCGATATAAGCCTCGTAATTTTATCCCTCCTTGAGGTCCCTGTGAGGAGAAATTGAGGGTTATCGAGTTATCCTTAAGAATATGGTAATATTCTCCAGGAACTTCGTTAAGAACAGAATTAGTTTATACTCGTAATCCTATTTGGAGTAGGGCTAGGCATGGGAGAATATCGCGGATTGAGTGTCTGACCACATTCTTGGCGGCTTGGCGGGATACTGCGTCATTCTTGGACTCGAAGTTCACATCAGTGAGGCAGTGCATCATTAGGCTACATTCTTTGAAGCTTAGTCTTCAGTGGGACACTTTTGGTTTTTATCGCTCTTTGGAGAAGCGAGGATGGTAGAGCTCGAGCAGGAACTCAAGCGGCGAGGAGAGCGATCGTCTTGAAGGCGGAAGGACAACAAAGAAAAAGACTCGCGGTGCGTGCCGAGAATTTGAACTCGGCGGTGGATTGACCTCAAGAAGGAGGCTGCGGAGGCCCTATAATGGCGAGGAGACTTCGGGGCGAGCAGGGAGGAACTGACAAGCTTTTCCCAATAAAGTATTTGCTGTCACAAATCTGCCGTTTAGAAAACTTGTGTAACATATTTCCGTCCTCTTTTGTGCTCTATTATGATTCTTTTATTTCATCAGAAATAATTAACCATAGTACTTATAGGATTTTTGACAAACCCTCAGCCGTCAACGGATTTGATTAGCCTTTACCAACTACCGTTTGAGTTGGGCTAGCGTGCGGATTATCTGGATCCGTTCCGCACGTGACGTTGTGCTGGAAGAATGAAACTCTTCTAGACTTGTTGCTATGATATTGAATACATAGGCCATTACTCTTTACGGGCAAGAGACCACCCGACAGCGCGTGTGGTTGGCTTAATCCTTCTTAGGCTTGGGATGAAATACCCGGTCGAACTCGGTGTCTTCTTCAATGAGGAAGCAGACTAAGCAGAGCAGCGTGGCGTTGACTTTATCCCTTCTTAGGCTTAGGGATAAAATACCCCGAATCGAACTCGGTGTCTTCTTCAATCGGAAAAAGACTAAACCGGCAGCGTGTGGCGTTGACTTTAGGGTTATTGGCCCGGCCCCAGCGGTTTGACTAGCCTTTACCAACTACGTTTGAGTTGGGCTGGCGTCGCGGATTATCTAGATCCGCTCGCGCGTGGCGTTGTGCTAAAGAATGAGACTCTCTTAGACTTAGTGCTACGATGTTGAATCCGTGAATAGTCTTTAAAACCTCAGACAGCGTGTGGCGTTGGCTTTATCCTTCTTAGGCCGGACAAAATACCCGGTCGAACTCACGGTGTCTTCTTGGTCGGAGAAAGACTAAACAGCGTGTAAAGCGTTGGCTATATCCTTCTTAGGCCGGGATGAAATACCCGAGAATCGAACTTCTGGTGTCTTCTTCAATCGGAGAAAAGACTAAACCGCAGCAGCGTGTAAAGCGTTGGCTTTATCCTTCTTGGCTTGGGATAAAATGCCCCGAATCGAACTCTGGTGTTCTTCCGGAGAAAGACTAAACCCGACAAGCGTGTGAAGCGTTGGCTTTATCCCTTCTTAGGCTTGGGATAAAATGCCCCAAGATGAATCTTGGCGCCTTCTTTGACGGAGAAAGGATTGAACGGATTAAGGTTGATTGAGGTGGGAAAGGAAGAATGTATTCTATTTCGAAGGTGGAGAGGAAGGAGGATCTTGTCTCCTATCTCAGGGTAAGGGATGAACAAGAGAGGAAGGTTTTGTATTCTATCTCTTGCCGGTGGAGAGGAAGGTTTTGTGTCCTATCTCCGGTGCTCCGCGAAAAAAGAGAGGAAGGTTTTGTATCCTATCTCTTGTTGATGGAGAGGAAGGAGGATCTTGTCTCCTATCTCAGTCTTTGGAAAGGATTTTGTCTCTGTTTCGATGGGAGAACTAAAAATGGGATCTCCATTTTGAGACTCTTGAAAGATGAGACTAAGAGTGGGATCTCCACTCCGAGAATCTAAGACAAGAGAGGAAGAATGTATTCTATCTCTTGCTTCTGAAGAGGAAGGATATGTCCTATCTCCAGGTGAAGGTGGGAAAGGAAGAATGTATTCTATTTCCCGATGAGAAACTAAGAGTGGGGTCTCCACTCCGAGAATCTTGGAAGGGTATGGATAGCTTTCTCTTTTGTAGGATTGCTAACCAGAATTTGAAAGTGGACCTCTCGTTCGTGGAAGGAATCGAGAGGATTTTGCTGGTGGTTGGACCAGGAAGATTTTAGTGGAGCCCACCGTCAATGAATTTGATCGGTGAGAATTTGGAGGAAAACACAATAATCTAGGGTTATCCTCATGAAAATGAGTGAGATATTCTCGAGGAACTTCCCATCAAAGCGGGTTATCACGAGATGTATTAAGGATAATACTTTTCGAAACTTCCATTTATCGGCATTAATTGGTGCCGTCTAGCGTGATAAGGCGATATGCACCGTTTGAATAGACGTGTCTATTATAAGCGGTCCTTCCCATTGGGTTGAATTTACCTTTCTTTTTAGAGGTGAGGATTATCGATCGCCTAGCGGCGACGAGATCTCCCTCCTTAAAGGTTCTCCGAACTTTCTTGTTGAAAGCCCTCGACATCCTAGCTTGATAGAACTCAATGCATTGTTGAGCCTCGAGCTTCTCATCTAACATCTCAGAAGTTCTTTGAGGCGTTTTTGATGTTGTTCTTCTTGATCGTCATCTACATTGCAAGAGAGGAAGTGGCGAATCTGGATTTCCAAGGAGAATTGCTTCACACGTGAGCCGGTCGGGGGTAGCTCTGTCGGCGTCACGTACGTTGTGCGATATGCCCGAGTGCTTCTCGAGTTTATCATCGGTCTCACTTATTATTCTTCACAAGCTTTGACAAAATCTTGATTATCGTCTTGTTGAGCATATCGGCTAACCCATTATTTCTTTGGATTATAGGTACGTCGGCGAGACATCTTGTATCTTGAATTTTTAGCAAAACGATGAAGAGGAATTGGCGATAAATTGGGGACCGTTGTCATGCGATCGTCTTGGGACACCATGTCGATAGATGACATGGTGTTTGATGAAACGACGGTACTGTTGACCTCTTTTAGTTGCTTGCCCACTTGGAAATGGTCGGTGATTGCGGAGAATAAACCGATCTCCTTTAGCGGAGGAAAAATGGGACCTACCGTCCATTCCCCATGTCTCGAATGGCGAGGATGTGGCGAAGGATCTGCCGGTACTCTGGCGGTGATGCATATAATTCGTGAATTTGACCGCATGGCATTCCGGCGTGCTTCATTGCGTCATTAATCATTGTTGGCCAAAGTAGCCCATTCTCTGATTCGATCGTAGAGCTTGGGACCGGTGGTGTGCACCACATTCACCGCCGTGTGCTTCGAAGGACCTCTCACCCTCTTTGTTTGAGAGGCATCGACAAAAGACCGTCGTACCCGTGATATAACATCACGGGTCTACGTGTTGTAAAGAATCTTGGAGCTCTTGGCGGTTGACTCTCTCTCTCTTCGTCTTACGATAGAATACCATGTAAGACATAATCGATGATAGGAAAGCGCAATCTGGGGCTCCAACTTGGTTTGGGTTGCATGTACTTCTTTGGTAACTAGCCCTTATCTTCTTGTGCCTCATGGTATAATAGTGCGAAGAGTTGGTGAGTCTGACGGTAACTAGTTGCTTCGGTCTCGGAAGGTTGTGCTAACGACTAACGCCGCCGGTGCATCCGCGTAAAGCGTTTTGGAAGCGGGATATATTGATGAAAAACTCTTGAATGATGCGCTATTTCAACGGCTATCGATGATAGGGGATCGAGATCAGTTCGACCGTAGTCACCACGAACTGCTTAACTATCAATTGTGAATCTCCATGCAGCTTGAGATATTGACCCCGGCTCTTTGGCGAAGCTAAGTCCGATAAGTGGCGTTGTATTGACTCGTTATTGGAGCAGGGTTGATGAGTGAATAAGCACGGGCATGACATGATTCCCGGAAACTAAGACAACCCGAACTCGTGGAAATCTTAGAACATCAGGGGCACTTGCCACATTGGTAGCTCGAGAGGCTCGCGTCAAAATACAATCGCCATATTTGTTGGTGCGATGTAGTGTTGACTTCTTGAACTTCATCAGGAAGATCATCATATAGCTCAAGCTGCATCCGTTGTACGGCGACCAAGAGATCACAAATGTCCTTTGGTGACTTACTGTTGTTTGAAGTGCAAGTCATATTGGGACAGAAGTAAGGCCCATTTAAGCGAGCCAATTCATTGAGGCGGTGGGTCATAAATATTGGACCGGTTATATTAGAGATAACATAAATCGTCGTCCGACTAAATAGTGCGCATTTTACGAATCGCGAACACTAATGCAAACCTTCGACCATTGGATATCGAGACTTCGGCCACGACTAATGTTAAACCGGTAATACCTTTGCGTTACGTGACGCCGCGTCGTGTCTTGCTTGCGAGTAAAAGCAAGTGATCCGTTGCCTTGGCGTAGATCAAAAGCGGTTTTCGACCAGCGGTGCAACAAAGCAGGAGGTTTAGCAAATCTGACTTGATCTCTTGAATGCCTTACGGCGTCGTCCCAAATATATGACCGCCCTTCTTGTTCAACTTGGAGAGCGGTGGCACTTCAGGATAGGTTCGATATGAACCGTCGGATGTCATAACGTCCTTGTAACCCCGGATTTCTCGAGGAGAGTTGCAACTCTTGAATTACTTTGTCGGGATCGGCGTGGATTCCTTTGCCGGTGGCAGCGGCGAAGAGAAACTGCTGGACATCCCAGGAAGGATTTGGCGGGGTTCATCTTTAGGCGATGAGTCGCATGAGTTCAAATACCATTCTTTGATGTGATCTCCTTTGTCACGGCTTTTCACGACCAAATCGTCGGTAGCATCGACCGTTTTCGAAGATGATCTGGAAAATCTCGTCATTGCTCTCGGTATGTTCGCGTAGGCATTTTGAGGCGAGCGGCATGACCAGTGTAGCAATATATGCGATGGGCGTTACGAGCATTTGTGTGTTTGTCATCGGGGTACATCTTGATTTGATTATACGAAAAGCCATCCATAAAGGACATTCTTTCAAATCCACCGCGTGTTGTCAACTATGACATCGGTGATTGGAAGAGGAAAGTCATCTTCGGGCAAGCAGCGTTGAGGTCTCTGTCGACCACGGATCCTAATCGACCCATTCTTCTTCATAGGGACTATATTAGCCACAATCCGGATGTTGAATTTCCTCGGCAATCCGATTCTATGAGTTTCTTCGCCGTCAACAATTGCCTCCAATATTTGTGGGCGAAACCGTCTTCTTTGTTGCAGCGGGTTTGACATCCGCCTTGATGTTGGCGATGTGTTGCCACATTAGGGTCAGTCACGGCATGTCCTCGTAACTCGAAGAATACATCGATATACTCCCTAATTAGGGCAATCAACTCTTCCTTTTCTTCCAAGGGAGAGTATTGCTAATGTTTATGAGTTTAGGATGCTCTTCATCACCCATATTAACTTTGGACTACCTCATCCTTAGTGGGGGTTCTCTTTGTTGAACTGTCCCCAAAGCTGTTCTTGGAGTTGATGGATCCATGGGTCTTCCCATGTTGGCATGCCTTCATCACTCTCAATAGCGAGGATCAGCTGAAGCCATATTTGACATTAAAGCCTTGAAGGCTTCTCAGAGGCGATGTGAATCCCAAGCAGAATCGGGCGAATGTTAGTCCCCTCATCGGGTGGATTATTATCATCGACCATGAGCATTCATCTTCGAGGAGGATTATCGACCCTCGTTGGTCATATAAGCCTTTGAGACTCCGATCTTCTTGGCATTTTGTTGCCAAGCCTATCAAGCGGCGCCTTCTTGGGCGGCAGTGCGATTACATTCGACAACACATACGATTAGTTTGAGAACACGGACAATGCGTGTTCAATTGAGGAAATTTCTCTTCGAGATTTACTCGTACCCCGACCGCGATAGTACAACTCGCCGGCATGAATGCGAGAGCAACCCTTCGTGTGTTGGTATGACTTCTGGTATAACGTCATGTCGTCGGATAAATCTCCGCCGAGGATGAGTCACATTATCGAGAGGTTCCAAGAGTCACTAATCTCAGCGTTAAGCTTGTGGCCTTGAAGTTTCGGAGGCTCGAACTTCAATCGAATCCGGTGAAGCGACTCGGGAATCTTCTTATCACGGTTGAGGTGGGTGCGACCCTTACCGAGGTGACCGGGACTTCCTAACCCGATCGTTCTTTGATTGAAATTTTACCTCGATCATCATGCAATGAGCGAGGTGCTCCAAAGCCGTTTTCTTGCTGGGATGCATGCCGAGGGATTGGCCGGGCGAGCGCGAGTTGGATGGACATTTGGATGAAATCGTCGGAGGTGTGATCTTCTTTTGAATCAAGTCACCCGTGGCGTGAGCCTTAGCCGAATCGGTTTGAGGTGGTGATTCTTGACTAACGTTTTGGCCTTCGTCCGAATCGTTGTTCGGATTCGGACTCCAAACTTGGCGCATTTTGGCTTCTTGTCCACTTCTCCTTTTTCTACATCCGGGCTTCACGAACTAGAGCCGGTGTGTTATCTGTAATGCAGGCGCCTCGGATACGTTCTTCAAGTGTTGATTGGTTCCGTTTGGCGGACCCAATCATTTGTTGGCGGGAGGAGTTGCCGTGCACCTGGATGAGGTTCTTGACCTCTCACGGACTTCAGATCCACTTTGTAGCGGACCGTCGGTGATTCGGGGCCTTGGCGAACTCACGCGTCGAGAGAGCCGACGCGCCATCGCGGTGATCTCTGCGTGATCCGCGATCTTGGATCTTTGGAAGGATGCCATTTGGTGCAACCCGACCTTGGCGGAGTTAAGATCCTCGCCTTAAAGTTCGGAGCGAGGACAAGCGGATCTTTCTTCGTGGAGATCCTACGGATTTGTGGGGGGGCGATGCGGACAAGGATGATAGTATGATACTCGGAATCCGGATCAACTTGGATTCGGTTGACTTATTTGGGCGTAATTATTACACCCTAGCGAGTTTTTGGTCCGCTAGCCGGTTAGCGGTCAGGGGCAGCGGCCCCTTATCAGGTCGAGGCGGCCACAAATTTTCTCATCGCGAGGCCTTTGACTTCTTCTTCGGTAGGGATGCGGATCAGCGGCTTCATTTCAACGGCTTCTTAATTGAAGTTGTGGCTCTTAATGGTCGCCCGGCTTGTTCGCGGGGAAAGTTGGTTTGTTATTCATTGCTCGTTTGAACTCGTGTACAGCTTCGTTGGCCTACAACAAAATTTCAAACAAAAGAAAATGCCTTTATTTTAGGCGTACAATGAAAGCGAAAATTACAACTCTCTTCCTTTTGTGAACAAACACGAGGATCTCTATTATCAGGGATCACCAGCTGCGTGGGTTCTTTACGTCTTGGGGACTTTTGTTCGTCGTGGACTCCCGGCAATTCCGATCTGGTGTAAGCGGGTTGGAACTCTGAGGCGTAGGGGCTCGTTTCAGAAGGAAGCGAAGTGCACGAGGATCACACTCCGCGAAGGAGAGGATCGCTGGCGGGTGAGATCTACAAGGAGAAATCCGCTATCCACGAGATTAAGGCGAAGCTTAACCTAGAGGGTATCGGATCGACCGAGTTTGTTTACCTTCCGCTATAGATCGGCGTCGTTGGACTTGAGCTGCGGTGCTCGGAACCGTCGTCGTAGATCTCGAGGGCTCTTGATGCGCCAAAATCCCAAAATGATTTCATCGCCTCTATTAGCTTCGCCAAACACCCCATGTGGTAGGGTGTTCTGTTAGGATTTGCTCTGGTCTGTTTGGTTAGTTACTACAAATTATAGGAAATAGGTTCCCATACAAAAAAACTATTTCCACGTCTTTCTAAGCGATTTCTTGAAAATTTTAAAGATATTTGTCCCAAACTTCCTCCAAGCCTTTATTATTTTAATGTTTAACAATAGATTTCCACCCATTTCGAGCTAAAAAGCTCGAAAATGTGTTTTCTTGTTTTCATAATGTGTCATGCGTTTTCTTCACGTATTTTCCACAAATTCGCTTGTAAACCAAACAGAGGAAAAAGAACTTGTGGAGAACTTTTTGGAGGTTTCTATCTATGTCAGGTTGTAGCCATGTTTCTTTTGCGAACCAAATAGCCCCTTAGTGATCTAGCATAATATGGAAGCGGCTAAAATAT
>CM022703.1:65262336-65673679 GCA_012295165.1 Asparagus setaceus | reverse complement strand
TCCGTGGTATACTCTGTCTGATCCTCTCTCCCTGGTGGCGGCGATCACTTTGATCACGGAATACCCTCGGGTTATTCCCCACCCCATCATAGGTCCTCCTCGGCTTCTCCCGGACATCCCGCACCTTCCCAAGACCATCTACCGTGGCTACAATTGGTGGACTCTGAGTGAAGCCGGATATACACCAACATATGAGTGGATTTTCACTCATATCTTCTCGAGAGCCCTCAGTGGCTCAGTCTTCTCCCGTCGGATATCCCTCCGGTTCCTCCCTGCAGGGTATATCTCACTCGTGCGACCAACTTCCGGATATGTCGTCGGCCGCCGAGCTTCCGTCGATAGGTGGAGCTCCATCTTCTTGGACGGTGACTTTGTTGAGCCCTCTCCCGTGTCATCCTCATGAAGCGCATCATAGTTGAAACATCCTCGGTTCAACTTCTTGATGAGTTCCGCCATCGGAGTTTGTCTTGGTCTCCATCGATCTAATTTGTGTTCGGTTCCCTCACACCGATCCCACAAATCTAGATCCCACACCGGTCTTCAATATCACCCTCTTCTCATCATCCACCTTGCCCCGTTCATCTCATCTCCTCAACACGAGGCTACACGATCAAGGGATTATTTCCACGAAGGAAATAATGCCAAAGTGAGTGAAATCGACCAGCGAAATCACCACTCTTCTGGGATCAAAGCAAGGTTTGATCCGGAGGGTCAAGTCGAGAGGATTGTTTCACGAAGGAAATAATCGCCAAAGTGAGTGAAATCGACCAGCGAAATCACTACTCTTCGGGATCAAAGCAAGGTTTGATCGGAGAATCAAGTCGAGAGGGATTATTTCACGAAGGAAATAATTGCCAAAGGACGAAGGCGATGGCGGCGGTGAACAGTGTTCGACGGCGGTGAACAGTAACGTTTTTTTTGTGGCGGTTAGGGTTTTGGAGGCTCTGATACCATGTTAGAAACAGGGCAAATCAAGAGAAATGTGCAATTTTATTCATTAGTATTGGAGTCTATATATACAAGAGGAGTGGTCTCATTCTTCTACTCTATCCGATGTGGGACTAAACAAAAGAGGTCTATTCCTATCTAAATAAAGAAATAACTCTCAACATGTATCTTATCAAAGTCACTTGTATTCGATGGGTGGTTCTCAGGCACACAATTCGGGGTTTTCCCATTTTGCTGGTCATACGATAGGCTTAGAACCGCACATCGGATGCAGGCGGTTCTAATAGGAAGTGGACTCATTCCCCAACTGAACCAGAAAAGACCAGTGACTTTAATCATTACATTAATAACACATCAGAGTATTACATTTAGTGTGATGATAAAGGAAATTTGAAAACTATGCACGTTAGACTAATACTTGAACAATAATGGAAACTTGGTATTTTTCACCACCTTCACGCATTAGTTAGTTTCTCTTCAAATCACATCAACATCATGAGTCATCTTCAGATGGATACGCAACTTTTGGCTTTAAAATTAAAGATACAAAACTGCAGAACACACGTTTGGGTTTTCGGCAACTTACAATCTTTGCTTTGCATCCAAAAAGGCTCTTTGTATTCATCTCAACCTGAGCAGCCAAAAATCTAAGACGCTAACTAATACCAACAAGATATCTAATGGCATCAGGATATATACAGCTCCCTTCCGCTCATTAATTCTATGATACACATTAATCATGCTTATCTTGTAACAAAGACAACTGCTATTAATTTGACAGATAGGAGAGCTCTAAACTTCATGGAGCTCAAATGTAATCTCCACAATAGAAGAAAGGAATGAGATTGCCCGATGGTTGGAAAGGCTTAGGTTAAACTATTCGGACACAATTCACTCAAAAGTATTTGAGTCATAAGTCCAAACATATTTAACCTCTAGTGAAAATTTTGTGTTGGGTTATGTGCTGTATTGTTCTCTTCTTGTTGATATAGTTGAAAAATCCCTCCTTTGTGTTTGTGGATGTAGGCTTGGCTTGTGGCTAAATCTTGTCAGCTTTTTGTGTCGATTGTGACTTCTGTGTTATTGTTTATTCCACATTTTGATTACCTTCCTCTCACTTTGATGGCTTTGGTTCCTAGCACTTTGATGTCTTCTAGTTTCTTCATTACGTTTGTGAAGTAATCCTGTACTACTCT
Source organism: Asparagus setaceus (assembly GCA_012295165.1). Lineage (NCBI taxonomy): Eukaryota > Viridiplantae > Streptophyta > Magnoliopsida > Asparagales > Asparagaceae > Asparagus > Asparagus setaceus. Next base: position 65,671,535 of record CM022703.1, on the reverse strand, counting down.
AAGGTGAACACCCCAACACACACACACAAACAAAACAAGAGACTCTGTCTTCGACATTGGAACTGAAAAAAAAAAAAGGAGTATCGTGAGCTGCTCTAGAATTGGATTCCAATGAAATTTCATTCAAATTTGTTAGTGTAGTGCGGTTACACCTTAACAAATAACAAGTGACCTTAATGCCCTTGATTAGAGTATATATACACTATATTAGTATAACTCTTATTCTCAATTACTTTTTCTCTCTCCGTGAAGCATGTTTGACATGTTTGATTTGACATGAAATTTACACCAGCATAATACTAGCTACTATAGACTTGACCTAAACATTTGACGAGAGTTAAACCTATTCAGAACATGCATGATACATGAGATATATCCGGATACATGGGATACTTTGTGACGCTTGACATGTGGACATTGACGTATGTTCATGAAGATACAACATTCCATTTACATGCTTACAAGTACAAGAAAATACAAGAACTAGAGCTCTACGACAAGTTTATTGGGACAAGAGTTACAAGTTTGAAGTTGGTATATCAATCTTAGCTTTGTATTTTAAGATTTTTTAATGATTTCAAAATATTACTAATATATTTAATTTCCTAATTATGTTAAAACTTTGTAACTTATTTTAGAACCCAAAGGTCATGTGTATGTTTTATTATGGATTTATTGGCATGGTAAATGTGGAGAATCATGGCTACTGATAACTCCATATGGGGAGGTGAAAAGACTTATCTCTAGAGATGGTAAAAGTCTTTTATTTATAGATATGCACCTCCATGGTCCTACAAGTGAGCCTGCAATTCAACCTGTCTAGCCGAAAGGTGTAAGCTAATCGCTTGTAGAAAATTCTCTCTACAATGGAAAAGACAAACAATCAATCTATGTATGACGCTACAGAAGTTGGTGATCATTTGGCGATGATTACTCAAGTTCGTCACGGAGGTATGTCATTTATGAATTACTAATTTTGATATATGGAATTTCATTGGCATATTGCTAACATGTATATGATTATGAAGCTATAGTACTGAATGTTGAGCGAATCTTCAATGATCCTACTCTATTAAGGATATGAATAACTGCAAATCAAGAGACCTCAACCTAGCAGATCCTATCACAACTAAAATCCCCAGTAATTCCTAGAATCTATATATGTTCTATTCAAATATCAGTTGCATATCTCCACAATATCTATATCCTTCATAATATCAGAACTGATGTACATTATCTTCTTCTATAAATAGTAAATACCAGAGAAGGAATCAATTAACCCTTTCTCAAAATTATCCATACCATTATATGGTATCAGTGCCCTTTGACTAACGTCAAAAAAAAAGCAACCTATCCTCAAAATTCCTACATCAATCCAATGGCAGCCAACCACAGATGAAGCTTCCAACAAAAACCATAGCAGCAACCCAAACACCAATCTATTTTGATCTGCCCAGAACAATTCTAATGATCTGTCTTCACTCACCTCACCCACAGTTACCATCAAACTTTATTGAGAGGACTATCACCTGTAGGCTCCGACAGTTCTCTCAGTCCTAGAGGCTTTTGATCTCGACTTCCTTGTCAATCAAGACAACTGATGTGTTCTAAATAAAATATTGCAAGTGCACAACTAGCTAGTGTGTATAGCATGCAAGTGTCGATCCCACGTAGAAAGAGTGTATTAGAAAAATCCTAAAGTGGTTCTTAAAATGTGAAAGAAAAGTGAGAGTATAGATATTGGTTTGGGTGTGAGTGTTGCAAACAAAAAGGGTAAAAATAAGAAAAGAGAAAGCAAGAACAAAAAGAAACAAATGAAAGAAAATAAGAAAACAAGAAAGAGAATAAAACTAAAAGAAGAAGCAAATAAAGAGATGGAGGAAATTAAGTGAATAAACTAGGAATCTAGGATTGAATCCACTAGTTAATTCCTATTTGAATTTAAGAAATACTCTTTTTAATTCTCATATTACTTAGAATTCTTAAGCATAGATTATCAAGTTAGTCAAACAAGCATAACCTATCAAAACATACTCAAACAATATTACCATTTATGAATAGAAATAAACAACTAGATATGAATTCTAGAATTAAAAAGAATAAACTATCAAACCATTTAAGATAAGTATAGCCTAGCAAATTTTTTCTACCAATTATTATTTTAGTTGATTATCCTAAGCATGATCATTTAAGCATAAAAAGAGAGCAATTCAAAAATAAAATAAATAATAAATTAGTTTCATCTAATCCTAGAAATCTTAAAGAAATAAGCTACTCATACTATAAAGGCAAATAAATCCTAAATTATAAAGCATAAATAAAAGCAAGAGATTAAAATCTAAACTACAAGGTATGAAAGAAAAAGCAAGAAATTAAAATCTAAACTACAAAGCATGAATAAAAGCAAGAAATAAAAATTTAAACTACAAATCATGAAATAAAAGCAAGAAATTAAATCCTAAACATGCAATTTTAAACAAAAAATAGAAGAGGAAAAACAAAACTTACATTGCAAGGGGTTGACTTCTTGTGAATCAAATCTTCATCAACAAAGAGAAGAAGAATAAAACTAAAAGCGAAGTTTTATTTATTTATTCCAAACTAAAGTTTACAATTTGGAAGGCCTAATTAAAGGACCTCCTCTCCAAAAGAATTTACAAAATTTTTACATATCCCTCACCCTCACTCTTTACTCCTATTTATAGCCTACAGCAACTAACAATAGCCTTCGATCAAACTTGAGCTCTAAGAAATAAGAAATCAACCATTGATTAGTTTCTATTATACACTAATCAATTAGCTCATTGATTAGCTAATCCATTATATTGTAACAAATTTTATTCTCTTGAGTTGACTTATTGACTCCATTGCTCTTGTGCTTTTGGGCTTTGTTGACTTCTTTTAGGCTTTAAGTAGAAGTATTTAAGTTTTTATGCTATTATTTGATAATTTCTTTATTTCCAACAAAATTATAAAATAAAAGATATTAGCAAGTATATTTATTCAATGAAATAGATAATAAGGGTATAAAAGTATAATAAAATGTAGTGATCAAATATCCCCACGCATAAACTTTTCCTAGTCCTCTAGCAAAGAAAGAAAATGAAAAAGAAAGAAAGAAAAAACTTAACTCACTTTCTGAGAATCAGCGGTTATATTTAGCACATACAACAATCCTTTAAACCCCTAGGTTACCTTAGATGACGAGTTATAGTCTCATGAGAGTTTGCGATAAATATACCCATAAAATTTGATTAACTTGCCAATTTGAAGAAGTTAATACATAATTAATTCATTTGACATCTTTAAATAATCTAATTAGAGATAGTTTTATCCAAGAAAATATTTTATGACTAACTCCAAAGTAAATTTCTTAGAAAGTAGTTATACAAAACCAAGTCTAACTTAGAGACTTTAATTTAAAATTCTGAAAAGAACATGCTAACTCTTTATTTCAATCAATTCCCAAGCCTCTTGATCGTTTTATTTTCCAAGAATATATATATATATATATATATATATATATATATATATATATATATATATATATATATATATATATATATATATATATATATGTATGTATATATATATATATATATATATATATATATATATATATATATATATATATATATATATATATATATCAAGAGGACTTGAGGAATTGTTATCTACTCTAAAATAAGCTTAAAAAATTTCATTACTTCAAATAAAAAGTTAAAGCTCTGATAAGGTATAACACTTTGAAAATCATTTCTTAAAAATTATTTAGAGGTATCATAAAAAGGCTAACTTAAATGTAAAACTAACTAAGAATTAGAAGTGTAAAAGTTTATCAAGTAAATTAATTATTAATTGACTTTATCAAGTGGGCAAGTGAATTTTATTTTCTCAGGGAAAGAAAAGAAGAGTAAAAGATAGGATAACATAAAGAGAAAAGAAAAGAAAAGATAAAGAGAAAAGAAAAGAAAAAGAAATTTTTTAAAGGGAAAGAATAAAAGAAAGGATAAAATAAAGAGAAAAGATGACTAGTCGCTACCCTCACACCTAAATTTTGCATTGTACTCAATGCAAACTATATAATACAAAAAGTTAAGCAAATAATAAATGAAATACTTATATTTGTTCTATCGACTTTGAACAATGATAAAATGATAACAATCTGTAACCACCATCAATTTTGATGGATAGGTGGAGGTTGTAGCCAAAATAATCTCTCTCTCTCTCTCTCTCTCTCTCTCGCCCTTTTTTAGAAAAGAAGAAGAAACTCTTTGAATGATGAGAGAAGAACAAATTCTCTTTTTATATATTTTTAGTTAATAATATGGTTCATGAAGAACAAACACCGTCTCTTCTTGAGTGTAAATTCTAAAATGGTTTTATAACGTTGATCGTTGAATTTAAATATTTTACAATTTTTAGGATTCTCTATCTCAACTGTTCCATGAGAGAAAACTTGTTTAACAATATACGGACACATCCATCATGATCTCAATTTTTAGAAAAAGATAAAGTTTTGAGTTATAAAATAGAACTTTTGTCCTTGTGTGAATTTTTTCGTATTATTGAGTCATTGTGAAATTTTTATTTTTATTTATAAATTTTAAATTTATATATGCATCATTCGATCTCTTCAATTCATTATTTGGAGCATTCTTGTCTTTCCTACCGAGTCAAACTTGAAATTAAGTTATTTGATGCGACATTGCTTCTTGTTCAAGTTCAACCGAAAGGTAACGTGCCTTTTCGAAAACTAACCTATCTGAGGTGAGGAAAATTTGAGAAATATAAAATTGGTCTATTCTATTTGAAGAATAATGAATACAATCTCGAATGCAATCTCTCTCTCTAAGCGACTTAGATAAAAGAAATTACAAATTCCTCGATCGGTTGCCCGATTTACAAAGAAAGGTCAGCGGAGACCCTTCCTTTATTTAATCTGGGTTCTTCACGGTGGCGGTGGGAGCTTGAATCTTGTATCCCGTTGACGATCCGACCGTCTTGACTCGTGGGACGAGGTTGAAAAATAACTCGCAGGAGCAAGTTTAGAACTCTGGCCGAGTTAAGAACTCTTTGATAGAGTTGATTTTAGAAAGGGATTAGTAATCATTTTAGCCAAGAATGGCGGAGAAGAACTTGCCATGCAAGTTTGAAAACTCTAATCGAGTTGAACTCTCTAGGAGAGTTGATTCCAGCAAAGGAGGTCTTCGGTAAAACCTCAATATCTCTAAATCCGACTGGTAGGATTCAATCTCCACCGTTCAGAATTAGGAATAATGAGTTTTGAGGCGGTCCTCCAAGTTTCACTCCGATCAGACCACGGATGAAGGTCCGATCGTCACGCCGATCACAGCTGCGCGGAAGAAGCCGTTATCTGCACAATTGGCTTCGGTAAAACCTCGATATCTCCAAATCCAACCGGTAGAAATCAATCTCCACCGTTCATAATTAGGAACGACAAGTGTTGAGGCCGCCTTCCAAGTTTCACTCCGATCAGACCACGGATGAAGGTCCGATCGTCACGCCGATCACAGCTGCGCGGAAGAAACTGTTCTCTCCCTTTTAGTTCTCCGGCCAAAACCTTTCAACCAGCCCTTTATTTGGCTGTGAAAACCCCCCATTTATAGGGATTAAAGGGGTGTAACCGCCCCCCTTGAATTGCTCCTCAATGGGGGTTTAGTGGGGTGTAACCACCCTCCTTAAATCTCTCAAGCGGTTTAGGAACCGTTCAACTCATGTTTGAATGAGTCAAAGCGAGATTAGCGTTAAGACAAGCCTGCGTCTGCGTTTTGAGCTTCGAGCGCGGGCCATGTGCTCCGCGTTTTAGGCTTCGAGCGGGCCATGTGCTCCGCGTTTTAGGCTTCGAGCGGGCCATGTGCTCCGCGTTTTGGGTTGAAGCAGCCAGCGTGCTCGCATTTTGAATTGAAACGCGGGCCATGTGCTCCGCGTTTTAGGCTTCGAGCGGGCCATGTGCTCCGCGTTTTAGGCTTCGAGCGGGCCATGTGCTCCGCGTTTTAGGCTTCGAGCGGGCCATGTGCTCCGCGTTTTGAATTAAGCTTAGCGGCACATGTAATGTCTTTCCGCGTTTGGAGCGAGCAGGTGCCTGTTTTGATAAATGAGGATGAGCCGCATTTTGAATGAAGAGATCAAAACTTGTGATCTCTTTTCACAAGGATTGTCAACTTGTAATCCTTGTACTCGGAGACATTAGCCGATTCTCCTTTATTATCGTGAAAGTCGTCGACTTGTAACCTTCATCGATAGTGTTTAGCGGATATTGGTGTCTTGATTTTTTTACGACCTCTGAGAGACATTCAGTTTATTTTAAAAGTAGTTCGATAGGCCCATAATGTGTCACTCAATTTGGCAAAACAATCTTTTCTATTTTGATTTACAGTTTTTCCTAAAATTTGTTTGGTCTGTGTATTGGTGACCTCAATTTGTCCACTGGTTTGGGAATGATAAGGAATGTATAATTTATGAGTGACTGAATATTTTCTTGTTAAAGCTTCAAAAGAACGGCGATAAAAATGTGTACTGTTATCAGTGATGATAGCATGTGGCACTCCAAATCGTGAAAAGACATGATCTTTGAGAAATTTGACAATTGCCTTGTTGTCATTGGTTTTACATTCACCGCTTCAACACATTTTGATATGTATTCTACAGTCACTATAATGCACAAATTTTCAAAAGAATTTAGAAATAGACCTATGAAATCTATACCCCACACATCAAAAAGCTCAACAGTGAGAATTAGTTGTAAGGGCATTATATTTCTTCTAGTGATTCTTTCTATAAACTGACAACAATTACAGTCCTTACATACCTCAAAGACATCTTGAACAGATTGGGCCAATACAACCCACATTGAAGAACTTGCTTAGCGATTTTTCTCTGACCAAAGTGGCCCTCACAAGCTTGCTCATGACAAAAAGAAAGAACACTCCTAGTTTTTTCATTTGGAATACACCTTCTAAAGATCTGATCAGTATAATACTTGAACATGTAGGGATCATCTCGATAGAAATACTTTATCGATCTGGGATAGAAAATAAGATTTATCATGTTTAGACCAATGAAAAGGGATCTCTTTTGTAACTAAATAGTTCATAATATCTACGAACCATGATACAGACTGGAATTGTAGGAGTTGTTCAATAGGAAAATGATCATTTATCAGAACGTGTGGTGTTGGTGCATTAGGGGGCCTAGACAACTGATTTGCTACAGGGTTATCTACTCCTGTTCTATCAAGAATTTGCAAATCCAACTATTGAAGCAAGAGCATCATCTAATGAGCCGTGCTTTAGCATCTTTCTTGGTCAAAAGATACTTCAATGTAGCATGATTAGTATAAACCTTAATGAGAAACCCAATAAGGTAGGACCTGAATTTTTCTAAGGCAAAAACAATAGCTAAAAACTCTTTCTTGATGATAGAGTAGTTTTGATGTGCATCATTCAGTGTCCTACTTGTATAATAGATTACATGAGGCTTTCCATCCATCTGTTATCCTAAGATAATACCAATTATAAAATCGGATGCATCACACATTAACTCAAAGGGTAGAGCCTAATCTAGTACATGAATGATAGGAGTTATGGTAAGCTCCTTCTTTAGATGATCAAATTCCTTAAGGCATTCAGGAGAGAATTGAAAGGGTGTATCCTTAGCTAAAAGATTAGTCAGAGGCCTAGTAATTTTCCTAAAGTTTTCTATGAACCGTCTGTAAAAATCAGCATGACCAAGAAATGATCTGATATACTTAATATTTTTGGGAGGGGGAAGGTTAGAAATGAGATCTAGCTTAGCTTTGCCAACTTCTATTTCCTCATTAAAAACTATATGCCCTAAGATCCATATTTGAGTATGAAGTGATAGTTTTTCTAATTGAGAGTTAGAATTTTCTCCTTACACCGTGCTTGGACAAGTTTAAGATGATGCAAACACTAAGAAAATATGTCACCAAAAATTAAAAAATTATCTATAAAAATCTCTAAGAATCGCTTAACCATATTGGAGAAAATACTAATCATACATTGTTCAAATGTGGCTGGAGCATTGCATAACCCAAAAGGCATGCGATGATAGGCAAAAGTTCCATACAGGGATGTGAAAGTAGTTCTCTCCTGATCTTTCGGAGCAATGGAATCTACTTGTAACCTGAATATCTATCCAAAAAGTAATAGAACTCGTGTTCTGCTAAATATTCAAGCATTTGGTCTATGAAAGGAAGAGGAAAGTGATCTTTCTGTGTGGCTAAGTTGAGCTTTCTATAATCATTGCAGACTCGCCAACTGGTTTGGATTTGAGTGGGAATCAACCCATTACCCTTATTCTGGATCATGGTGATCCCAAACTTCTTAGGAACAACCTAGAATGGACTCACCTAAGAACTATCAGAAATGAGATAAATGATCCCATTATCAAGACATTTCAAAATATCTTTCTTTACCGCTTCTTTCATCACTAGGTTTAACCTACACTGGGGATCTCTAGTAGGTTTGGCATCGTGTATCAAGTAAATTCAATGTTGAACAATGGTTGGACTAATCCTTTTGATATCAACCACGGTCCATTCAATCGCTTCCCTATTTTCTCTCAGGACATCTACGGGGCTTCTTTTTGACCAGTTGTCAAATCAGAAGCAACAATGACTAGTAAGGTCTCATTCTCCCCTAAGTAGGCATGCTCTAGATTTTCAGTTAAAGGTTTAAGCTCTAGCTTAGGGGGTTCCTCCATATACAAATGAAGTTAGACTCGGGGTTCTGTATCCAAAGGTTCAGGTTACTAGCACTGTGTAGATACATGATCTATCGGCTGATCTAACTCTTCTAACAGTTTGATTTCTTCATCAAAGATCTCCTCAAAACTCAGGTCAGATAAACTAAGATCTGACTCACACTCTCCTTCTAACTGTTCACTAGATATTCCCTAAATAAAGTTCACTTATAGAGATTGATCTGATGGATCATTGGTTGTTTCCCTAGATTGAAGATATTGAGATCAATAGTCATGTTTCTAAAAGATAATTTTATTTGACCAGTTGTAGAATTGATTAAAGCATGTAAAGTGGCTAAGAACGATCTCCTAAAATGACTGACTCTGGCCCTTGAGATTGAAAACGGAGTAGGTTTCTAAGACTATGAAATCAATAGGAAATATGAACTCCCGAATCTTAATCAAAACATCCTTTATCTTTTTCTTGGGGGTATCTTTATTGATTTATCAGCTAATTGGAGGGTACATCTTGTTGGTTTCAATTCTCCTACCCCTAGCTAATGATAGACTGAATAAGAAAGAAGATTTACACTTGCTCCAAGTCAAGAAGCACTTTATCAATGGAGGAATTTACTATGATACATGAAATAGTAGGAATAGTAGGAAAACCTCAGGGGCATGGACTTTGAAAGAATGCCACTGATATTAGCAGATAAAAAGATTTTCTTGAGAATATTGGTTGCTCATCCTTCAAGAATTTTTCATAAGATTGGATTTGTTGGATGACATCTAAGAGAGAGATGTTGACCTTAACTTGCCTAAACGTTTCTAAGATCTTCTCCATCTGAGGAGAGTTCTTCATTGGTCTGAGTTTATCTGGAAAGGGAGCAATGAGGTTATACCTATCCAGATTAGCTCAGGCTCGATTTCAGATTCTTGATCATTTGAAGAGGATGGTGATTGCACAAAGTTATCAGAATGAGGGGATGTTTGTTCAGGTTCAGCAGATTAGATAGAAGAAGGAGGAGCTTAGTCAAGAGACATTCTAACTTGGTCATCAACATGTTTTCCTGATCGTAATGTATGGACTGTATTTACTTGAGCTGGATTGAATGAACTTGATCTAGTATCTTTAGGATTTGCAACTGGTTGACTCAAAAATTTTCCTTTCTCTCTCTCACTCACTGCACTAGCTAATTATCCTAGTTGAGTTTCAAGTCTAACTATGGCTTGAGTATTGAAATTTAACAATTGACTTGTTATTTGCATGAAAGAATTCAGAGTGTTGGATAACTGAGTCAACATGTTGGTAGTCTATGTAGATGCTTTTATCATGACTTCTAGACCTTTCTCTAAGACACTGAATCATTTCTCATGGTCAGAACTCTGTAGAACAAGATTTACAAATTGATTATGAGGAGGCTAATTTTGGTATGAAAGATTGGATTGCAGATTATGAAAATTGTTAGTGTTGAGCGGACCCGTGTTTTCCCTAGGAAATTATGGAGCTGAAGAGAGTGTGAAGTTTGGATTTTCTAAGAAATTTACCTGATTTCATATAAAATTAGGATAATTTCTCCAATCCTGATTGTAAGTTAGAAAAAGTGGATCATTCCTAGGATGCTGAAATGCAGCATTCATCCGTTCAAGTGGTTGATTGTTTCCTAAAAGAGGACACTTTTTAAAAATATGAGTCGGAGACAAGTAATTATGACATCCTGAGGAAGAAACTTTATTCATTTGAGCGGGAGCTTATTCTTTGGTTTCTAAGGCTTCTAACCAACGTATGATTAATCCATCTTTGCTTTAGAGGCTATATTCGACTCTAAAGATAAACCACTGGATTTGGTTGAGGGAACTGATGAAGTTGCTTTTTCATTATAGTGTTCCCATTGCATGGTTTTCTCAAATAAGTTCTCTAAAAATTCTCAAGCTTCATCAGTATTTTTCTTTATAAAATCCCCTTACACATAGATTCTAAGGATGTCTTTGAAGATTAATATAATCATTTATAGATAATTTGGCATAAACACCACTTTTCTAAACCATGATGAGGACATTGGATAAGAAGATTATTAAATCTATCAAAATACTTTTAGAATGGCTCCCCTAGAATTATCCTACAAGATTGAATGCTGTTCCTAAGCTTTACCATTTTATAAATTAGGAAGATTTTTTAGAAAACGGTAACAAATTCATCCCAAAGGGAGATAGAATTTATAGGTAAGTTATACAACCATTTCTTAGCCTCATCCTTAAGAGCAAAGGGATAAATCTGAACTTAATTGCATTCTCGGGTAACTCTCTAATCTTAATCATAAGATAAACTTCCTCAAACTTGGAGATAAAAATATAAGCATCTTAGGACTCATTTCCTAAAATTTTGGAAACATATTTATAAAGTGAGATCTAAGCTCATAATTAGCATCATTAACATCAAAAGGATAATATAAGATGAGATTATATTCCTAGTAGGATAATACATATTTTGAAGAACCAAGTGGATTCAGATTAGCCATTTCTCTTGTTTTCAATTCAACACGAACTAAATATTTTGCATTATCCCTAATCCAAACTTGCATACATGAATGAAATTCTTTTTATATATGTTTTTGTATAAAACCTAAGAAAAATATCTAAAAAGAAAAAATATTCTCTTTTTAAGAGAAACAAAACTAAAAGATCTAAAAGATTTTTGGAAGAAAAAGAAGAAGAAAAGAAAAACCTAACTAAACAAATCAAAAGGCAAATCACTTGAACAATAACTCCTAATTTCTAGGGTTAAGCCTAAACTCCACTAGAAAAGCTCCTAACCAAAAACTTCTTTAGTAAAAATATTCAAGTTTACTTGATCAGTTAGCCAGTAAAGATAGTCGATGGAGGTCAAAGATCGTTTAAGATCCTCTTTCCTTGTAGAGCACTTTACATAACCCTTAAATCTTATCTTAGACACCAACGAATTAAATAAATTTAAATCAGTTCACTCAAAGATTTCTTATTTCCTATCGAGCTTGAATTCTTAGGGGCCAACATCTAATGAATTCTAAGGCTTGCGTTTGTGTATTGAGGAACTAATGATTTTGGGCTAAGGAAAGGATGATGAAATCCCTCACCTTATTTTGATTTGAGGTTTTGCCCTTAAAAGTATTCTTAAGTGTGTGCTCAAATTAAAATGCTTAAATCACTTTGGTGATTCCTACTAGCTATATGTAATGCGACCCTAAGAAATGAAAATAACTACAAGTGGATGCAAAAAAATATTTTTTAGTTAGGTTCAACAATCAAACAAATATGAGAAGAGCTCTTGTTTGAATTATTATCTTATTTAATAACTATTCAAGTGAATGGTGGATTTTATTATGGTCAACAAGAGAATTTTTTAATTACCTAATTTGTGAAAAACCTAACTAGAGGGTGAAATTGAAAATCACAAGAAAGAGAAATTACCTATGCAAGGGTGGCCCCTTTTTAAGCAAATCTTCTTCTCTAATCTTTAATCTTCTTCTAGATTAATTCTTAACATTTAAATATACAAATCAAAGAATCAAAATAGAAAAAAATTCTAATTACAAGCACCTTCCCCGGCAAAGGCACAAAAAACTTGGGGTTTTCTAAATAAAACGTTGCAAGTACACAACTAGTGTGTGTAGCATGCAAGTATCGATCCCATGAGGAAGGAGTGTATTAGAAAAGTCCTAAAGTTATTCTTGAAATGTGAAAGAAAAGAGAAAATGTAGAGATCGATTTGGGTGTGAGTGTTGCAAATAAAAGGGTAGAAACAAGAAGAGAGAACGAAAGAGATAGAAGAGACAAATTAAAGAAAATAAGAAAATAAGAAAGAGAATAAAACCAAAAGAAGAAGAAATAAAGAGATGGAGGAAATCAAGTGAATAAACTAGAAATCTAGGATTGAATCCACTAACTAATTCCCATTTGGATTTAAGAACTACTCTCTTTTAATTCTTATATTACTTAGAATTTTTAAGTATAGATTAACAAGTTATTCAAAACCAGCATCACCTATCAAAAATATATTCAAGCAATATTACCATTCATGAATAGAAATAAATAACTAGATAGTAATTTTAGAATTAAAAACATAAATTATCAAACTATTTAAGATAAGTATAGACTATCAAATTCTTTTTCTACCAATTATCATTCTAGTTGATTATCCTAAGCATGATCAGTTAAGCACAAAATGAGAGCGATTCAAAACTTAAAAAGAAAATTAAACTAGTTTCATCTACTCCTAGAAATCCTAAAGAAATTAGCTACTCATACTACAAAGAAAATAAATTCTAAGTTACAAAGCATGAGTAAAAACAAGAAATTAAAATCTAAATTACAAAGTATGAAATAAAAAGCAAGAAATTAAATTTAAACTACAAAGGATGAATAAAAAGTAATTAAAATCTAAACTACAAAACATGAAATAAAAATAAGAAATTAAATCCTAAACATGCAATTCTAAACTAGAAAATAAAAGAGAAAAATAAAACTTACATTGCAAGGGATTGCCCTCTTGTGAAACAAATCTTCATCAACAAAAGAGAAGAAGAAGAAAATTAAAAAGAAAAATTTTATTTTTTATTCCAAACTAAAGTTCGCAATTTGAAAGGTCTAATTAAAGGCCCTTCGCTCCAAAAAAGAGTTTATAAAATTTTTACATATCTCTCGCCCTTACTCTCTATCCTATTTATAGCCTACAACAACCAACAACAACCCTTGGATCAAACTTGGGACCTAAGAAATTAAAAATTAACCAATGATTAGTTTCTGTTTCACACTAATCGCTTAGCTCACCGATTAGCTAATCCATTAGTTTGTAACATATTTTGTTTTCTTGAGTTGACTTGTTGACTCCATTCCTCTTAGGCTTTTAGGCTTTGTGGACTTCCTAGGCTTCTTTTAGGCTTCAAGTAGAGGTATTTTGGATTTCTTTGTGCTCTTATTTGATAATTTCTTTATTTCCTGCAAATTCATAACATAAATGATATTAACAAGTATATTTATTTAATAAAATAGATAATGAGGGTATAAAAGTATAGTAAATGTACTAATCAGCAATACAAAACCTCAGATGTTTCTCCCACCTGCTACTAAACAAACCTCCCTAACACAGCCCACTCCCAACCCGACCTACCCCTCATGGAAGCGACAAGATAAGATGATGCCTCTTTTGTTGAAGTCCACCGTTATAGAACCTGCATTGGATCATATTACTCGTGCGGCCGTGCCAATATCTTTCATTAGGCTTGGCTCACTATGCAGCTTATATTTCAACCTTAGTCTCAAGCAAGAGTTATGCAATTGCATTCCCAACTGCAAAACATGTGACAAGGATCGCTATCCATCTTCGAATATGTCAAGAAGAAGATATTCATTGCTGATCTCCTAGCTGCAACATCCAATCCGGTCAATGAAACAGGCTTTATTCAATTTATTCTCTCGGGACTATATCTGAAGTTTATTCTATTCATCATCTTAGTTCGTCTGTTAACTATTGGCATCACTGTCGATGATTTACTTGGCAACCTCCTCCAAGATGAGGAGCATCTTGAGTCAGCTAATAAGCAACCGCTACACTCTATCAACCTGGCCTAGCGCAACCAGCCATGACACTCACCAACATCAGGACCACGCTCGCAACAATTCAGGCGCCATCATCCTCATTTGAACCAAAACAACTAGCAGTATGGCAACAACAATTAGAACCCTTATCAAGGTCAATACTCAGGTTTTAGAGGTTATAATTTCAACAACCGCTATGGCAACTATAAAGGTGGAAAAGGACGTCCCACGTGCCAAATATGCAACAAAGTTGGGCATCTTTCTATTGATTGTCATAACTATTTTAACCACTCATTCACTTCTAAGAGGACACACAATGTAACTGCTATGGTTTCCTCTCCTCCAACCATGAATGATCCAGCATGATATGTGGATCCCGCAGCCTCGAGTCATATAACAGCGGATCTCAACAATCTCTTGATCCATTTAGAATATGACGGAGTGGACCAAGTGCAAGTCAGCAATGGTAACCTCTCATCCATCTCAAATGTTGGCACAGGTACATTACCCACTTACACCCGCCCCCCTGTACTTCCTAATATACTTTAATGTTCCTCACATATCAAAAAATTTACCAAGTGTATCTCAATTTACAAAAAACAATGATGTATATCTCAAATTTCACCCCGATTTTTGTCTTATTAAAAATTTGTAGGGTCAGGTGCTACTCAAGGAGATGCCTAACTGTGCCCTTTACCGCTTGCCCTCCATCACGTCCAATTGCACTCCGCTGTCTACTCCACATTGCTCTGCTACCAACTCCAATAGTTCTTTTGCTTTAGCTAGTGTCCGAACTTCTCTTCATCGTAGCATCAACGTCTTGGTCACCCCCATGATAGGGGTGTGCATCAAGTTATTTCTCATTTCAAACTTCCTATTAGTAGCGGCAATAAAGGTTCAATCTTGTGTGGTCCGTGTCAATTAGGCAAGGCACAACGCCTTCCTTTTCATCATTCACATGTATCCAGTATGACTCCTGATTGGGAAGGGGAATATAGATCAGTCTCTCATGTTTGTAAAAAAATCTTGTTGTGTTGTTCATCGCCTCTCATGTCCTCACACCCATGAACAGAGTAGAGCTCCTGAAAGATAGCAAAAAATGACATAGTTGCCAGGGATCTCGCACTCCTAGCTAATGAAGCCCTTCCCTTATCCTATTGGGAATTTGCTTTTGCAACAATAGTTTATTTGTAGAATCGCGCTCCCACTCCCATTCTAGGAACTCAATCTCCTTTTCAAAAACGATATCACTGAGTACTTGATTATGCAATTCTTTGAGCATTTGATTGTTTAGCCTATCAACTCCTTCGTCCTTATGACAACCATAAATTAAACTATCGGTCACAACCATGTGTGTTTGTAGGTTATATTTGTCTCTACCCTCTCTCTCTGGTCGTATTTATATCTCGACATTTAGTCTTCAATGAAAGTGTGTTCCCCTCCCCCTCCTTTATTTCTCCATCATCTCCATCAACTACTTAAAATCCTCCAGCCATCCCTCTTTCCCTTCTCCAATGTGCTAAGCCTCTGTCTGATACCCTCAAAATTTAACGCTTCCTCAACTAACCCATACTTCTCACCGGACTCCCAGGTCATCCAGTGCCACCCCTCCGACATCTCCTCACCTACTCTAGACCACCTATACAACCTATTGTTTCTGTCCATCCTAATGTCAGTCACCTTCCCTCTCAACTAAAACATCTTCAAGTTATAATTAGTCATCAATATCGAAGTTTATCAGAGTGGCCCTATTCACTTCGGGTACAAAGAATGTGTTTAGTGCCACAATTGTAGATGAACCAAGAACTACAATTTTATTCCCTATTCCCATGTTCTAGCTAGAGTTGATAATTTTCCAGTGAAGACAGAGGTGAAATACAAGAAAGATAAGACATTGTGAGGGATGTGGTATATGAAGAAAATAAGTTTTTTACGGTGAAGAATGTCGAATTACTTTATTTAAATAGTTTGATTTTGGTTGTTCAACCTCTAAATTAGCACGGACCGTTTTAATGAATTTAACGGAGAAAAACTTTAAGGCCAGGTTTGTTTTTCATCCATGAATTAGAGGATATTATATTACCCGAACTCTAGTATTGTGACTTTATTATCCTAGGACTATTTTAGTACTCCAATCCGATGTTTATTTTTCACGGACTAACATTCGGCAAATTTAAAATAGTTTCGACTGATGCTATTTTAGGTAGATCATGATTGTTCGTACTAATGTCATAGTCGAATGACTTTTGCCCTCAAATTAACTAATATTATTTTAATGTATTTGTTTGGAAAAAAATCAAAATTTTAAAATGACCTTGTTCTTTTGCAAAATCAATTCGTGGGAATCAACGTATGCTGCATGTCTTTTCTTATGATCAAACTATTAGCAAGATCGATCTCTCAAAATCCGTCATGATGAATCAATCTTTCTAAAAGAAGAAATGTAATTCTTATTTATACACATTAACTATTATGTTACCAGAATTGTGCTTACAATATGGTAACAAATGTATGTGAACTCCTTAATTATTCACCAATTGCTATCACTGCCGCTGCGCCCCAAAAAACACACACACACACACACACCAAAAGAAAAAAGAAAAAAAAGGGCTAGTGGCTATCAAGATAAATTGCAAAATACAAGAAAAGGTGAAGTATCAACTCTCCAAGCAAATGCATAAGATTGTACCTGTGTTTAATTAGCTGCTCACCAAAAATTGAGGTGCCGGAAAACATATTGCCAAATGAATCTTTTTGTATTGGCTGCTCATCAACAAATGAGGTGCAAAAAATTAAAATAATAGGGGAAGAGATAGATTTTCACAGAGAAAAATAGAAAAGAATAAGAGCAAATTTGTCCCTTGGTTTTCAAATAATCCCTTTCTGAGTATTATGTAGTCCCTATTTAAAAATAATCCGCCAGATAAAAAAATATGGACTTCAAAGAATGGTCCAAACTATTTTAAAATAGTATCTCCCTATAAAAAAAACAAATAAGTAAGGGTTATATAAGTGTTGTGTATGAATTCATGCGACTCCCAAACAAAATTAAACACTTTTCTTGGAGGGCTTGCTATGATACACTCCCTATCAAAGAGGCCTTATGTCCTCGAGGGATGGTAGTAAATGAGGGGTCTTGGGTTTGAGGTACTGAGGAGGAGTCAACTAGCTATGTTCTTTTTGGGGTTGCCCTGTCGCTTGGTTGGTGTGGAGTATTTTGGAAACTAAGTATACAGCTTCAATAAGGGAAGGAATAATAGTAGCAATATGGTGGCATGATCAATATGAAAAGTTGGACGATGAGGCATTTTGTTTGGGAATGGTTGTGTGTTGGCTTTTATGAAAATATCGCAATGAAGTTAAACATCAGGTAAAGTAATTGACAGGGAGGAGCTCGCACGTGTACCGCGAGACTACATTCAAGACTTTGATAGTGCACATGAGGAGTCTATTCGGGCTCAAAGATCAATTGTTCGTAGAGAATGGAGGTCATCCTATTTTGGATTGATAAAAATAAATTTTGATGGTGCCATGTTTACAGAATGTGGTGCTATTGGAGTGAGTCGTTGTATCCGTGACTATCAGGGAGAGTTTTTCGCGGCCCTATCTAAGATGATTCCCATGCCTGGTGGTGCTGAACATGCAAGTATCAAGTAGCATGAGAGGCAGTGCAATTTGCATGGGATTTTGATTATACATCGGTGCTATTTGAAGGAGATGCTGAGGGAGTTATCGTCGATATCTAGGAAGGAGGTAAATCATTTTCTCCTTATGGCCATCTTATGGAGGACATGTACCGGCGATGCATATTGTATTTGAGCTGAAAATTTGAGCCAGTAATGCGTCAAAGTAATGAAGTGGCTCACTGTTTAGCACGAAAAACTCAAGAGAGTTTGAATGTAGATGGACATGAGGTGTGGCTTGAAGACCCTCCATTATTTTGTAGCGATTGCTTTCCTTCAATATGAATAATAATAGTAGGGCTGTTTAGTTTTTCTGTACCTGTTCATTAAAAAAAAAATAAAAATAAAAAAGCCAATTAGACCTTTTAAAATCATATTGACCTTGGCTTACCACTCTCCTTGGGAAACAATCACGTGCAAATCACGAGCTCCCGCACATACCAGCTTTCGCTGAGGAACACTGAGCAGAGCAGATCTGAGGAGCAAGAGACGACGGAAAAAAAAAAAAAATGCAGGGAGGATCTACAGGCATAGTCTACGGCGGCCTCAAGTACCAGGTTACCACCTCCAAAAACCCTAGAAACCAAAATAAAAATGTCTCCTTTTTCTCTCTCTAAAACCCTAGAATTCAATGTTACTTTCGCAGGCGAGATGCATCGCCGACGTGAGAGCGGACGCTGAGCACACCAGCTTCCTCGCCGGAACCCTAAGTCTCAAGGAGGAGAATGAGGTTAGGTTTTCACCATCAAATTTCGAATCTCGGATCAGAATTTTCTCTGTAAATTGTAATGATTTGATGCTTTTATGAAACGCTAGGTGCATCTGATTCGGCTCTCGCCATCGGGGACGGAGCTCGTGTGCGAGGGATTGTTCTACCATCCCAATGAGATCTGGGATCTTAAACCTTGCCCCTTCGATCAGAGGATCTTTTCCACTGTTTTTACAAATGGTAATTGAAATAATTTTTGATGTATTTTCAAGATTATGGATATATGAATAATAGTTAGTAACTTAGTAGTAATAAGGCATTGGTAACTCGGGAAAAATTGAGAAATTTAGGCTTCAGATCAAAATTATGGATCTTCTACGAATTCTATGATTTTTTCCCCTCTGTGGGTGCTGATCAAAATATGTCATTGCATTTATCAATAAAAAGAATGAACAATTGAACCAAATTCATGCCAATTTGTTGCCAACTGATCTCCATAATGATTACGGTTTTGGGTTTTGATGGAAATTGAATCCGGTCATTTTGAATGTAGATCACGCATTAGCCTGCTGTAAGCCTGTGTTATATTCGACCTTGATATGTTAATTATAATTTCATGATGTATGATGTTGATTGTGGATGAAACTACTTCTGTGATATGGCATAATGGAAAAGAAACCACATATCTGTCGGGGAGGAAAACAAAGGTCATATAACTTATGTGTTGTTGAATAAAAAGCGTTGTCATGTAATGAGGATTCAATATCCTTAATAAACCATATAATGAATGCTTCAATAGGAGACAAAGCAATTTTGACATGATCTAAATTAAACCAAGATGCACTATGTAAAATTCACATAATAAAGTGAAGTAGGATGCTTAAATTTTAAACTAAAGTAACATGTACCAAAACTATATCTAAAATAAACCTCCATTTTCTCAATTACATATACCAATATTTGAAGTTTTAGACAGTAAGGAGTTGCCTACTCACACACAAAAGCATCATAATAAAAACCATTTACTTAATAGGGAGGAAGGAGTTGACGGTTAAACAAAGGATGGTTAACTTGTTGATGCATGAATTACATTTTGGGTATTGATGTCAATATCATGGTGTGAGAGAAATTTGTTAAAAGTGGGGTGGAAAATGATGAAGAGAAGGAGGACAAGGAGGTTCTTCAGGTTTGGTTAGTAGGACCTAAGTTGCATGGAAACGGGTACGGATACTGGTACGGGTGAGGGTACAGGTACGGGACATGGTAAAACTGTATATATATATTGAATTAATAATGTACATGAGATCATTTTTTTCTGCTTCATGTGTCATTAGAATTAAAATTTCGATCACATTTTTAAGTTTTTTTTATCATATTGATTATCATAAATTGGAAACTACTCATTTTTTTTACTAGACATCTAAACGACCCTTTAACTACATAGTTTTGAACTTGGGTATGGACTGAAACGAACCCGACCCATATCTAACTAGTTTCAAGAAACGGATGTGAAGTGTAAGCTATACGTCCAAGAAGTGTTTGACAAGTGTTTTAAATTAACACATATATCGTATAATTGAGTACATATTGTAATAAATGCATGCATATATTCAAGAAGTGTCCATGAAGTTTGGGTAAGGTGTCGGCATGCGGTCCGCTATTGCACGGCTTTGTTATAGAAGTACCCGGGTAACATAGGTAGGGACCTACTTTACATGCGTATTTCTAATATGGACCCATACCCGTACTCGACACGTATCGTACCCCCTACCCGACACTTCTTGGACACTCCTTAAATATATAATATATTTGTTCAAACCTGCACTCAATTTTACAATGCATGTTTAATTTAAAACACTCTAGTCATAGTGTCATACACTTCTTGGTTATATATCCTACACTTCACATCCATTTTTATTACTTGTTAGATAAGGGTTGAGTTCGTTTCAGTCTTAAGAACTACGATTTAAAAGGGTTATCTACAAATATAGCTTAGAACTAAGATTTTATCCCATGCGTTTCAGTCAAGTCCAGACTCCCCATACCCAAACTTTTACAAATTTTCTATGTCCTGCACTCGACATGTACTCAATTTTACAATGCATGTTTAATTGGAAACACTCTAGTCATAGTGTCATACACTTCTTGGTTATATATCCTACACTTCACATCCATTTTTGTTACTTGTTAGATAAGGCTTGAGTTCATTTCAGTCTTAAGAACTATCATTTAAAACAGTAGTCTACATATATAGCTTAGAACTAAGATTTTATCCCATGAGTTCCAGTCAAGTCCCCGTAGCCAAACTTTTACAAATTTTCCGTGTCCTGCACTCGTACTAGTACCAGTGCAACTTGGGTAGGGACCGACATGTCACAGTGCACATCAAGTGAGCATACAGGAGGAGAGTTTGCGTATCCATGGTAGGTTAAGGGTTGATCTTTAGACATATAGAGGAGGAGGAGGAAGCGAAGGGGGTGAAACATTAGAGGATGAGAAGTACGGTGAGTAGTAGATTGTAATGGTAGAAGGGACTCCTGTATTTGTTGTTGAAGAAATCTAGCAAAGATGGAAGCAAAGAAAATCTTAATTCACCACAAATTGTGGTTATCCACATTGATAGCAGGTTGAGGGAAATAAAGGCGATGACTTTGGAGGATTTAAGTATCCTTGATTGAATTAATAAGGCATGCACTTGGATTTTGAAATATAATCATTGTGGCACCAAAGATTGGTTTCCAATCACTGACTTAAGCCGTTGAACACATACATGAATTGCTCAGATTTTGAAATCAGGTTCAAATGCAGAACCTATATCATCTATCATTCATCAAATTACTCCTCTCATTAAAGTCGACTTAACTATGCATCATTACTATAAGTCGAAAAACTTCAAAAGAATTGGCTAGTTTTATGATAGCTTATATTGGTCCCAGTTTCATAGCCAAGTAACAGCAAGAGTAGGAGTTGCGATAGAATTAGGGCTGAGCATTCCGTCGGCCGGTCGGTTTTCGACTAAATTTTTGTCCACTAAAGCTGCACCGAATCCATGTGGGGACCGAATCGAACTGAAGTGATTTGGTTCAGTTTTGATCGCTGCGGTTTGTCGGTTCTTTAGCATCAAGGTTTTTATGATTCTTTAGGACAAGTTCAAAGTTTAAGAATAAAATTTATCTGCTGCATCGAGTTCAAATTAATATAAAAACCTCATTATTTATGTTAAATTCACAAGCAACTCAGTACATGCTTAGGGATATGCATGCATATGAATCAATGTTTGATTGAAATATGCAAGGAGCTCTACGCTTAACAATAATTCATGCTTAATAATAATAAATAAATCATGCTTAACAAATACCAAAACAATAATAAAGGTGTTTCTTATTGATGATATGAAGGTGTTTCTCATTGTCCAAGATTCGTGAAAAAGAGCATAAAATATCATAAAGGCCCTATAATAATTTGTGGTGAGGGTTTGCCTTTGGCGGTTTGGATATGCTCAGGGTAGAGAGGAAGTCTGAGTGGTGCTGATTTCTCAATTAGTTGTAAATAAAATGGGATTGTAATCAATTAGATAGGGTAACTGAATTAATACAAATAAATTGGGACTGTAATCAATCAGCTATGGTAAGTGAATTAATACAAATAAATTGGGATTGCAATCAACATATGGTAAGTTAATTAAACAAGATAAACTGTTATGCCTTAAAAATCGGGATTGTTGCATCTGTAACCTCATGTCCTCACCCAATCGAAACACCACTAACCACGTAAATTAAAACCACACTGACGCCATATGGGGCAGTTGGGGTTGAGATTTCCTCAACCCGACCCGACCGAACAAGATTGACAATCGAACCGAACTGCGAAGGTCGGGCAGTTCGGTCGGTGATTTCGTGTGATCTGATTTCGCACATCCCTAGATATAGAATCTTTAAGTCCAGATGATGGATACGTAAAGCCAACTTTTAGTCATGCAGTTTAATGACATAAGCACATGTAACCATGTTAAATAATGTGAGATAAATATTCACTCATGGAGCTTAGAGGTCATTTAATTTCACAAGTATGAATTGTAGTTTCTCCTCAATTAACATTTGTGCAATTGAGCAGGCTTTGACCAACAAATTTCATTCTAAGCTCACTTTCAACCATCTAAAGTTAGCTTCTTGGGAATATTTATTAGGTTTGAAATATTCTCTTTTTCCCCTTTTTTCGGTGATATATCCTGATTGCTAGATGTTTTTATCGACACTTTCTCTTTCTATAATTTATTATATCTAAGCATCTATTGAAACCTTTCCTTTTCCTTTTTCTACTCAATCCTTAATTTGTCTTCAAGCACTTTGTTTGTCTTGAAGCACTTTGTTTTTCATGTCATTGCTAACAAGTAAGAAAATTAGAGGACACAAAAGATCAATCTTTTTAAAACTTTAGCAGTTTAAAAGTACTTGGGAATGGCTCGTGCCTTGAGTTGCCTAGATTAGCACATAAGCCACCTAGACCTCACGCAGACTGTTGCCTAACTGAAATGTTTGCACTCCAAAGCGTGTAAACGGCCTCCTTGATGCATCAACAAACATATAGAGGAGGAGGAGGAAGCGAAGGGGTGAAACATTAGAGGATGAGAAGTACGGTGAGTAGTAGATTGTAATGGTAGAAGGGACTCTGTATTTGTTGTTGAAGAAATCTAGCAAAGATGGAAGCAAAGAAAATCTTAATTCACCACAAATTGTGGTTATCCACATTGATAGCAGGTTGAGGGAAATAAAGGCGATGACTTTGGAGGATTTAAGTATCCTTGATTGAATTAATAAGGCATGCACTTGGATTTTGAAATATAATCATTGTGGCACCAAAGATTGGTTTCCAATCACTGACTTAAGCCTTCGTTGAACACATACATGAATTGCTCAGATTTTGAAATCAGGTTCAAATGCAGAACCTATATCATCTATCATTCATCAAATTACTCCTCTCATTAAAGTCGACTTAACTATGCATCATTACTATAAGTCGAAAAAACTTCAAAAAGAATTGGCTAGTTTTATGATAGCTTATATTGGTCCCAGTTTCATAGCCAAGTAACAGCAAGAGTAGGAGTTGCGATAGAATTAGGGCTGAGCATTCCGTCGGCCGGTCGGTTTTCGACTAAATTTTTGTCCACTAAAGCTGCACCGAATCCATGTGGGGACCGAATCGAACTGAAGTGATTTGGTTCAGTTTTGATCGCTGCGGTTTGTCGGTTCTTTAGCATCAAGGTTTTTTATGATTCTTTAGGACAAGTTCAAAGTTTAAGAATAAAATTTATCTGCTGCATCGAGTTCAAATTAATATAAAAACCTCATTATTTATGTTAAATTCACAAGCAACTCAGTACATGCTTAGGGATATGCATGCATATGAATCAATGTTTGATTGAAATATGCAAGGAGCTCTACGCTTAACAATAATTCATGCTTAATAATAATAAATAAATCATGCTTAACAAATACCAAAAAACAATAATAAAGGTGTTTCTTATTGATGATATGAAGGTGTTTCTCATTGTCCAAGATTCGTGAAAAAAGAGCATAAAATATCATAAAGGCCCTATAATAATTTGACGGTGAGGGGTTTGCCTTTGGCGGTTTGGATATGCTCAGGGGTAGAGAGGAAGTCTGAGTGGTGCTGATTTCTCAATTAGTTGTAAATAAAATGGGATTGTAATCAATTAGATAGGGTAACTGAATTAATACAAATAAATTGGGACTGTAATCAATCAGCTATGGTAAGTGAATTAATACAAATAAATTGGGATTGCAATCAACATATGGTAAGTTAATTAAACAAGATAAACTGTTATGCCTTAAAAATCGGGATTGTTGCATCTGTAACCTCATGTCCTCACCCAATCGAAACACCACTAACCACGTAAATTAAAACCACACTGACGTCATATGGGGCAGTTGGGGTTGAGATTTCCTCAACCCGACCCGACCCGAACAAGATTGACAATCGAACCGAACTGCCGAAGGTCGGGCAGTTCGGTCGGTGATTTCGGTGTGATCTGATTTCTGCACATCCCTAGATATAGAATCTTTAAGTCCAGATGATGGATACGTAAAGCCAACTTTTAGTCATGCAGTTTAATGACATAAGCACATGTAACCATGTTAAATAATGTGAGATAAATATTCACTCATGGAGCTTAGAGGTCATTTAATTTCACAAGTATGAATTGTAGTTTCTCCTCAATTAACATTTGTGCAATTGAGCAGGCTTTGACCAACAAATTTCATTCTAAGCTCACTTTCAACCATCTAAAGTTAGCTTCTTGGGAATATTTATTAGGTTTGAAATATTCTCTTTTTCCCCTTTTTCGGTGATATATCCTGATTGCTAGATGTTTTTATCGACACTTTCTCTTTCTATAATTTATTATATCTAAGCATCTATTGAAACCTTTCCTTTTCCTTTTTCTACTCAATCCTTAATTTGTCTTCAAGCACTTTGTTTGTCTTGAAGCACTTTGTTTTTCATGTCATTGCTAACAAGTAAGAAAATTAGAGGACACAAAAGATCAATCTTTTTTAAAAACTTTAGCAGTTTAAAAGTACTTGGGAATGGCTCGTGCCTTGAGTTGCCTAGATTAGCACATAAGCCACCTAGACCTACGCAGACTGTTGCCTAACTGAAATGTTTGCACTCCAAAGCGTGTAAACGGCCTCCTTGATGCATCAACAAACATATAGGAAAAGAAGGCAAATGAAAAACATCCAGTTAAATAGGTAGGTAGTATTTCGATATAGTAATGTGTATTAACTATTTTCTCAGGATACAATTGAATAAGATAATAACATCTTGCTCTAGAGATGCAGTTAACGAAGATAATAATTGATGGAATAATAGCTACTAGGATGATGTTTTGTTAAACCGTTATTTGAATCTGCTGCTTCTGGTTATCTGCAATGCAGAATCAAGTATGATATACTTTTTGTGAATTGCAGGTGAAACTCATGGAGCGGCCATTTGGCAGATACCTGAACTTTATGGTCAGACAAATGCTCTAGAGCAACTTGTTTCCCTTAATGAACATACATCCAAAGTTAAATGGTGAGCCTTTTCCCCTTATGAATTTCCTATATTCTAGCCTTTTTCATAAAAGATTTCCATGTTCTAATCTAGCAATTCCTTTTTAGTTATACTTCAAGTAAACAAATCTTACTTTTTTTTTCTTATTTGTAATTAAAGATGTCAGGAATTGCTACTATTTTATTGCTTGCTAGTAGCTTTCTTTAAATAGATGCCCTCCTTCATTCTGGCATCAATTAGGATGTGCTGGAGATGGTTTGTCTCATATGTTTGTCTCATAGATCTTTAGGACCTTCCACATGGTGTAGAAAATTATTTTAAATTTTAACAACCCTCATAAGCTATTGATTTTATGATTTATTGATTTGAAAGTTATAGAACTACTAACAATCTTAGTAGGTATGAGTAAGTTTTATAGTTATGAGTAAGTTTAGTGATTCTACATCTGAATTGATCTCACAACCTATGGTGTCACTAATTTTTGACACACTACTTTAAAGCTAGTTCCTTTTTCTGAAACGATTGTTGTTATTTAAGAGATATAAAGTCTAGGAGAAAGCTTTATGTACACTAATAAGACAAGAAAACTGTGTTCTAATGTAAAATAGCAGCAGGACTAATGTATATCTTTTGGTGAAAGTAATGACTGGCAAGAGGGAAACAAGGGTTGGAATTTTGGAATATTTGGAGAAAGTACAAGAATCTAATATATATCCTATATAATGGATGGTGGGGTCCTGTTCATATTCTTGATGAATTGCTCATTTTGAGAAGTGAAGGATAAATGTTGAATTGCATGGTCACTGCATTATGATATCAAATTGTCCTAATATATGGAGTATAATTATACAATTTGATAGTTCAATGCCAATAAGAAGGTTCTGTGGTTCTGAAGCACTTCGATAAATTGTGAGCCATACTTAGAGGTCAATTTGGCACTCAAGAGTATGCTTTATCTTACTTATTGACATTTTACTTAGGTAATTATTTGTTTCGTAATCCTTTTATTGTCTAGAATTGGATTTAGCAAAAGGAAAAAAACG
The DNA here is from genome assembly GCA_012295165.1 of Asparagus setaceus. Lineage (NCBI taxonomy): Eukaryota > Viridiplantae > Streptophyta > Magnoliopsida > Asparagales > Asparagaceae > Asparagus > Asparagus setaceus. The sequence continues at coordinate 65,644,725 of CM022703.1, read as the reverse complement.
ATCCAATGACATACATATTAAGGATGACATATCATGATAGATGATCCGGTTGACGTGAGTTCTCATGCCTAATCATTGATCATGTAAACTGAGCTGTAAATTTCAATATGGTTTTTCCAGATGAGTGATATACAATAATTTAGAAAGTGTTGGCCCTTCAAGGCGCCAAACTAGGTGCCCAATGCCCATGCACCTAGGTGAGGGCGCCTAAGCAAGGCCTAGGCATTTTTTAAACTTCTTTTTAAGGCGGTTGCTTCAAACACAATGAGATGCACAAAAGAAGAAGAGAGAAGAGGAAGAAAGGAAAATAAATAGAGAGAGGAAGAAAATCAGAAGTAGATGAATTTGTAGATATAATAATAATCATAATAATAATAATAATGATTATTATTATTATTATTAAAATAATAATATTAAGGAAAATTACAATTCGTGTAAGTATGAACAGTGATTGTAGGTGGCTTTAGCTTGGCTTCCGACACAAAACAAGAATAAAACAAATATGATAAGGGACGACAACGGAGAGAAATTTTTTTTCCAGAAGATTTGAATCCACGATCTCAAGTGTTTAAACTAATTTAGATTTAGTTATCATGTAATTAGTTGATTTATTTTCTTCACATGTTGAGCTTAAGCGGGACATATACTTGTTTCTGAAATGGTGCAACCCGTTTATGTGGCACATGTCACTTAGGCTCCCTATTCACTTTATTGGGTGATCTCAGTACTTTCTAGGTGGAGGCCTAGGCTGCTTTTTAGGTAGTGTTATATATTTCTTTGGTGTCTTTGTATGAGAATGTGATTCCTCTAATTTTCTCCCTTTGAGGCTTTAAAGGCACAAGACTTTTGCAATGGACATAAATTGAGCAGATTCAACTAGACACAACCTAAAGATACATTTGGTACATGCTATGCCTTCCCGCTGTCCCCCATGGATATGGACACCACTTCAGTTGGTCATATTAAGCCCCACAAATATGCAACCACACATACATAGTTATTCTTTCTCTCACACACATCACACAAATACACCTACACCCACACACACCACAAAGGAATAAAACGAGAGGCAATAGAGGGACATAAATTCTATTATTGCTGGTTCCGGTAAGTGATCCTTCACCTTGAGTAAATTGTTGATATATGTTAAATTCATACCATTCATTTTGTTTGCAAAACCGTAGAATGCAAGGGAGATAATGTGACGTGTCTTAGAAAAGAAACAAGTATCTGACATGTATATCAATTTGATTAAATAGGGCAAAAACTGGGGGGAGAAGAATTAAAGGAGAGACACCATTTCCTATTACCATAGGTTTGCACCAAGGATAAGATTTGAGTCCTTATCTTTTGCATAAGTTATGGACTAACATATTCAAGATGAGGTCTAGCGATGTGTGTTATTTGTTGATGGCATTGTATTGGTTGTTGAGTAAAGAAAAATAATCTCAAAAGTAAAAAGTGGAGGGAAACTCTTAAATTTAAAGGATTTGAAAATAGTAAAGAAAAATAAAGCAAATACATCAAGCGTAGTTTTAGTTGAACTGTGAACAAGGATGAGACCATAGTACATAGTGACAACTAAGAACTATGTAGGAATGAAAGTAATCACTTTGATATTATTAGGACCATTTAATGTAAATGAGGATGGTGTAGTTCACAGAATTAAATCAAGAGGATTAAAGTGCTTTTACCTATGTGATCACAGAATATCTATAAAATTGAAAGAGGAGCTCTGAACAATTAGAAAGCCAATGATGCTTTATGGATGAGAATATTAGGCGGTTAAGAAACATATGCAGAAACTGAGTGTAGGAAAAATGAGAATGTCACAATGGATCTGTGGATGTATAACGAAAGTTACAATAAGAAATGAATGCATTCATTAGAAGTTGCTCCTATTGAAATAAAATGGGAGAGAATCTATTAAGATGGGTTGGCCATGTTCAACATGGCAAGTAAATACCCAGTTAGGAGAAGTGATAAGATTATCGTCAATGGGATAAAGACGAGTGAAGGTAGACCTAAGAAAACTTATTGGAAGAGAAGGATATGGATATGGTTTATTTAATGAACTAGGAATTCTCAGTAGAACTAATGGAAGAATATAATTCATGTTGCTGACAAATTTGGGATGGAGGCTTCATTGTTGTTCTTTACAATTTCAAAATTGTTGCTCTTACAAAGTTTGTTGTTTACCTCTGGCAGTGACTCTTGTTGGACATTTCTCTTAGTTAAATTCCCAATATCTTTATAAAGTTTAAACACGATCCTTATTTTGGAATGGGCTACTATTTTCATTATTGATCTTGAAGAGGGGAACCTAGTTTTTATTTGCCGTAAAGTTTTGATTATTGTTATTTATTTGTTGTAGCATCCTTTGGTGGCCACTTGGAAAACATGACAAATTGATTAGCATTGATGAGGGAAATCTATTCCTGTGGAACATAGATTCTTCGAACAAGACGGCTAAGGTACGAAACATGATTCCTCAAACAATACAGCTAAAAGCGTCCCTGTGAACTTTGCAAATCACTCTTATTTCTTAAGTTTCTACTTTCTAGATGTAGCATGTGGATGCTTGATTTTCAGAACAGCCGCATTTTATTTGGTTCTTCTGTGCTATTCTTTGTTCAGGGACTTCTCATGAGTATAGTAATTTTGTTGCAGAGAAATGGTTGTCTTATTAATTTAAGTGGCATGCAAAATGATGGCATATCACATTAATTAGAACCACACATTGTTGATCATGATTTACACAACTCAAACCGAATAACGATCTAATTTCTGTCATTAAATACATCCGTACAGAGAAGTCATCAACCCTTATCTTGCTATTCAAAGAAATTCACCTAGTAACATATTTGTTGCTTTGCCAAGGTTTTAATCTTTTAGGAAATATCCATGAACTTGCTTGTACTTAAAAGTGATAAAAACAATTTTATTGTACTGTTGAGACATCCACAAGTTAGTTTATTTTTTCATTCATATGGGTGATTTTAAAATAAGAAATTAGTGCATGACATTGTAATGAGGCAAATCTATGCTCTAAGTAGACACAACCTACACTTTGTACCTGAAATTTCCATATGCTGCTATGGGATATAGTGCCAGCAGGCACATGGATACTTATACCTCATTTATGTATGGTTGAAGAAATCCAGAAAGTTTAATTCATTACAATTCTTGTACTTGAACAACACTCTTGCTTGGGAGCTTGGTTAACCGTGCTGATTCATTCCATGAAGTCACATTGTGCAATTCATATTAGCTTTCCTGTAGGGTGAAGATGGATCATGAGGCACATTGCCGTGATGATGATGACAACGACCATGACGATACTGATGAAATTTGTATTTCTTGAAAGCTATGACCTATCCTCTGCAACCATAGATTTAATACCTTGAGTTTCTATCAAATTTCTGATGTGGAAATTGGAAGCTAGGTTCTTGACATTAATTCTTGAAAGCTAGGTGGCTAGAGAAACTTAGGGTAGTTGTCACACAGTTTATGATTGTGGATCCAAAGGAGCAAGTCCCTACAATTCTCTTAGACCAGTAATTAATCTAAAAGAGGGGTAAAGATGATGGATTTTTATGGAAGATTGTACTCAACTCTATGGAATAGCGTCACTTTGCTTATAGGAAGTTCCCTGTGAGAAGCATCTGTCCAAATAATTTCTCTTAAACTGATTCTGTTTCAGTTTTTAAATGTCGAAGTGCTTACAATATAGATGTCCATTTACTTGCTTCAGTGTTGGATAAATCTGATGTTGATATTTTGGAAGACTTCGGATGAGCATAGCTGAGAGACAAACTAATGGAGTATTCAGATAGGAAAGAATCCAAGAGATACAAGATAATGAGTTGGTGATTTGAACTGGATATCCAGATGTGCAGAGAAAGGAGAAAAGAAATGGGGGAAATGAAAGAAGCCGATTAGCAGTTTCTTCCTCTTCTGAAAGAGGCCATTCCTTTTGGCTTACAGCCTCTGCTTATGCATTCTAAATAAGGTCCTAACGTGTGGCGACCAGGCACCAAGTTAGTAATGGCTTTTTATTTCTTTAATCTGTAAAAAATGCTTTGTTGCCAACTTAGAGCCAAAGCTCAATTATAAAATCAAGTGTCAAATAGAACACATTTTGGAGGTAGTAATCAATTTATGTCAATGCATTGTGCTAACTTGCGACATTGGCGACAACTTAGCTTGCAGTAATATGTTTGATTAGACACTTACAGCATTAGGTTTGAGCTTGTTCATTAATGATATTCTTCCTAGATAAGAAATGCAATTGTAGCTAAGTTAAAAAAAGCAATCAGGTATAGATTGCATTTGTGGCTGAAAATCACGTAAGGCTACGAGCTTCTAGGGCTGACCACAATGCACCTGGTTAAGTCAGTTTAAAAAGATATTGTAGTTGTTTGTTTTAAGGACAAAATATAAAACTAAATTAATATAGCTGCATGGAGATATAGGATACTTGACATTCTTGTAGCTTAGTCTCAACAATGTAGTATAAAGACTTGGTGCTCTTGCTACTGCTGCTTTTACTGTTACTATTTCCATTACTGAGCTCCTAGTTTTATAAAATTCTCTGCGAATTCTTATACAAGCTTATAAGATGCAGGTAGTATCTCAAGAATCTGTTGGTATGCTTCATAACTTATCTGGGGGTGCATGGGATCCACATGACCAGAATGCAATTGCTACAATATGTGACTCGGCACTTCAATGTTGGGACCTCCGTTCAATGAAGTACAATTTCATCTTTTTTCTACTATTCACTATCTTATATTTTCATAAACTGATTTTTTCCGTACTGCATCATGAGTATTGTCATTGCTTGATATCTTGTTGATCTTTGAACTTGCACTAATAAGCGTAATTAATAGGAGGCTTCTTTTATTGATATTTTTTGTTGGGATGTTCTAATTAGAAAATACTTACTCCGTCATAAGATGAATGCCACCATGTTATGGTTAAAAAGTTTGTACATTTTATCCAATAGACAGTTTTATGTTTGCCTGAATGACCACCTGGCATATACCTGCATACATATTCTTGTATGGTTATTCGTAATTTGTGGCTGTGGGTTCTTTTGTTTCGCTAGTATTTACACGTCCATGTCCATTAGACATTTTGTGCTATATAGTTGTTAATACTTAATCAATATGATATGTTATCTGTTTCTGCTTATTTACTCATATATACTCATTATATCAATAGCTGAAGACATATTAGGAACATCATATCATTGCTAATGCTTTGGGATAAAATATCTGAGTCTCTTAATTCCATATGTAAACCCTCTCTATTATGAATTAATACTTATATAATGGATATTGATGAATCTTGGTATTCCCAAAGTGAAATTCTCTATGATATTTAACAATTCTCCCCAATGAAAGTTGGTGTTTCTATTTTTATTAGACATGGCACATTAGTACACCTGTCTTGGACACTTGTTTGATACTTACAGATGTTTAACCTTTACTCACATGAAAAATATCTGTGAAATAATTTAGGTCTTTCACTGAAATGAATTGTTATACATTAGTTGTTAGAGGCATTATTTGTGGACTTCTCATTTCTCTCTGACAATCATTGACTCAAAAATTAATAAATTTGTACTCTTATGAAATACTGTGTTTCTCAGAGTATCCATGTTCTTACGACTGAATTTTGGAGAACTATGATATGACCATGAGTTAGAACACGGCGTTCGTGATTGTCCACTAATTGCAAGGTTTTGTAAGATTTAAGATCCATGTTTTTGTGTATCATTTTTTGTGTTGAAAATTTCTGAGTCTTATGTTTTTGGCTGTGGACTCCTTAGGTCCACTGAACGCTCAATAACTTTGTTTCTTTCCTCTGTGCTTTATGTTCCTATGAGTAAGAATTACAATTTTTTTTATCTGCCAAAGTTGGCAGCAAATTACAGTGTTTCTGTTATTTTAACTGTGTGAAGTTAAATCAATTTATCAAAATGTATGTGAAAGGCACAGGAAGATATGTCCCACCTAATCAAAATACAAAGAGTCTCAAACTTGAAACTAAGAAAAAGATCAACGATTAAAGTGGTTCCTCCTCTGTGTAATATAGTATACGGGAAAGATATTTTTGTTATTGTACATGGAGCACTGAACTGTAGGTTTCTTGTGTCTCTCCTTTCTGTATTGGGTTTATACACCTAAAAGCTTTCTTAGTTCGTTATTCACCGTCATATTCACACTTTTAATCATATAAATTGGATAAAAAGTTCCCATTGGTTTCTCAGTCACTCAATTAGATTATGCAGGAACTGTTTTCTTTATTGAACTCAGTCCCCATAGTTGATAGAAAAAGTTCCAACTATCCTCATCTTCAATTTCCTTTCATCCTATCTATTCTATCTAAACCATCAAAGTCCCAAATAGCATCTTATATATCTTACTTTACCTTTCTCGCAGAAATCTATTCATCTTCACTGTCTCATTTATATTTTCTTCATTTGTTCATTTACAATTTGATGCAAACTACCAAGGAATATTTTCTTTATTGAACTTGGTCCCATAGTTGATTGAAAAGTTCCAATTATGCTCATCTTGAGCTTCCTTTCTTAATATCTATTCTATCTAAGCCATCAAAGTCCCAGATAGCATTTTATCTCTTACCTCTCTCCCGGAAATCTATTCATCTTCATTTGTCTCATTTATATTTTCTTCATTTCTTCGTTTATATTTGATGCAAACTACCAGGGCTTTTTTAGCACGAGATGCGGTTGTCCTGTTCTCCATTTCAATGAATTTGATGAATGTTCAAGAAACGAGAGAAAGATCCAAATAGGTGTGCAGCTTGATTCAATACAACCTTTGATCATCGTGTTGGAAATTTGATTTTTGGCGTTGGAGAAATGGGCCAAGAGAAGGCTGACGTTGGCGAAGAGTCTGGTGTACGCAATGGCAAAGAAACTAAGGTGACAGATTAAGGGGAAGGATAAATAATGAGGCTGGTGGTCTTCATGTGGGCCTGAATGTGGGGCATGGACTTAGGGTGATGGTGAGGCTGTGGTTTAAGTTCCATTTGGGCTTTGTCGACTTGGCTTAGGGCTAAGAGCTAAAGGAGGAGATGGCGGTGATCAAGGGAGCAGGAAAAAGAAGATGATGAAATGAGGATAAATTTATCTATTTTCCCTTGTTTATTAGAAATAAGCAGTGATCAATTGAATTATGGAGGGGTGTTTTGGAACTAACTTCTATGATTATAGGTTTGAATATAGAAATATGAAAAGGTTAGGGTGAATAAGGAAGTAAGCAAGATTTCTGGCGTTATCAATTGGGAAAAAAACTTTTCTATTTTAGTTTCAGATATTGGGAGGGTTTATTTGCAAAAGTACTTTTCAGATTGAAAAGTGAAACATTTTATGTCATCATCACTGAAGTCCATATCGATCTTAGCTCTTGGTTGAAAATTAAACATATAATGCAGTTCAATATCGAAAATTTAGTGTTTCCTTAGTTTGGGATTTAGACAATGAGATTAATGGGTATCATATGTCATATGAGGAGATTCCTTCATATACAATGATGTGGTACAATCTCCACCAAGTATGGTTATGAGGCTTTCTCTCTCCTACTTTATTGACTTGGTGGAGATTGTAACACATCATTGTATATGAGAATCCCTCAATGACATATGATACCCATTAATCTCTTATACATATCAGTATATGTGTTCATTGATATATCATGTATGTTTATTTTTCAATGGTATTATAATAATAACACTATCAAATCATCTTTTCGCAGTTCAAACCTCAAAACTCTTATAGTTGTTACCATTATACCATATCACTGGGATTAATTAGTTTTGGTTGGATCAGATTGACAGTTTTATATATTATAGCCAATGTGCATCGGCTCAGGGGCGGAGCTAGGTGTTAGGTTGGGGGGTCCATGCCCCCAAAAATGGACGAGCTATAGATTTCATGGAGGAGATGGTTAACTTTTTAGGAAAAAGCTTTCAGCTGGGCCTCCTCAAAAGAATTTACTAGTTAACTAAGTCAAGACTTCAAGGCCCATCATGTATTTTGAGCTAGCCAATTAGAGGCCCCTATGTATAATTAAGGCTCAGTTCTCCCAATCAAAATCAGAGATCCCTAGTTTATTAAACTAGCAAAACAAACAAAAAGAAAAAGAATAGGAGGAAAGAGAGGTCTCTTCAAACTTTAATCCTCATCCTCAATTTACCATGAAATTTTCAATCTGTGAGCTTTTATCAACGTGTATTTTCTTTTATTCAAGTAAAAATTCTTAAATTATTGATGAATCTCTTTGAGTAAAGTCTAATCTCAAAATTTTAATTTACCTATTCAATCACGTTTCCAGTATCAACTGATATTGTATAAGGGGTTTTCTATTTTATCCGTTGGTATTAGGCTGTCATTTTATTGAATGATATATTTGAATGAAAAAGCATACAAATTGGGTTTGAACTTTGCGCTTTTTAATGAAATAAAAAAACAATATTTATGTATCTTGAATTCTTGGCCCCCCCAACATAAAATTTCTGGCTCCACCTCTGCATCGGCTGATCATCCATAGCTTGCAAATAGTAATGTGCACCGGATGATGTAAGCTCTTATCAAATGAACAAATAATAATAATAATAATAATAATAATAATAATAAATAAATAAATAAATAAATAAAAAGCCCACCTCTATCAATCTTTAAAAAATCATCCATATTCATTTTCACAGTCAAATTTAGTTACCATGAATCATGATATGATTACCTTTCCTTGAGAACCTGTTCGCTTCAAGAATTTTTCTTTGTTACTTATCTATGTCAATATCATTTTCTGGGATAGGTATCATCGTCTACTTTTGCTATCATTATGTGGAAAAGAAGTATAATACCTCTCTATGTCTGCAAGCACTACATGTGCATTTCTAGTAACTTTTTCCCTCTTTTGGTTATGTTTCTTCTCTAAATCCTCTATTCTGCAAGTAATACATATGTGCTTAAAGAAATTTGATTCCCTTGCTGACAATTGGACTATATATGTTTAGGAAGTCTAATCCAATTGAGCACAATCATGTTCGGGATGTAGATTACAACCCCAAGAAACAGCACATCCTTGTAAGTATGCTTTTAACTATGCGAATCAAGAATCAAGAGAAAATATAAGCAAATTACAACATCACTTGTATGAAACAAATTTCTTGAGTCACCATCATTTATTTAAGAGAGGAGAATGTGTAGAGCAGTTTTAAGACATTGAGTATGTCAATACCTTCTAATTATTAGTTGTTAGTTGGTGCATTGAATATATTGAAATTTACTTAATTTCCTTCAATTGCATGCTAAAACCCTTTTCGGTATCATATAGGTTACTGCTGAAGATGAATCTGGGTTGCGCTTATGGGACCTTAGAATGCCTAAGCTTCCTGTTGAGGAGTTCCCTGGGCATACACATTGGTATTTCCTCTTATTCTACTGTAAGGCTACAGACATGAATCCTTCTGCATGTAAACATCAGATTTTCGCTAGCATGCTAGTAGGTTTACATATCATTTGATGTTTCTGTTTGCATTCTTGTGGAATTACTGATGTAGCTCTCATCCAGCTCTGTTTTCTGCTACACCAAAGTATTGTATGCCTGATGCTTATCTGTACAATTTTTCAGGGCCTGGGCTGTACGGCACAATCCGGAGTATGATCAGCTGATTTTGGTCTGTCTATCTGAAATTTTTGTTATATGGCTTTTATTGTTTACCAATAGTATGCTTATATAAGTGAATCGATTAACATGGGAAACAAGCTCGCCTGTGAACCTATTCTGGTGACCAGTTTTATATTTCACTAATAAGAGCTAAACTTTGTAGAGTGCTGGAACGGATTCAGCTGTTAATCTCTGGCTGGCTGCTTCTATTGGAAACCACGATGCAAGATATGAAGGGTTATATGCTCTATCTTCACGTTCCTCTAGTCTTTATTGTTAAGTTTTTCAAATTGAGTACCTGTTCTCATAATTTTTATTTATCTGTACTTCATCAGTCTAGTAGACTCGCCAGCAAGTCAGATGGATCCACTACTCAGTTCGTACAGTGACTATGAGGATAGTGTTTATGGTAATTTTAGTTTCTTAATTTATTTCACTGAGCAATTTTAAGATGAAAATTGGAATAAGACATCTGGGCCATAACGCTAGGTCTTGCATGGGGCTCTAGGGATCCAACAGTATTTGCATCACTGTCATATGATGGGCGGGTAAGAGGCTTTTCTTGTATTTGATTCCGGAAACTTTAGTGTATAGACTGTATAGTTTGGCTATTTTGATTTTGTAGGATTTATGCTTCAAAGGATTACTTCTATTATACTATACAGATATATAATACATGCTTATCAAAATGATATCATCATATGTCTTTGCAAAACATCCCCCTTATGGTTGCTCCCGTTTGTTGCACAATTTCCATTGGATGTTAACGACGTTCATGGTGCTATGTTAAATCTATTTATTTTAGTTCTATTGATCCATAGTAGTAGCGGCCATCATAATTTTCATAATTTTAGTTGAAAGATGAGTCTGGTAATGGGGGATGTGTGCTTTGTGGTGACACCTTTTTTGGCTAATGTAATATACTGAACTTAGGACATAGACATTACTCTGGCATTTTTTTCATTAGTTATGACATTACTCCTACTTACTCAAGAATGGTCGAGTATTGGTGACGCAGAACAGGACGCAAGAGAGCACTAATACCAAATGAATCAAACAATCACACGGATGGAGATCCTAAAGGGAGCTACGTGCATGCACTAGATGCAGATGCAGACTAACCAGCAAATAACTAAGGATGTAGTGCAACCCTAAAATGATAATGGCGATGAATCATGCACGGAATCACAGAAATATCAATATTCAATATAATTATAAATTCTCTACAACTTTCAAGAGATCGCAAGATAATCAATAGAAGATTAAAGTCTTGTTTAGAGTTCACCTGAGGGGTGTAAGAAACTCACACCCAAATCGCAAAAATCTGAATCGGGATTGAGTTGAGAGGTTCTGTTGCAAACTTGGTGAACGACTCCGCAAAATTGAAGAACCAACTAGCCCTCAACAACTTGGATTTGAATTCACTACACACGTGAACAGCGATTGTCTCGGATGAACATGTGGCCGGCGGTGAGCAGGCCGGAGCGAGCAGTGTCGGCGAGATGAGCAGTGATCGGCCAGTGAAACGATGTGATGTGTCAGCGATGATGGATTCCGTGGTGGCCAGTTCTAAGGGCTAGGGTTTCATTTGGAACGGACGGTTGGATAAGAGTTGAAGGTGAAATGAACGGTTGTGACTCGAGCAAAACAATTTAAAAAATGGGCTTCACACCCGGGCTTCACACCCTTTCAGCAAATCACATGCCATTCTAAAATCTGAAATTCTTATTCAATCATGTCTACCTTCTCTAGAGGCTTACATCCTTATTTAAAGAAAACAAAACACCAACTAAGAAAAAAAATAAAAATCCTCATAAAAAGGAAACTAAAAATCCTAACAATCAAATCAAATTCATAAAATCCTCATGACAATCCAATAAGATCTCAAAGTATCAAACTCAATCTTTTCTTTCTCACATACACTTTCCAAGGATTCCCATCAACTCTCCCCGGCTTCGAAACATTCGCCTCTGGTGAATGGTGGCGATGATAAGCATCTAGTACATCTGGGTTGAGCTGCTCAATCTCCTCGGTCAGTAGCCAAGTCGGTCTGAATCAGTCGCCCATGCCAACGGACTAGATATCTCAAAAGCCCTCTGCGTAGACACAATCTCGCCCCGCAAAATATCCTCAATCTCCTCGGTGGATGTCTCCTGGTGCATAGGTGGTGGAACCGGAACCAAATGGCTGCAGAATCTAAGGGTGTAAGCTCTGGGATTGTTGTCGGATAGTCCACGGGTGCATGATAAGGAGTCAAATCCTCCATGTTGAAAATCGGACTGATGCCAAAATCTCGCGGAATGTCCAACTCGTATGCATTAGAACCAATCTTCCTCAGAACTTAACGGACCTGTACGTCTAGCATGAAGTTTCCCCACAGCTCCCCTAGGGAACCTCTCAGGTCGAACCCTAAGCATGACCATATCTCTAACCGAAAACTCCTGCAATCGTCTATGAGAATCTGCAGCAAACTTATAATTATCATTGTTTATTGTTATTTATCTGCGAATCTCATTGTGCAAATCATGCAATTGTTGTGCAAATGACTCAGCTGAAGCACTAGATCTAGCTCCTAATGGCACTGGTAGTAGGTCTATAGGTTTCCTAGGTCGACAACCAGTAACAATCTCGAATGGACTCAACCCAGTAGACCTATTTACCGAACTATTATATGCAAATTCTGCCATAGGCAACACCAAATCCCACCCAGACACATGGTCTCTAACTATACATCGTAACAAGTCTCCTAGACTACGGTTCACCACCTCAGTCTGACCATCAGTCTGTGGATGGTAAGCCGTCGAAAACTGTAATGAAGTATTAAGTTTCTTTCAGAGTGTCCTCCAGAAGTGACTAGTGAACCTCACATCTCTATCTGAAACAATAGTCTTAGGAAGACCGTGTAATTGAACTACCTCTTTAAGAAAGAGGTGTGCAACATGGGAAGCATCTGCAGTTTTATTGTAGGAAATAAAATGTGCCATCTTCGAAAAGCGATCCACTACAATCAATATCGAATCGTGCTTCCTAAATGTGCGAGGGATACCTAGGACAAACTCCATGCTAACATCCTGCCATGGAGCAAAAGGTATAGGTAAAGGAGTATATAAACCTGTATTCTGCTTCCTACCCTTAGCAACCTGAAAGACCCGACAGTGTTACACAACCCTCGCGACATCTCACTTAACACTTGGCCAGTAAAATCTATCCTCAACTAATATCGTTGTCTTATCTCGGCCAAAGTGTCCAGCAGCTCCTCCCGCATGCATTTTCCAAATCAGATGATCACGAAGGGAGGTGTTGGGAATGCATAAGCGGCTGTCCTTAAAGAGAAAACCATCGATAATGGTGAAACCTACTACAATAATAGGAGGATCATGTGTCAAAGAGGCATAGATCTCACCAAAGTCCCGACAAGTAGGGTAGTCCTGAATGACTCGATCAAATCCTACCACTTGTGCACTCATAGACTGCAAAGTAGTGACCTTCCTACTCAAAGCGTCAGCGGGTTTGTTCTCAACACCTGCACAATGTTTGAGAACAAAAGTGTACTCTGTATGAACTCAACCCACTTGGCGTCGGTTGCCTCTAACTTCTTTTGAGAATTTAAATATCGTAGGGCACGATGGTGAGTATAAGATAAACTCAGGAGGTAAATAGTGGCCAAGATATCGCAAATTACGCACTCGACATAAAACTCTCGATGCGTAATTTGAATAGCGTTGTCGAGCCTCATTCAACTTCTCGCTAAAGCGATGGGATGCCCTCTTGACTCAACACGCTACCAATACCTACTCGGCCACAAGCTACCTCAAAGATCTTAGAGAAATCAGGAAGGCGAAGGACTGGGGCAGTAGTCAACTTCTCCTTAATCTCCTTAAAAGCTCTAGCAGCAGATTTAGTCCACTCAAACTCCCCTTTCTTAAGACAACTTGTGATGAGAGCCATAATGGTACTAAATCCCTTAACAAATCTCCTATAAAAAGTGGCCAACCCATGGAAACTCCTGGCCTCATGAATGGTAGTAAGAGTAGGCCATTCCCTGATGGCCTTGATCTTGTCGGGGTCTGCTGCAACACCGTCAATAGTGACGACGAACCCTAAGAAGTGTATAGATGATGACATAAAAGCACACTTCCTCAAGTTGATATAAAATTTCTCCTTTCGGAGAGTCTCTAAAACCTGTGTCAAATGAAGATGTTCTCCTTGGGTTTGACTAAAGATCAAGATATCGTCAAAGTAGACGACCACAAACTGGCCTAAGAAAGGACGCAAAATCTGAGTCATAACCCTCATAAAAGTGCTAGGAGCATTTGAGAGGCCAAAGAGCATGACTAACCACTCATATAGGCCGTCCTTAATCTTAAAGGCAGTCTTCCATTCATCGCCTTCGCGGATGCGGATCTGATGGTACCCACTACGAAGATCTACCTTCGAGAAGATACGAGACTCAGCCATCATGTCTAAAAGATCATCAAGTCTAGGAATAGGAAATCTATACTTAACCGTGATTTTGTTGATGGCTCTACTATCCACGCACATCCTCCAGCTGCCATCTTTCTTAGGAGTTAGTAATGCAGGAACTGCATAAGGACTCAAACTCTCTCTAATGAAGCCCTTCCGCAATAGCTCATGTACCTGGCGTCTAAGCTCAGCGTGCTCTGTGGGGTTCATCCTATAGTGTGGTAGGTTGGGTAAAGTAGACATTGGCACAAGATCTATGACATGCTGGATGTCTCTAAGGGGAGGAAGTTCATCAGGTACCTCATTAGGCATGATATCACTAAAATCAGTAAGGATCTGTTGAACTTGAGGAGGGATATCTAAAGATGGCCTAGCAGAAGCGGAACTAGCGACGACGATCATATAGACAATCCCTTCCTCCTTGCTCTCCTTAAGAAACTGGCTCTTACCTAAGAGATGGATAGGCTTCTTACCAGCCTTAGTAGTGACCGACCCATTCTTATGATCAGAGGGAGCTTTGGGTCTGGAGGGGGTTAAGACTATCTTCTTGCCATTAAATTTGAATGTATATGTGTTTGACCTCCCAAAACTAGTCACATCTAAGTCGTACAACATTGGCCTACCTAATAGGACGTGCGGCGTCCATGGGTAAGACGTCACACCAGATACGATCTTGGTAGCTCGAAAACTGGATAGGCACTAAACAACGTGGGGTGGCAGGATGTGCAGTTTTGTCAACCCAAGTGATGTTGTATGGTTGTGGGTGAGGTTCAGCTTTTAGGTTCATCCTCTCTACAGCTGACTTGGCAATAATGTTCACACAATTACCTCCATCAATCATCAATTTGTAAAACTTATCGTCATGCTTGAAGTAGGTGTGAAAAATATTAGTTCTACGCCAATCGTCCTCATCCCTAGGTGAAGCTAGTAAGCACCTAACGACATGCAAGTGGGCTGTAGCATCTGCTAACGCATTCTCGGCGTCGCTGGCACCACTATCAGGAGCATAAATCTTCTCGGTATCCCCGGAGTTATCACCATCATCCTCATGACCCTCGTAGGATCCATCAACGAATAAACTCCTATTGGGACACTGGTAAGCAAAGTGTTCAAACCCTTGACAGTTATAACATTTAGATCCTTTAGGTCCTTGCTTAGATGACTCACCAGTGACAAACTTACCCTTCTGATCCTGAGCGGCAATGTTATTAGATTTAACATTTTTATCAAATTGTCGCTTAGGCTGGTCCCCTATTAGAGATGTGAACTTTCTGTGAGTAGGAGTCTTAAGATAGCGCTTCATTTCTAGAGCCAAGTGATATGCCTCATCTACAGAAGTCACCAAATGTGGGGCAATCTCATGCCGGATATCAGGTCTCAATCCGATACGAAATCGAGAGAGGGCAAACCGAGGTTCCTCCTGGATGTTACAACAGTAAACTAAGTCGTCGAACTTATCCATGTACTCTTTCACGGACAAGTTTTCCTGACGCAATGTGGATAGCTGATCCATCAATCTATCTATATATGAGGGTGGGAGATACTGCTCTTTGAGCTTCTCTTTCATCTCATCCCATGTCTCAATTGGGTCCTGATGTGTCCTAGCTAGCTGTCTCTCGACTGAGGTCAAATAGATCTTGGCTGACCCTACCAACTTCATCCTAGCAAATCGAATCCTACGACTCTCGGACATGTTGTACCAATCAAAGTAAGTGTCCATATCTGCTATCCAATCACTAAACTCTTGGGATTCATGGCTACCGTCAAATGATGGAGCCTCTATCTTCACTTTCCTAGTGATATCGTTTTCCCTATGTCTGAAATGGGTGTCGTCAAGATCGAAGTACGGGTCATAACCCCTATGTGGTCTAGCGCGTGTGTCATGTTCCCTAACGTGTTGGGGCTTGCCCCCACGATCATCCCTAGCAAGTCTCCTATCGTTTCTATCCTGAAAGTCATCCTGATGCTCATGAAATCGTCTATCTAACTGGTCTAGTCATGCAGTGAGTTGCTCGTGCCTAGTGTTTTGATCTTGCATGAACTTGTGAAGAGTCTCGGTGAGTTAGGTGATCTGTGCTTGTGTGTCATTTTGCGAATCCGTCATGGTGTTTCTAAAGGTCCTACCACTGCGTAACATGAACAAATCTAGCCTTAGGCTCTGATACCAAATTTGACGCAGAACAGGACGCAAGAGAGCACTAATACCAAATGAATCAAACAATCACACGGATGGAGATCCTAAAGAGAGCTACGTGCATGCACTAGATGCAGATGCAGACTAACCAGCAAATAACTAAGGATGTAGTGCAACCCTAAAATAATAATGACGATGAATCATGCACAGAATCACAGGAATATCAATATTCAATATAATTATAAATTCTCTATAACTCTCAAGAGGTCGCAAGATAATCAATAGAAGATTAAAGTCCTGTTTAGAGTTAATCTGAGGGGTGTAAGGAACTCACACCCAAATCGTAAAAATCTGAATCGGGATTGAGTTGAGAGGTTCTGTTGCAAACTTGGTGAACGACTCCGCAAAATTGAAGAACCAACTAGTCCTCAACAACTTGGATTTGAATTCACCACACACGTGAACAACATTGTCTCTCGATGAACAAAGGACCGCTCGGTGAACAAAGTGACGAGCCTTGAACAAAGGATCGCCGAGATGAACAAAGGATCGGCTTGGGTGAACAAGGATGGAGTCGCTCACGCGGAACGATGTCGGCGATTCTCGAGGGCTAGGGTTTCGGTTGGAACGGACGGTTGGATAAGAGTTGAAGGTGAAATGAACGGTTGTGATTCGAGCAAAACAATTAAGAAAAAAGGGGCTTCACACCCTGGCTTCACACCCTTTCAGCAAATCACGTGCCATTCTAAAATCTGAAATTCTTATTCAATCAAGTCTACCTTCTCTAGAGGCTTACATCCTTATTTAAAGAAAACAAAAGCACCAACTAAGGAAAAAAATAAAAATCCTCATAAAAAGGAAACTAAAAATCCTAACAATCAAATCAAATCCATAAAATCCTCATGACAATCCAATAAGATCTCAAAATATCAAACTCAATCTTTTCTTTCTCACATACACTTTCCAAGGATTCCCATCAATTGGTAATGAAAAAGCATGGGGATGTGTGCTTTGTGGTGACACCTTTTTTGGCCAATGTAATCTATTGGAATTAGGACATGGTCATTACTCCAGCATTTTTTTTGCTAGTTAAGACATTACTCCTACTTACTCAAGAATGGTCGAGTATTGGTAATGAAAAAGGATGTTATAAAGATTTTAAATCTCATTGAAGTCCTCTTCTTTTATTTGCTCTTTTTAATATGGTTTACAACTAATCTTGAATTTGAATCTGTCAACTCCTTGGTGATATACTAGAACTGTGTAAAAGCTGTTATGTTCCCATTTACTTGTGTATGGTTTCTTTGGTTTTCAAATGATATCAGGTTGAATTTTGTCGTTACTGTTGTAGGTTGTGTTAGAATCAATTAAGCCTTATCTTCAGAAAAAATGAAAGCTTCAGCCTCATCAAAGTCATGGAGTAGATAGCCACAGTTGCATTTCAATCCTAGCACAGGTACTTTTGATGCTTTTAATGGATGAAGGTCTTCTTAATTACTTTTCCCTTGGAGAACAAACCCTAGTCCACAGTTTGATTTTTGATTTTTTTTTCCCGCTGCAGGGATTATGTATCTTGTATTTTGTGACAAATGTTAATATAATCATTTGCTAAAGTTTGAACCTTAAACATCAGCCAGATTGTCCAAATTGTCATGTATTCAGTGAAAATTTTTGTACTATTCATGTTCGTTACAATAATAATGTCAAGTTATAGATAATAAATCACCATTTCGAGGTCTTGAGTGGGATTAGCTTTTGAGCATCCCATGTTATGTTGATTATATTTGCTGTGAATCATTTTTATCTTTTAAATTAATTACATTCCGGTACACTAAACTATGGTGTAGTTATGTAGGCGACCTAAAGTTTGTATATTTACATGGGTAATCTTAAGATTAGTGATTATAATTACAAAAGTAATTTGAAACCTAATGGCATGTTAACGCCATTATTTTTTGCTGATGTGGAGTCCTTATTGGATGTTGGTTACTTCGGGGTTAAGGCTAGGGCTATGATTACGGTTATGGTTAGGGTCATAGCAAACTGACTTTTAGGGTTAAGTTTAGGATTATAACAGTGAAACTTTAGTCAGTAATCTTCGCTATAACGTTAATTCTAATCCCACATCTAACTGTAACCGTAACATTAACATCTAACAAGTCCAAATCAGCAAAAATCAGCAAAAAGAACAATCTGTGTTATCTGCCGTCAAATTCTAGGGAGTAATCTCAGGATTATTCGTGCGTATAGGTACACAAACTCTAGTGTCATCCTTGTATTTACACCATACAGCATGACAGTATGTAATTGATCCTATCCTTTTTTTTCCCATGCTTTACGTGACAGAATTTAAGTAAAGGTGGTAAAAATTTTAGTTATTGCGGCACCAACCGGCCGTAATGCCTAATTTCTGAAGGCAAAGTGCAATTGTGTTGGCAGTCACGGAATGCATAAATGTCCTTCCCGCAGGGTGTGTGACTATGTAAATGACTATGTTAGTGAGAATGGAGAACGTGAGTTGGAAATCACAGGTTCAAGATGTGTAACTAGCAAAAAAGAAAAAGTAACTGACTATTAAATGATTACTTAAACAAGAAATTACGACTCAATTAACCACAACTCAACTTCCTAATTATCTAATCATGTTTGTATAGATCAAGAAATACAACAATCTGGTTGCTCAGTTTCAGAATCTGTATCCTCTCCCATGTACAGAAATGCCAAAAAGAAAAAAGAAAATTAGATTTACCCGGAGGGAAAAAGAAAACTCCCAGCTCAGTTCGTAGACTTTCAACAAATCCCATCATCAAATCTTTAGAAAAAAACGACAAATAAAGAAGATATATTCATAAACCATCAAATTTTAGGAGCATCATTAGTCTGAGAAATACTTCCCATTGCCTTTGCTTTCTCCCTCAACACGTACTTCTGCACTTTCCCTGTTGAAGTCTTCGGTATGTCCTCGAAAACAACAGTCTTTGGCGCCATATAATGAGGCAGCGAATCGCGACAGTACTTCACTATCTCCTCTTCACTTGCGCTACACCCCTCCTTCAGCTTCACAAAAGCACAGGGTGTCTCCCCCCAGTGCTCGTCAGGCCTTGCAACGACTGCTGCCTCAAGGATCGCTGGATGCGCAAAAAGCACGGACTCCACCTCGACCGTGCTTATATTCTCCCCACCTGAAATCACAATGTCCTTTGACCGGTCTTTCAGCTGTATATACCCATCATCATGTCTAATTGCTAAATCTCCAGACCGAAACCAGCCACCAGCTAAAGCCTCAGCGGTCGCCTCCCTATCTTTGTAATACCCAGCCATCACTGTGTTTCCTCTGAACATCACCTCGCCCATCGTCTTACCATCGTGCGGAACACTCTTCATCGTAAGGGGATCCTTCACATCCATTTCGATCCCGGAATGATGAAGCCCCTGACGAGATTTTATCCTCGCCTTTTCTTCTGCTGGTAAAGAGTCCCACCCTGGCTTCCATGTACAAACCGTCGCTGGACCGTAGGTCTCAGTGAGTCCATAGATGTGGATGACTGTAAACCCCAGCTCCTCCATCTTGAACAGAACCTGAGGCGGGGGCGAAGAACCCCCGGTCATCACCGCTACTTTGTGGGGAAGTGGTTTCCGATCGCCAGCTGGCGAGTTCACGATGGAGTTC
Source organism: Asparagus setaceus (assembly GCA_012295165.1). Lineage (NCBI taxonomy): Eukaryota > Viridiplantae > Streptophyta > Magnoliopsida > Asparagales > Asparagaceae > Asparagus > Asparagus setaceus. Next base: position 65,624,753 of record CM022703.1, on the reverse strand, counting down.
AGAACTGTCGGTGCACCGCCCATGTGTGTCACCTTGTGCAGAGAGATGCTATTGAAGATGACCTTGGCTGTGACGTTTCGGATGCAGATGTTGGTCCCACCCTGAGCTGCGACGCCCCAAGCGAGGCACCAACCGTTGCAGTGAAACATCGGTACTGTCCATAGATACACTGGCATTGACGTAATTTCATGCATGAGAACCGTCGCGATGGTGTTCAGATATGCTCCTCGATGAGTGTAAATGACGCCTTTCGGTTTGGATGTGGTACCTGAAGTGTAATTTATGGATATAGGCTCACATTCATCAACAGGCCATCTGATGTCAAACTGTGGGTCGGCATTCGTGATCAGATTCTCATAGTCGATGTCAGTTGAAGGAGTCGGTGATCCTGGTTCCGAGATTTTCACCAGAAGAGGAGGGGTTGCGTTGGATTGGGAAAGAAGTTCGAGTGCAACTTGGGCTTTTTCGAGCAACTGGTGGTCGACGAAGAGGACTTTGGCCCCGGAGTGCTTCAGTAGGACAGAGAGCATGGCTGAGTCTTGTCGGGTGTTGAGAGGGCACAGGACAGCGCCAGCCATTGGAACGCTGAAGTGGAGTTCGTATGTTGCAGGGACGTTGGGCGCAAGAACGGCGACCTGACTCAAGAAAACCAAACAGGTAGCCGTTTAGGAAATTGAGAGTGACCAATACATCACTACCCTCAGTAGAAGAACATGGTATCATATACCTTTTATTTTCATTTACGCTTAGCTTAACAGAGGAGATGACCCATAATAGAGCGGAATGAAAGAATAGGATTCATGTAGCCGACCCTAAACATTTGGGATAAAGGCTTTGTTGTTGTTGTTGTTGTATATCCCTTTTATTTTCATGTGTTTTACTAGAACAAACACACCCTTGAAAAGAGAATGAATGTGAGATTGTTCCTAATTAATTTATACTCAACTTTGATCAGTCATGACTCTAAACATATTTAACCATATATTGTTCCAATCAAGACATAGACCAAGCTCCCACTTCTTTTTTCCTTCCTTAGATACTCAGGCCAGCCCTTTAATCAAGACATAGACCAAGCTCACACTTAAAATTGAATGCATGCGACACATACCTAATAGAAAATAACCTAATGTTCCCAACGGAAAAGACATTCCTAAATTGGAACAACATATGCACTTACAACCTCACATTTTTCCTAACTCCTGCTCTTTGAACACGGATTCAATTTCAACGCAAATAGCAACTCAGCAACCTTAATTTAGCTTATTTTGATATTGCAGTAACGACAGCATTTAATGAAACAATAATATTTGTTGTGATTTATAAACAATACGCGCTCTCCAAGTACTGCTCATATTTAAAAAAGAAGAAAGGAAAAAAAAGAAAGGCTAAATAGCACTTATATACCCTATTGTTTCACCTACTTTTCACTTACATACCCCAACTTGTATTTGGTAGCAAAAAAATACCCTAAAATTTTTACAACTAACACTCATATACCCTAAAGTTTTAAAACTCACATAAATACCCTCAGTTATGCAAACTTGAAGGTATTTAAGTGCACGATTAAAAACTTTAGGGTTTTAATCAAATTTAAAACTTTAGGGTATATAAGTGTAAATTTTAATAACTTTAGGTTATATAACTGCTATCAAAATTAAGTGAGGGTATATAAGTGCATGTTTAAAAACTTTAGGGTATTTTCTTGCTACCAAATATAAGTGGGGTTTATGTTAAATGTAGATGAAACAATAGGGTATATACGTGCTATTTAGCCAAAAACGAAAACTATATATAAACATGCATTGAAATTAATGAGACAAACAAGACCAAGAAAGAAAATGTCAAACTAAACCACAACAAAACAAACTTTTTAGAGAAGAAAATATTAGTTTCATTTTCTCCATAATTCAATTTTCTTCATAGTGGATCACATTGCCCTTAATATACACACAAAAGCTAACAAATCAAAATATTCTTTAAAAAAAAAACCCAAATAAACTCCAAAATTATCAAAATAATAATAATAATAATAATTTACAAACAAGAGACGGAGAGGATCTTACAACATCTCGGCGAGAAATCCCCAAATGGGTGAGGGCGGACGCGAGGCGGAGGCATCGTCGATGGGTTTCCTTCCACGTGTAAGTACGAGAGCCGTAGATTACAGCAGGGCGATCAGCGTAGACGATGGCGGCGCGCTCGAGAAATCCGAGGGGAGTTAGGGGGACGTAGTTGGCGGGGCCACGGACTATACCTTCTTCTTCCTCTTCCCTCGTAGTTTCAGTGTACTGCATGCATTTTGAGCATTTTTTTAAAGGGGTAAATTGATGACTCGTCAAGGGAGTAGTTAAAGTGGAGTGCGGTTAACAGTTTTTGTCAACTTAGACCCTATATTTTTTCTAATACATCTTCAGATCTATTGACTTGTTTTTAATTACAACCTTAAATCTATTAAATTATCATAATAAACCCTGAATTATTTCTTAATTTTATATTAGACCTTAATTCTTTATTTTACTAATTTGTCTTTTCCGATATTAGTCCCTTAATTATTTCATATTTTAAAGTAGTCCCCAAATCATTGAAATAGTCCCCTAATTCTTAAGTTATTTTAAAATTAGTCCCTTAAATCATTGAAACTTCAGTATGACCCCCACAATCTCCATAACTTGTTTCAAGTAATCCAACTAATTTCTACTTCTACTTTTGATTTGGAGGATAATTTCAAAATATCGTAAGAATTGGGGTTGGGGTGGGGCATAATAGCAATTCCAATGACTAGAAGGACTAATTTAAAAATATTTTAAGACTTATAGGGAAAGTAATTGTATTTTCAATGATTTGACGGATTGATTTCAAAATATTAAAGATTTAAGCAATGAAAATAATTAAGAAATCCCCACTAATTTACATTCTCTCTATGAAATTTTTAAATAATACTAGTACTCGATTACTTGCATACATGCATGACATAAAAATATGAGGGAATTTTAGTTTGATTTTTGCAAACATGAGAGCATTTACCTTGGTTCTTCCAAGTATTGGGCATTTTCACTTTTTTTCAAGTTTAAGAGTGTTTTTTTAATTAAAGTGTAAGGGCATTTCTAGAATTTATGAAAATTTACACATAAAATAAAAGGTTGACTTTTCTTAAATATACAGAATACTATAGATTAAAAGTTGACAAAACACAATTATAAAAGATGCTTCAAAATGATATTAAAGTAACGAAATGCTAATGCCATAGGCTATTCATTAAAATTAGATTAAAAGAGGTTTTGCTAATAAAAATGAAATCAATAAAAGAAATAAGAATAGACAGACAGAGAAAATGGGACAAAATATTTAATAAATCAATATTACACTATTGAATATTAGTTTTTCTTTTTTTTTAGTAACGGTGCGGGTAAATTTATTCATTGGTGTTAAAGAGTTGTCATTTAAAAAAAAAAAAGAGTTGTCGTTTGCTGCGGAAGAATTCAAAGTTTCTAAAAACAATAACATTTGAAGTAATTTAAAGGTCTTTTATTGCGTGAGGAGTTTTTCCAGAGTGCAAAAATAACTAAAACTTTCTATATATCTTCAGACATTTACTTTCTGGATAGGATTGACACCATTACATTAAATATAGCTCTTGATTTACTTAGTACCCGTAGTGATTATTCCCCATATATATATATATATATATATATATATATATATATATATATATATATATATATATATATATATATATATACCCTTATGAATTGTACTATTTTCTTAATTTACACTAAAACAAATTATAACCATCCACTATATGAATCGAGGATTATGATTAATATTGTGATCTCGTCACTATATTTTTATTTTTAGTGGAAAGGATCTGATTTCTTTCTGAATATTTATATATACAATTTTCAAGAATTCCATCCAACGTCTTCCATTTCCTCTTCCAAGAGAAATAAGTACCTAAAAGCATGGAGAATAATTGGTTCATTGACTTTACTAGTCTACGACTTCTGCACAGCAGCAAAATAAACTAATATTATTTGGCTAAATGGCACTTAAATACCATATTGTTTTACCAACTTTGTACTTAAATACCCTAAGTTATAAAAGTGGCACTTTAATATCTTAAGTTATAAGATATTGGGACTTTAGTACTTTTGCTAGTTTTCATGGGAAAATTCTTAGGAATATTTCCATGATAATTTATGTAGGGTATTAAAGTGCTACTTTCTTACCACGAGGGTATTTAAGTGTAAAAATAGTGAAACAACAGGTGTGTAAAAATAGTGAAACAACAGGGTATTTAAGTGCCAATTTTGTACAAAACTTAGGGTATCAAAGTGCTACTTTTTACAATTTAAGGTATTAAAGTGCCACTTTTACAACTTGGGATATTTAAATGCAAAGTTGGTGAACCAATATGGTATTTAAGTGCTATTTAGCCAATATTATTATATGAATAAAGAAGAGTTGTGACCCAATATTACTCAACTCATGTGCCTACTAAACAATATAAAAAAGAAGAAATTAGACTAAATATTAGACGATCTGGCTCACATGTTCTTGGGTTGAATTTCAGACTGAGTTATAAAAATAAAAAAATGCGTCGTCTCTTTTCACGTTATATCCCTAGATGTCCAAAGTATAAAGATTATATTAATGACCACATGGAACTTGATCTTTCGTGATCACCACTTAATATACGCAATTAATATCTTATCTTATCTATCATTATTCGTGACATCTTTGATATTAATTGATAATATGTGTGGTTCATAAATAAATCACAACATACTTAATAAATGTTAATTGCAGATAGATCCCCTTAGTATCACTGTTTTGAACTTCGATATCTATAATTCTAATTTTGCAAATAGACCTACTTAGTGAAAAATTTTTGACTTTTCACGGCTAGAGGAAGAGGCTTATTTTTTTTCTTTTTTCTTTCTTTTTGTGTGTGTGTGTTGGGGGCGTTAATAGGCTTCTTGATGAAATAATCAAAAGAATTCACTCTTAGAGTTACTGAAAAATAAAATTAAAGAGATAGTAACTTCAAAACTACATGGGTCTATTCGCAGTTCACCCTAAATTTAAATAAACTTATATTACTTGAGCTAATTGCCTAGAAATGCAGCCACAATAAAACAAACAGTACGCATATAAGCTCAAAAGAAAGAAAGATCCAAAAGTAAAGAAAAAATAGGCACACAAGACATCAAGGACATATTATTACTATTTCAGCAAGATAAATATTGTCATGATTTTGAATTGCAGATAGCTTTCATATCCCTCGTGAGCTAAGAGATGATAAGTGTTATTAGAAATAAATAGTTAGGGGTGACAAGTATAACTAGCGATAAATGCTCATAAAAAAAGTCGAGAGGTAATAAATGCTATTGAACAAATAAGGAGCAAGGAGTGCTATTTGCAATTTATCAAGTATCTATAATAGAATGAATGTAAGATAACAACAGAACATTCAATAATCGGAAAATAGATAAGGAAATTCAATTTCTAAGATATTTTAGGGGAAAAGGGTTAGTTGCAGTTTTATACCCTAAAGTTTCACTGATTTTAACTTTGATACCGTAGTTTAAATTTCACCAATAATAACTTTAGTGCGGTATATTTCATTACACCCGGCCCCATTCAAAATTCTGCTTGCAACGCCTCACGACGTGACTTACGTGACAATATTTAGACTTTGATACTCTGTAATCCCGCATACTCCTCTATTTCATCTAACGACTATTTAATCCTAAACTCAAATGAAAGTTAAGTCCATTCCTTCACTTTTTTCTGAATAAAAATGACCGAAATTTAACACAATTAGATTGCACGAAGAAAACCCTGTCCAACAATATTCACAACCAACATGAAATTTTAATAGGTATTAATGCCCTCACCTTTACAGCCTCTTTGGATGGAGATGACTAGCAAGGAGGGGTAGGGAGATTAAAATTAACCTCGCTTGGGAGTTTTTTTTTTAAGAGGGAAATGGAGGAGAAGAGATGTGGAAAAACCACTTCCATTTATCTCCTATCAATAAGATTTGATTTCTCCTCGCTCTTCCAAATTAGAACAGAACGGAGATAAAAGGCATTAATTAAAACCTTCATAAACTAAATTCAGCAACTGATATTAATCCATACACATGGTGAAATAAATTCCTCCGCATTCTCTTTTGCGATCTCTCAATCATGACGTTATATTTTCCATTACATTTCTTTTCGCTTTGCCTCCTCTATTTCCCCATGCCCTTTTTTTTTGCCTTTCCTCCCACTTGATCTCCCAAGAGAGTGCTATGAGAAATTTATTTCGGACTCAAAATCACGAGACCAATTACATGACTTGTCATGAGTCTTTATGATAGCCAATGATCTTAACTAGAATCCCAAGGAAATAACACATATCACCTTGTCTCATAATTAATCCAATGAATATATTTTGGTCCAAAAGAAGTAGCCTAAAATTAATGAGTAAACTCGATCTAAATAGTTTGGAGTATTTTTCAGGTAATATAAATCTTAGTATATCAAAGCTAAACATGGTTTTTTTTTTTAATAAAAAAAGCATAGGCATGCAATGATCTAACCAACCTCAAACTCCTTACTGTCTTCAGAGATTGATGCAGACTCAGGCTGACCGCCGGCAGCATGCAGCATAGTTTCCGGCACTAACCGTCTACCGAACCAGCCGAGCTGCAGCCTGAGATGAGCACATCTTGACGGGAGAGCCGCCGGAGCCAGCGAGCTCAGGTCCGGTCTCAGGCGAAGACTGGGCTTGGGGATGTAGCATGAGGGAAGTACTGCTGTTGGCCTGTGAGAGAACATTTTTCACTTTTGAAAGAGGCCCTTGGTCTTGGTAGATAGGTTGTACTTGTGTTCTATTACCAGTTTGGTTTTCGTCTTAATTTTGCTCCTTTTATAGTTGAGGGCCACCGACGATTTGCCTTTGGGATTTGTTTTGGTCTATGCAATTTTTAGAGTTTGCAGATTCAGTTGTAAAAAGGGTTAATTGCGGACAGCCCCCTGTACTATCGCTAAATTAAACTTACTAGTTCCTTTGCAGATGGACTCCCTAATGCTTTGCTTGGGAGTTTACTAAGAGAAGGGACGGAAAGTTAAATAATGAACAGGAAAGGTAGGGAATGAGAGTGGAAAGATAAAATATTGTTTGGGAGTTTTGTAAGAGGAACGGAAGTAAATTTGTTTAACCTTTGTTTGGGAGTTCTAATAAAGAGGAGGGAAGTAAAGTGAATATATACAAATTTACATAAACATCCTTACATATTGGATGGAAGTATATCGTAGCTATTGATTTTAATGTCATAAGGGTATAATTGTCTTATCACATTGTAAAATTTTACATTCGTTTCCATTTCATCCTCTACTCCCCAAATTGGAGGGGAAGAAAATAGAAGGAAATTTAACATTCCATTCCATCCTCTAACCCTTCAAAAAACTCCCAAACAAGGTGAAATTAAAATTTTACTTTAACGTCCATCCATTAACCCCCATCCAAACAAGGTTTAAGTGAAATTTTTTAACCCTTTTCATGGGGTCTATTCGCAACAATAGATTTTTACTCATGGGGGTTCACCAGAGGTCTATCTGTAGCAATAGAACTGCAAGGATAATAAATTTAAGTTAGCAATAACACATGGGGTCTATCTGCAATTACTCCTTGAGAAGGGCCAAATATTGTAGATGGCAAGTTGCATACATATGGGTGTAAGCCGCATTTGCAATCTTTTGATCAGCAAAAGTGTAAATTCTATCGCTAATTGGGATCAATTCCTAATGGAAGTCAAAAGAACTTGATATTCGAAAACAAGCATCTGCAAACTACAATTGTATTTACAAATTGTAAAATTATAAAATTGAATTAATAAAATACAATTACTGTGGTATATGATAACAGTTGAACAAAATGAAATGGCATACAATGGCATTAACTGTAATCCTGGTAGCAATTCTTTTCAATTGTTAATGACTTACTTTCATTTATTTATTTATTTTGCTTTTATTTTCTAGAAAAATTAAAGTTGATGTTGATGGTTGAGATCCCATTCAAGAATGGATGAGATTGAAAGTTTGCATTCAGTATGCAATTGGATATAGGTGGCTACCTACATCACAAAAGTGGTATCTTTTTTTTTTCCTTTATTGATTAATTAATACTAATTCTTTTGGCATCCTCTTGGTGTATCAAGATTTAAGACTTTGTCATGATTGGAGAATAATATTAATCTTGATTAACGAAAAGAATGAGATTATGCAATGATCGTGATTTTCTGTTTCATGTGGAAGGAGCATAATCAAATGAATATTTAATAAACAACAATCCAATAAATTTCATCCATCCACAGCATATCAAGAAAACCTAACTTTATGCTCTCCTCATATACCTCTTGATGTAAACTAAGACCCTCTTCTAAAACAACAAATTTTATTTCCATTTCAAATTTAGGCTCTATAAGTTAACAAGTAAACAGAATTAGGAAAAATACAATTGTGCTCGGCCTAAAATCAGACTTACGTTTCAATCAAGGTACCTAGTTTTGTATTTTACCTTAAATGAAAATGTGTTTAGTAATAATGCCTCTCTCTAAATCTTTATATTTTAAATTACTTCCTCTCTCCAACTTTCTTCTTTGAATCTTTATGGTTTGTTTTTCTACCAAAATAACTTCTCAATCTTTCTTTCTTTCTTTACTTCTTTTTCTTTATACATCCTTTTTTCAGAATCTCAACCCGTTTAAGATTATGGTTTGACTGGGTTTTGGCAATATTGATTGGTAACATTGTTCCATCTTTTGTAATTATTCTAAGTTTCTTGAAGGGGTTAGGGCCATTGTTTGGTCCGTAATTCACGGAGGATAGAAGAGAACTAGGGTTATAATCTTTTTAAATATATTGGATCTCTTAGTAGTTGGGTACAACCCGAAGTTTTTTCTCGTTAAGATCGCTTGTTTTTTTGAGTTTGCGTATCCTCGAGTTGCACAATTAGGATCGATCGGAGATTGTTTATTCAGTTTGACGCAAGGCTTGACTATTTTTTCTTGATCCCTCTAACAATAACATCATTTTTCATTTTTAAAAATATATTTATTTTTGTTATAAAAAAATAAGTTTAATTTTTCACTCTAACACGTTTTCTCTTCAATTCTCTCTAACATTTATAGCATTCCTTATATCTATCATCATTGGATTCAGATTCTCTCCAATTAGCTGGTAATTGGAGAGTCTTCAATTCCTCTAATTATTGTCGTACATTCTGAATTCAATGGACGAGATTAGGCTATGTAGGGCTCCACTATTGTGATAAAGGTTTTCAAAGAATAGTGGTTTTCAAAAATAGCGATTTTCAAGACCATAGTGGTATTATCTTGTGGCCTAATCTCATTTTTTGAATTTGATATGTACAAAAATGATTGAGGAATTAGAGACTCTCCAATTACCACCTAATTGAAGAGGATCCGGATCCAACATCATTAGAGAAAGATAGTTGGATAGTAAGAAAGAGAGTGGGAAAAGGATTTGAGAGAGAGAAGTAGAATTAGTATACCTTGCATACCAAAAATTGAAACAAAATAAGAAGATAACAAGATTGCAATCAATAAAAATACGTGTGCTTTTAATGGAACAAATTACTAACATGGTTAATAAAATTAGAAATTAGAATGATAGTATCTATATTTATTTATAAAAAACTTTCAGTATCAAAAATAAAAATACTATGAACACATTTTCTGTAATTTTCCTAAATTCTTTGATGGTGCGAAGAACAATGAGTAATTTGGCTATTTTCCCACACTGCGATCATGTGCATTTATTGATGTATATGGTAGCATTGCTATAAAATATTAAAGTATTCGTATACTTTAAATGCTTGTATAATTACTTAATACTAATATTATGCCCGCACGTTGTTACGGGTGTTATTTATCGAGGTATATCTGTCATCAAATTGATAATACAGCTTTTTATATATAACTATTTATAAAACCTCAACGATAATTTTTCTCTCCTCGCTACATAGTGAACTTCCAAACCAGTTAACAAAATAATATACTAATTAGCAATATAATAGAGCCATAAAAAATTTATATTTATGATGTTGGGATCTGGGGTCAACGCCCGCCTTAAGACGATATCACCGAGAGAAGGCTTTGATATTCCCGCTTCAATGAAGGAAACAAGAATAGAAAGTAAAATATCCCAACAAAGTGAGATATCTACTCTTCCTCTCAACGATTACTAGGGTGAATCAAGGGAACCTACAAACAATAGCAAATTCACAGCAAAACAGTAAAGACACGAGATTTACGTGGTTCGGCAAAATTGCCTACGTCCACGGGAGGGGGTGAGGGGAGATTTGACTATAAAGAACACCGACGACTTGTACAATCCACAAGCTCGTCCCAAAGAAAAACTTTGATTTTTACCCAAGAGAAATTGACCTCTCTCTTGTAGAATCTCTCCAAGCTTTCTCTTTTTCTCTCTCTAGCCGCCGCCAAAAAAGCCCTAGCTTTTTCTCCCTTTTTCTTCACTTTTCTCCACTCCACAAATCCTAGGTTTAACTCCCTATTTAAAGGGAATTAATTAAGAATTTTCCTTCAACCTACCGATGTGGGACTAAAAAACTTTTTATAGAGTTGCTCTGAGAACTTGGTTCTGTAGCTGACTTCTCTGAACCGAGGTTCTGTGGCGATGGGTAACCCCGTTCACAATTCTCCACCTCGTACATCATTTGATAAACCTCAAATTTTGGACGAACACCAGAAGAACATCGCGAACATTACTAGAGAGATCTCCATCACCAAACTAGGCCAATCAGTGCGCCACTATCTGCGGTACGCTTCATACCCTCCAGGATCAAGCTAACCGTAGTTCTGTAATTGTTCTCCATATAGTCTCCACCTCACCCCATCACCGCCCAGAAGGGCCATGCCCTCTTGGGCAAATCAACACGAGCTGATATGAAGCAAGTCTAAGCAATGCTTAAACTTACTACCTGTGACCACCTTGGTTAACATGTCCGCGGGATTCTCATTCGTGTGCACCTTCATGAGAGAAATATCACCTTCCTCTATGACATCCCACACAAAATGATACCTGACATCGATAAGCTTGGTACGAGCATGATGAACCTGATTCTTCGCCAAGTGAATTGCACTCTGACTGTCACACCACAAGTTCACGTTTTCCTACTCAATCCCCAAATCGTCTAGAAGACCCCATAACCACAATGCTTCCTTCACTCGCTCTGTCATGACCATGTACTCAGCCTCTGTAGTAGAAAGTGCCATCAGAGCTGTAACATCGATCGCCAACTAATCGGAGCTCCATGTATCTTAAATACATAACCGGTAGTAGATCGCCGTCTATCTAGATCGCCGCATAATCAAAGTCCACAAACCGTCAATCGACATGTTTCTCCACCAAAACACGGACCGCATCAGCGGTACCTTTAAGTACCCGAGGACCCACTTCACCGCTTCGGTCGCCTTTCGGATTCGCCATGAATCTCGACCACACTAACCGCTGTAAAATATGCGGCGTGTACACACCATTGCATACATTAAGCGCCAAGCGCACTAGCATAGGAAACACGCTCCATGTCGCCTTCTCTTTATTTGTAGTAGGAGATTGTTTACCGAAGCCTAAAGTGTGGAGCCAATGGAGTCACCACCGACTTAGCACTTTGCATCCCGAACCTCGCGATCACCGCTCTATGTAGCCCTTCCGACTTAAGAACAATGCGGTTCGCGCTCTCTTCTAATTTCCATACCCAGATTTTCCTAGCGGCCCATGTCCTTCATCTCGAACTCTTCACCAAGTTGAGATTTCACCTATCTATCTCCACCACGCTCTTAGAAGCAATAAGCATGTCATCCACATATAAAAGGAGATAGATATAATTACCTCCACGAAGCTTCAATGTAAACGCAACAATCATAGTCGCCGGAAAACCCATGCTTCAAAGATGAAGGAGTCAAATCGCTTGTACCGCTGTAGGGAGATTGCTTTAATCCATACGTTGACTTCCTCAAGCGACACACATGATTCTCCTTGTCCTCAACCTTATAGCCCTCGGGTTGATGCATGTAGATCTCTTCATCCAAGTCTCCGTGCAAGAAGGCCGTTTTAACATCGAGTTGTTCCAGCTCAAGATCGCCATGAGCAACAATACTCAATAGCACCCGAATAGAAGTGTGTTTCACCACCGGAGAAAATATCTCATTGTAATCCACACCCTCTCTTTGTGCAAACCCCTTAGCCACTAGCCTTGCCTTGTACTTTGTACCACCGAGCTCAAAGATCTTCTTTTCTTTTATACACCCACTTACAACCAATAGCTTTTCTTCCTACGGTAATGGGACCACCTCCCATGTTTGGTTCTTCGAAGAGATTCCATCTCTTCCTCCATCGCAGCCAACCAACTCTCACTATCCTTGTCCCGAATAGCTTCCTTGAAGGAGACCGGCTCGTCCTCTTCCACCGAGAGTGCGTATTCAACCAAATTAACCTGCCCATAGTGTTTCGGGGGTTGATCTACCCCCCGTACCTGCTTGTATGCTCGCCTTGGCCTAGTGGAAGCCAAACTATCCTCGAGCTGCTGTTGTTGTAGTGCATGTGTATTCTCCTGCTGAACCTCCTCCTGCTCAAGCTCATCATCTACCTGACTTCCCACTTGAACACGACTAGAACCTGGTTGGTCTTTAGGTTCTATTTCAATAAATTTGAGACTTAAAAGTCTCATCGGTCCTAACACCATCATCCTTGGCCCTAGCAATCATGGATTTCTCATCAAAGGTAACATCCCTGCTGATCACGAACTTCGAATCTTCCGTACACCAAAGACGATAGCCTTTTACGCCCTTCGCATATCCCAAGAATATTGCCTTCTTGGCCCTCGCGTCAAGCTTTCCCTCGTTGACGTGATAGTAGGCGGTACATCCGAAAATTCTGAGCCTATCATAATCTGCATGCTCCCGACCACATCCTATAGGGTGTATCACCATCAATATCGAATGTGGTGAGCGGTTCACAATGTAACAAGTCAGAGCCACCGCCGCCCACCATTCGTTGCCCAATCTCGCATAAGATCGCATACTCACTGCTTTTTCGCGGTGTTGGTTCGATCTCTCGCGACCCCATTACTGGCGTGGTGTAGTCACATTGTCGGTGTCGAACAATTCCCTCGATCACGTAACTCCTTGAAAGCACCATCGTATACTGCGTACGTTATCGGATCTCGGCGTCTTCAATTTCTTTCTGTCTGTTCTCAACCATTGTTCTCCACTTCTTGAATGTCTTGAACACCTCATTCTTATGCTTCGAAAGTAAATCCAAGCATACCTAGAATAATCATCTATAAACGACATAATAATACGGAACCACCCTTGGAAGTTATCGAGGGACCCCAAACATCCGAAAGTGCACATAATCTAGTATCCCTCTGCTCTTAGACTTCTTTGTTGAAACTTGACCGTGTGACTTTCTATACACACAATCCTCGTAAAATCCATGCTAGGTTCCTTGATTCTTATTGAGACCCTCTTTACCAAGCGAGAACTAGACCCTTCTCGACATATGCCCAAGCCGCTTATGCCATAACCGTGTGTGCTCACATGGGTCTCCACCACTTCGCCAGTTCCACCGGCGCATCTCTGTCACCGTCGTGCACGAGAGTATATAGATTACCATGACGAACACCCTTCATCACTACTAAGGAACCACGAACAACCTTCTTCACTCCATTTTCCGTCACAATCCGCAACCACCGGAGTCCAAAGCACCAACTGAGATAAGATTCTTCCGCAAGTCGGGAACATGCCTCACATTTGTCAAGGTTCGAACCACTCCATCATGCATCTTGATTTTGATATTACCTAGCCCCACTGTTTACAAGCATGGTTATTCCCCATCAATACAGTTCCACTATCAATGCTTCTGTAGGTAGTAAACCACTTCCTATTTGGACACATATGGTAAGAGCAACCGAATCAAGTATCCACTTTCTCGAGATATCCTCGCCACGCGTGGCGACATAGCACTCTTATCGCCCCTTCCTCAAACGTAGCTCGCCTCTTTCTTGCCCTCTCTTCTCTCAGTCTTGTTGTTGTTCTTCTTTCCACCTACTCTCTTATTTGGACAGTCGATCTTAAAATGCCCAACTTCACCGCATTTGAAACACGATTTTCCCTTAAGAGGTCTCGATTTAGATCTAGACTTTCCTCCCTTGCCTTTTCCTCGCTCATTGCTCCTTCCTCTAGCAAACAATCCTCGCTTGTTCTTTGTTACCACCGGTAGTCATGTCAATGGTTGCAATCTTCAAGGTCATCCGCTAGAAGCGCCGTTTAGTCTCATCCATCTTCAAATTGTCTCCTACAAGCATCGGTGTTTACACCAGGTTCTCATCGACTTCTAGAGACAAAAGTAGTAGAAGCGCTGATTCTCATCTACAACTTTCACATCTATGTCTTTCAAGTCGATATGATCCTATCAAACTTGTTGATGTATTCCGGATTGATGAGCCCTCCTCCATCTTGCAAGTATACAATTTGGATTTTAAATAGATCCGGTTCGTTAGACTCTTCGTCATGAAGGTACTTTCTAACTTTGACCACCGCGCGGCCGTTTCCTCTCCATCTACCAAGAAAGCTACATCCCTTTCAAGGCATAGGATAATCGACGCCCGTGCTTCTAGATCCAGCTCCTCCCAATCCTCATCAGACATATCATTGTGCTTCTTCTCTTTTCCAGCCAAAGCCTTGTGCAATTTTTGCGAAATCAGTGAGTTTTTCATCTGCATCCTCCAATAGGAAAAATCATTCTTCCTATTGAACTTTTCAATCTCGAATTTTCCTACTTTGAACGATTTACTGGTAGACGCCATTCTCCGTTTGTATAAATCCGCTTCTCTCAGAAATTACCGAGCACCACCTCAAACCAGAAACTACACCACTTCCGATCTGAATAACAACTCTGATACCAATTGTTGGGATGCGGGTCAACGACGCTGAAGCGATATCACCTGAGAGAAGGCTTTGATATTTCCGTTTCACGAAGGAAACAAGAATAGAAAGTAAAATATCCCAACAAAGTGAGATATCTACTCTTCCTCTCAACAGTACTAGGACTGAATCAAGGGAACCTACAAACAATAGCAAATTCACAGCAAAACAGTAAAGACACGAGATTTACGTGGTTCGGCAAAATTGCCTACGTCCACGGGAGAGGGTGAGGGAGATTTGACTATAAAGAACACCGACGACTTGTACAATCCACAAGCTCGTCCCAAAGAAAAAACTTTAATTTTTACCCAAGAGAAATTGACCTCTCTCTTGTAGAATCTCTCCAAGCTTTCTCTTTTTCTCTCTCTAGCCGCCGCCAAAAAAGCCCTAGCTTTTTCTCCCTTTTTCTTCACTTTTCTCCACTCCACAAATCCTAGGTTTAACTCCCTATTTAAAGAGAATTAATTAAGAATTTTCCTTCAACCTACCCGATGTGGGACTAAAAAAAACTTTTTTTTATAGAGTTGCTAAAGGAACTTCGGGTTCCTGTAGCGGCTTGCTCTGAGAACCGAGGTTCTGTGAGCGATGGGTATTACGTTCACATATGAAATGTCCGATAAAGGTTAAATTCGGAAATCGGTTAGTAGCTTGATGTATTCTTGTAGTACAACACTAATTGTGCTTGCTACACTGTAGTACAACACTAATTGTGCTTGCTGTAGCACAAATAGTAATTATGAGATTTTGCTTTTAAGTTAGACGTAGTAGATTTGTGGTATTCTATGCAAGTGGGCCCTTATAATTTGAACTAATTTCTCTTTTTTATCTTTTTGTATCTCTTTCATCCTCTAATAAGTACCCGTGGACACCTATTAGAAAGACCCTTCTAAATATTGATTCTAAAATCTTTTACATTTTTAAATTAGTTCCTCAAATAATTGAAATTGCTATTTAATCCCACAATTAAATAAGTTACTCCAAATTAGTTCCATTGTAAACTGCAGTGTCAATTAGGAAAATCCGATTAAACTTCAACTTTTGACTTAGGTTTTCCAATTATACCGTTTCCCCATCCAAACCGAAAGACATTCCTAAATTCTTGAACCCACCCTCAGTTTAAAATCTAAACCTAAACCCTCTTCTTCTTCCGCCTACAGTCGTTCCTCTCCTGAACTCATTTTCAATATTAAGAGAAAGAGAGGGAACTTTGTAAATTTAGAGGATAAATGATGAATTGGAGGTAAAAACGTCATCTATCATATTGGTTAATCACTAATCCAACTAAAGTTAAGTAATTATTGGACGGGAAAACTAACAAAATGACTAGTTTAGAATAACTTTCATGAATTGGGGAACTAAATAGCAATTTCAATAACTTGTGACGAATTTAAAATATGAAAGAGTAAGACAATATATATATATATATATATATATATATATATATATATATATATATATATATATATATATATATATATATATATATATGTATGAAAGAGTGAAA
Organism: Asparagus setaceus; assembly: GCA_012295165.1. NCBI lineage: Eukaryota > Viridiplantae > Streptophyta > Magnoliopsida > Asparagales > Asparagaceae > Asparagus > Asparagus setaceus. The sequence continues at coordinate 65,608,233 of CM022703.1, read as the reverse complement.
AAAAAGAATCCCTCCATTAAATATGTATCTAGCTATCCCTCTTTTATATACAAAGAGAAATTGGTAGAATTTCCAAAGGCATAGAAAATTAACACGCGCTATATCATAAAGGCACAAAAACTAATATGTGTCACATCATAAGTATCCATGTCTCCCTCTATTCTATTAGAAGATGGCATATGAACACCTAATCTTATATTCACCTAAAAACCTCATAAAATTGAAACTCTCTATAATTAGAAAATTTTAATAATCAAATATTTTGTGATCCTTATCATGTTCTGATAACTATCCATAATTATAAAAATCTCATAATAAAATATTTAAATATAGAAATTTTAAAAATTCATGTAGAGAGCCTCACTATATAAAATTACGGTTAATTTTAGAACACCCCCCTCTCCTCTCCTACAAAAAATTTTTTTAAAAAAACTATAGGGGGTGTCTCACAACCAACCCCTTCCCCAACTATTTTATCCCTCCGGTTAGCATATTGTAGATAACCCCCATCAACTATGAAATTTTGAGATAATTGCACTGAACTTTTCTCACTTAACCCTCCTCAAATATGGGATGTGTCTCAAAAAATCCCCCTCAACTATTCTAATTTGAAAAATTCTCTTAAGTTTGAGAATATTGTAGATAATCCTCCTCAAGTTTGAAAATTTGGGTAACCCCCATGAATTCTTCTCAATTTACGCTCAAAGTGACCCATTAGATCTAGCATGTCACATAATAAATAGATGATTGAAAAAGATCAATCATTAAAAAATCACTCTTATTTTTTAGGATAAGAGAAAGAGAGGTCAAAGAGGGGGGAAAATAATGTAAATTGATCCAAATCTTTTTTAAAGGTTGGAGGTTTCTTTGTAACTGAATGAGTTGATTTCCAAAATGATATTTCAATTATTCTACATTTTGAAATGATGTCAAAGGGGTTTGGCGAGAAAAGTATGAAAGATTAAGAGGGGTTTTGTGAGACACCCCGTAGTTAGGGAGGGGTTTTCTCTAATTTTCATAGTTAAGTGGAATTATCTATAATAAGCTCAAACTTGAATTCTCAAATTAAAATAGTTGAGCGGGGTTTTCTGAGATATCCACCTGTTATAGCCTGCAAATAACCTAAGTATCCTCTTTCTAGAGTCGACACGTGTCCCATGTTAACTAATCTTCTGTTCGGCCTCACCCTAATCTAGGACGACTCAAGCAGCATAAATGACCTTTTCGAGTAAGGCCGAGTTGAGACAAGCTCTCACTCGATCGCATCATTTGAGTCGACCCCCCTCATTCATTCAGAGCTAGGTTGGCAACTTGCGAGGTCGACAAAAAATATGGTACTTGTCGTCCCACTCGCAGAGCCAAATAGAGAGGCGATTTGCCCTCGAACTGCTCGCCAACAGTTGTCCATTGTCACCATTGCTCGTGCCACGAGTCTTCATGACTCATCACCCTCCATACCTTTTCAGTCACCATCACATCAGAGTAGTGGTGACTCACCTCATCTATAGTCGACACCTGTAAGCTATCTGCCGATTCAGCTGCATGCCTGGACTCGGCCAAAGTTACGTATCTACCCCTCTCAACCTGGTATATATAGGCTCATCGCCTACTGATGGAAAAGGAGGAGGAGGAGAGAAGGAGAGACCCCATTCGAGCCCTCTGGGGCCACATGTAAGGAATCTCTAGCTGATTAACGTAATTTCTACACATTCAGAACTTATTCAGTTCATTGGTTCCCTACTCAAGCCCAACACTGACTTGATCATCGGAGGGACCACCGGAGAACTCAACTCTGGTCCTGTAACGAGTTGTAGCTTTGCAGAACTCTTATCCTAACAGGGGATTGACCGCTTGGAGGAGATGAGGGGACCCCTGCATGGTCTGTGTCGACCCTAAGCCTCGTCGCTAATTAGGAATTATCCAAACAGGGGATTCACCCACTAATTTGGGCGGGCCCCACATTACTACTAACAACATGTACTATATTTTCTTCAATATTATCTAGTTTCTTCGTATCTGTTTTTGTATCCACATGTATATCTGCTCATATATCCGTATGCATATCTGTATCCATATTCTCCGATTTTAGTGGATATGAATGCGAATTTTTCATACCAATTCATATTTGTATCCATATTTGTATCTATGATTGGGAAGTGGATACAAATGTAGTAAGTATCATATCCGAGCTGTATCTGGACCGTATGAACCCCTAATGACCCGTCTTGTTTATACCAAACATTGCACTAACCCTCTGTAAGTCACTGGTCCAGGTTGCTCTCGACCCCATCACATAAAAATTGTTATGTAAATTTTTATCATCAGAACTTAAGGGTGTGTTTGGTAACAACTCAAAATGGGGCTAGGATTGGTCCTTGCCCCATTTTTGGTAAAATTCTATTTAGGAAAAACTGAGCCAGCTTTAGCCCACTTTTCCTTAAGCTAAAAAAGGACAGGTTCTTTATTAGAACCCTCCTCCTAGTTTAACTTTGAACTGGTTTGAGGTAAAGCTAGGCAAGGACTGATCTTGGCGTAATTTTTCGTGGATTTCCAAACACATCCTAAGATTCTGAAAGGATAAAGGGGAGGATGATTTCTCCTTTCGATATAACTCATCAGGAAAACTCAGATGAAGACTCATTCACACTCTCTTTGATAATGCAATATTTTTAGCCCTTACAATTTATCTATTTCAACCATAATCCTCAAACTTGAGCATCTGAGGGGCTTTGGTGGTCAGGAGCCAACTCTTGTGCGCATGTCATCTAGCTGACAGAGACCCACAACCTAAATGAGGCATTGTGACTCCTCTTTCAAGCTCTTCTTGTGCTCTACTCCAATAACCTTTAGAGCATCCTAAACGCATCATCCTCCTCATCCAGTTTCTATTGTACAGATCTTGCCATATTGGATCCCTTAGAGCTTCGTGGCAAAGCCCTTTTTATTGTAATCAAACGCCTCCAATAGAGGAGTCCTCCATTTTCTGGTGCAAGAGGAGTAAGGCAAGGGGACCCAATTTCACCCTATATATTCATACTATGCATGGAGTATCTAAGTAGAGCTTTATTGGATCTCAAGAATACAAAAAATTTCAAGTTCCATCCGAAATGCAAATACACACAGTTAACTCATCTCTGTTTTGCAGATGATTTAATATTTTTTTATAGAGGGAACTTATTGTCTGTTAGTCACATTCAGGAAAGATTTCAGCACCTCTCAAATGTATCAGGACTACAAGAAACTATGGGGAAAAGTCGTTTTCTTTGGTGGAACTGATCACAACACAGCAATCGATCCTACAAAATTGAAATTTGTTGAAGGATCATTACACATCAAATATTTGGGCATTCCCTATCGTCAAATCTATCTCAACTCGGAATGCAATTTATTGGTGGAGAAAATGACAAAGAGGATTACAATGTGGACTTCAAAACTCTTATCATTTGCGGGAGGATTCAATTGATCAAAGTGTGATATTTAGTATGCACAACTACCGGGTAGCATCTTTATACTTCCAAAAAGGTGATCAAGAATGTAGAACAAATATGCGAAATTACCTATGGTCCGAAGCTTAGAAGAACATCATAAAGCAAAGGTTGCATGGAGTAAGGTATGTACACCTAAAACTTGTCGAGGTCTTGGAATTCGGATTTGCATAGTTTCAATAAAGCTCTCATGCTAAAACACATCCGGGCAATAGCACCGAAAGCGATTCTATTTGTGTTCGATGGATTCATGGCTACTACTTGAAAAATCAAAGTTTTGGGCCTTAGAAGCTAAAACTCAGCAGTCTTGGTGTTTTCGAAAACTTCTTAAACTCAGGGAGAGTGCTCTTATCTGTGTTGATTATATAGATGCTGAGTTACACTGGAAGGGAGATAGGCCACAATTCACCACATCATCAACTTACAAAACTTTGATCGGTAGACTTGAGAAACAAAACTGGACTTCAATAGTTTGGAGTAAACTCACTATTCCAAAACATGCATTTGTATTTTGGGTGATTTGTTTGAATAGATTGCCTACTAAAGAGAAGCTAATAAGATATGGCATGCTGGATGAGGAAATCTGTCCTATATGCAACCTATCTTCAAAGAATAGAGAACACCTATACTTTAATTGTCAATTTTCAGCTAATATATGGAGAGGTGCTATGGAATTTGTACAAGAAAAGAATGTGCCTAGTAGTTGGGATAACTCCATAAACTGGATGGCAAGAAAATGGAGAGGAAACTCAAAAATAAACCAGATAAAAAGAGCTACTGCTACTGCCTGTCTCTATTACATTTGGATTGCTAGAAATGTCATTGTGGTCCAAAGGAAAAAGCCAACTGTGGAGGAATGCTTGCAACAAATTGTGTTCGACATGAAGATTCAGTGTAGTACGATTAGTAGAGTTCAAGATACAAAGAAGAATAGAGATTGGTGTGAGGCTATGCATATACAACCTCAGTTTGTTAAAAAGAAGAAGTTAAATCTTTCAGGTACAACCGGGTGTGTTTAAAAATATTTGGGTTTGTACACCCTGTTTTTTTTTGTGGCTCATGTGCCAAATTTTGTTATTCAATAGTTTTTTTCATATGTGCTTGTTTTAAAAGCACTTGATGTATAGATCATAGTTGGGACTCATTGCAAAGTTTTAGTGAAATAAGATATACTTACTTACCTAAAAAACGCCTCCAATAGAGGAAATATTCAATGACCTTAGTTTATTGCATTAATAGTGTGTCATTAGCATATAGTAATCACTAATTCAAGGATAAATTTTGCTTCAATCTATTACTAACTTAATAAACCAAGTCCAGTGTATATTTTCTCCGCTAATTAGTGCTACACAACTGGTCGAACATTGTATAGGAAGGAAAAGGAGAGTTCGGATTCTCTACAATCTTAATTGCAGAGAATGCTTACAATTGGCTATGTAGACTAATATTATTGGTTTATCTCAGTGGACCCTACAATTGAATATTTTTTATATAATTTAAATAATTAATATCATTCATGGGGTCTACTGAATAAGAAGTTTTGATTGGTGAATTATAGAGTTTCTCTATAACTAAGAATGTAAAGGATCTCTACCCGGAAAAGGAGGTGATACATGTTCACCATACGATTGATGTTATATAACAGGACAAGGGGAAGGGAAGGGATGGGTTTCCCCTTTCAACACCATCAGTTGTCACATCCTTCTCCCTCACAAATATGATATTGTATAGAGGGCCTTCTATGTGTTTCACAACTCCAATCCCCATTATTCTTTGTAGGGTTAAGTTTAGGTATAGAGGGACTCTTAAAAAATCACTCTTAACTAGTGTAATTTGTGAAACTCTCCTTAAATTTGAGCATATTGTAGATAATCCTCTCAACTTTGAAATTTTAAGAAAATCCTCTTGAACTTTTCTCACTTAATCCCCCGAAATATAACACTGTTAGGTCAAACATGTTACATAACAAATAGATTACTAAAAAGACCAAAATACCCCTCAATCATAAAAAAATTTTACCTGCTTTTTTGCAAGATAAGAGAAAGAAAGGAGAGAGAATGGGAAAAAATATTGTAAATTGGTTGGGGTCTTTTGTTTACTGGTTAGAGGTTTCTTTATAATTGAAATAGGTTGATTTCCAAATGGGTATTGCAGTTATTTTATATTTTCAAATAACAACGTCAGGGGCTGAGAGAAAGAAAGGAGAGAGAAAGGGAAAAAAATATCGTAAATTGGTCGAGGTTTTTTATATATTTTTTTTGAATCAAAGGTTTCTTTATAATTGAAATAGGTTGATTTTTAAATGGGTATTTCAGTTATTTAACATTTTGAAATAACAACGTCAAGAGGCTTGAAATATGTTGATTTTCAAATGGGTGTTTCAGCTATTTAATATTTTGAAATGACAACGTCAAGAGGCTTGGTAAGCATAAGTGTGGTTGTGGGATTTTTTTTTTTTTTTGGGGGGAGGCAACCCACATTCAGTCGTACTTGATTATTCTACATCAAGTGCTTCAACATGTGACTCAAATAAATTCAATTTGCTACTCATTCAAGTCTAGCTGGAAACATGTGATGAGTCCTTTTTTCGCTTGAAAAGAAAACCGTGAGGATAAATTGATTGATGGGAGGACAAACGTTCTTTCTTTTAGGCTAAGTTTAGGCGAGACCCCTTAACATGGGATGATCATCAGATAACCCTCATAACTTTCAAAATATAAGAAAACCCCTTTTAAGTTACGGGTTTTCAGAAAGTAGCCTTTCGCTTCAAGATTTTATCATAAAACCCCCCACTAGCATTAACCGCAATTTTACATGGATGGGTAAAATTATGCATAAATATATTTTTGCCAGTGAAAATTATAGATCAGCTTTTAATATGATAAAATTTTAAAGGGGTTTTTAAGAAAATCCAACTTAAAGGAGACTTTATGATATTTTTGCCAGTGAAATTAACCGTTCTTTTATTTCCAATCTCTAGAATTTTTATATGGGTAAAAGGACATTTTGGTCCTTGTACTAGGGCTCTATACTCAAATTGGTCCTCGTACTTATTTTTTTCTCAACTTCGTCCTTGTACCCCTAGTTAGATGTAAAATTAGTCCTATTTTAACTCTCCATTAAAAACTCCATTAAATATGAATTAAAAGGACAATACTACCTTAACAAAATTAAAATGACATAATTGTGCTTACTTATGGGCATATGCTTCCAAAAATGATTAACTTTCAGAGATATCATTGAGTGCTAAAAAATGCAATGTTTGCTCAGCCTTGACCACTTGTTTGTAGTGTCATTTCCTTATATCAAATTCCTCTCTTTCAAAGAGATTACTGAACACATCAACTGGCCGAGATATATGGTCATCATACAACTTTTAATTGCTTATATGCCTATTGATATATGATAGTTTAAAATAAATACTTAATAATTATTGGAATAAATTTTGTGGTCATTTCTTTGCGTGTATAGTGCCTGATTGTATCAAATTGGGTACTATTTCTCAAGGCCCTTGTTTTTCTTGATCAGGTAGACCTACAATTATGTACGATAGAGTTTCTAGTTAAAATGCACCAAAGAAGAATGCAATGGATTTAGAGTTAAAAATAGCTAAATTTTGGAAAACCCTCCTTAACTTTGGGTGATTATCAGATAACTCCCCATGACATTCAAAATATAAGGACCCCCTCCCCCACCCTTAAATTTAGGCCCTTAAGTTATCAGAAAACCCTCTCTAGCTTTAAGATTTTATCACAACACCCCCATAAAAAATAATGTTCACCACAATTTTCACATGGGTGAGCAAATTCTGTGAGGAGGATATTTTTGAGGGGTAATTATGCTTCATGCTTTTAGGGGTGCGTGCTAGGGTGGGCAACGGATAGGCTAGCTCGTCTGCGGGCTAGCCCGCGGCCCAATGGCATGAAAGGCTGGCTCGCCAGCGACGGACCACTGGCGTCTCTGTCTTCGAAGTCTGGAGTTCAACCCACCCGGCCAGAGCCAAGAACGTGGGGACTAGCCATAGCACGAACCGAACCACCAATACCACTTAAAAGTTTTTTCTTTTATTTTTTATTTTGTATGAGGGTTTTCTGATATTTTGAAAATTATGGGGGTGTTATGTAATAATCCTCCAAAGTTTTAACATTGACATTGAGTTTTAATTTATTTTTAGGCATATGGATAAACCAATGTTATTGTTGTTAACAAAGAAAACAATTATGAGAAACAAAAGATTACATACAAATTAAAAAAGAGGGAGATTTATGAGAAATGTAAAAACTAAGGTGTTGTTCGACAATAGATTAAATTGAGGGTAGTGTGGTCATTAATGAAAAATTTAACACCCAAAATTTAACGAATGTTAAAAAAGGACTTAGTTTATAACCAAGATGTGGTACAAGGACTAAGTTGAGAAAAAAATAAGTATAGGGGCCAATTTGAGTATGGAGCTGAAGTACAGGGACCAAAATGGGCTTTTAGCCTTTTTATATCTGAATGACAAAAAGAGAAAGAGAAATTCTAATGAATACATTGGTTAAGAAATACTCATAATAGAACCTTTTTTTTAATAACTCATTTTCTTGCAAATTTTATTATCCATCGTGATCAGGAGTGCATCTTACTTTATTCTTGCTTTTGCGAGCGGCATCACTTTAAATATATATATTCACATTTGATATACCTCATGAACTCTCCATTACTCTCCATAAGTACTTAAAAAACTCAATTTGATTTTAAATTGTTGTATGAAAAATAACTCAATTTTATAATAAACGTTTAAAAAAGTTCTATTTGCATCGGAACAAACTCTCATAACTGCAATTGCAATTATATATCCTTACCAACTGGTAATTATGATCAGCATACGCTTTTATTACTCTTTGAGATGCTTGAAAGTAAAGCTTCCTATAATTTATCCCCGATCCGCTTGATCCGGTAACCTGCGGAATTATGAAGACTTCTTTAGGAAGTGAATGTGGACTTGATTTTCGAAAGGTTAAGCTAATAAATTTTAGATGAGTGTTCAACAATCAAGCTTTGTTCATAACAAGTATTTTGATCGTGCTCGCACGAGTGAGTTTTACATGTAGAATAAGTAATATGGAGAGGATAACAGGAACTGAAGCTGCATCATTAGTTTGGAAGGTTAGGGGTCTTTTTTTTAATATTTGATTTGTTTAGTCTTTACGGGCTTCTTCTTTTGTCACATGCATGCGCTTCTAAATTGAATTACACATAATTTTTTTTGAACTGCTGCTTCTTCTTTTCTATTTTTATATATACTCCATTTTGTATGGCCATGAGCATACAAATGACTTCTATCAATGACTTATATCATATGGATTATTGAAAATTAGATAATTTGAGTTGAAACTTTTTCTTCCAATAATTTAAAACTAAAAGAAATTGAAGAAGGGGGTGGATGAATTTTATTTCGAAATTTAAAATTCATCATTAGATAGTTTAACCACCAGCATCTCCTTTACAATATTCCTCTTCGTTTACAATATTCTAAGATAAAAAGAGGAAAAGAAAAAGTCGGTTGCCAAATGTGCTTGTGGATAGTTTTTATTTTAACATTTTAAATTAAAAATTAGATAGTTTAAACATCAAACTCTCATTCGTAGAAAAGGTCTAAGGGCAGTCACTTTTCGTGACTGCACTTTTCGTGACTGCCCTTTGACACTCGTGTTATGATTGGATAATAGTAGGGTTAGGTGTAAGGTGTGGTGTAGGGTTGGGTATGGATTTAGGTTTAATTAGGCTGACATATGTCTGCGAGTGACAGCCATAGTTGCTAATCCACGATTGTGGCTAGAATAATTCCTCCGTTATAATATCCCTCCTTATTTATAATAATTAAAAATAAAAAGGATATTAAAAAAGTCATCGCTTCTTTGTGTTCACAACATTGAAAATATCTCTTTGTTGTAGGAACTGCGAGGATTTTGCCAGCCGGTAAGGTCATCTTACGTTGATGTTTTATTAAATTTTTTTTAGATTTGGTATAAACTTAAAATTATATTGAGTTAAACCCTGCAACATGAAGCAATCAAATAAAACATCACACTTAGATGAGATATAAGGCATTCACATATTAATTTAATCTAAAATGACCTCACGTCTAAACCTCAATCTTGTGATGCTTGCATTAGAACTTTAAGTTAATTAGAAAAGTCCGATTTAAAATATCTATAAAATAATCTTAAGAATGTAAATATTTATTCCTAGTTTCATCTTAAAACCCATTAGAATTTCAATCTAATTATTAGAAAAATCAGATAAAGCATGGAGAATTTGAGATAATATGTCGTAATTTATGCAAATAATTTGTGTATTTTTTGCTAATCACGATAATATGTATGTAATAGGATAGTTTTAATTTTATAGATATCTACATGTTACATTTTTATGGTGTCTTGTATTCTATTAATATTTTAAAGAGAGACATATGTGAATCAATAACCTCTCTTTATAAAAATCAAGAAAAGAATATAATATAAATAAATAACAACCAAGTTGACCAATTCATCAATAATATTAAAGAGGAAAACTAATCCATTAATTTAAGTATAATTTGACACATGCATAATTTTACATATATGATTTTATGGTGGGTGTTGATGTCCTGGGACTCATCAGCGAGATTAGAGGATAATCCCAAATTAGCGACGAGACTTAGGGTCGACACGGATCATGCATGGGTCCCCTCATCTCCTCCAAGCGGTCAATCCCCTGTTAGGATAAAAGTTCTGCAAAGCTGCAATTTGTTAGAGGACCAGAGTTGGGTTCTCCGGTAGTCCCTCCGACGATCAAGTCAGTATTGGGCTTGAGTGGGGAACCAATGAACTGAATAAGTTCTGAATGTGTAGAAATTACGTTAATCAGCTAGAGATTCCTTACCTGTAGCCCCAGAGGGCCCACATGGGGTCTCTCCTTCTCTCCTCCTCCTCCTTTTCTATCAGTAGGCAATGAGCCTATATACACCCGGTTGAGAGAGGTAGATGCGCAACTTTGGCTGAGTCCAGGCATGCAACTGAATCGGCATATAGCTTACAGGTAACGACTATAGATGAGGTGAGTCACCACTGCTCTGATGTGATGGCGACTGAAAAGGTATGGAGGGTGATGAGTCATGAAGACTCGTGGCACGAGCAATGATGACCATGGACAACTGTTGGCGAGCAGTTTGAGGGCAAATCGCCTCTCTATTTGGCTCTGCGAGCGGGACGACAAGTACCATCTTTTTTGTCAACCTCGCAATTTGTCGACCCGGTTCTGAATGAATGAGGGGGGTCGACTAAAATGATGCGGTAGTGTGAGAGCTTGTCTCGACTTGGCCTTACTCAGAAAGGTCATTTACGCTGCTTGAGTCGTCCTGGATTAGGGTGAGGCCGAACAGAAGATTAGTTGACATGGGACACATGTTGACTCCAGAAAGAGGATACTTAGGTTATTTGTAGGCTATAACACTGGCCCCTTTTGCTTGGACTCGGGGTAGCCAAGTCCAAGTGAAATAGGACTGTAGCTCGCCGGGTCTCAAGGTGCATTTATGAGGGGTCTGAAGAGTCTCTTCGGATGAGACGTTGCTGATGTTAGAGAATAATATTGAGCTGCTACCGCCTCGACTCTCGTGCGAGGATTGTGGGCTAATTAAGACGAGGGGCGCTTCGGTTCTAGAGCAGCCACCTCATATTCTAGGAATGATCTCGACCGTTGGCTAGGAACTGAGTCGACCATTGCGATCTTGCCACATGTCAGCTCTTCTGCCTACAAGTACGGCCGCTGTGATGTGAGAGATTTTTACTGTTCACAAAATTTCTCGAACCCTCCCGCTGCAAAAGAACTCCAACCTTCTCTACTTTTCTTCTCCGGTGAACTGAAAACCCGATGGCCTCTTCATCTTCAGGAGTTAGGAACGAAGCTCGGATTAACCAGCTATGGAGGTTCCACTCCAAAGTCTTGGCGTAAATGCGGAGGTGCGTATGAAAAGTATGACATCCTTAGGGCGTTTGCCACGGCGCCGACCACCGCATGCGGTTATGCGACCCGCGACAACGGTCGACTCGATGTATCTCAAACACCTGGAGTATGGCTTGCGCCTGCCTCTGCATCCCTTCCTCCACCGTGTCTTCGAGACAATGGGGGTGGCACCGTCACAGATGAATCCAAACTCCATCGCCACTCTGGTGGGATTCGTCCTTGTCTGCCACTGGTTAGGAGTCGACCCGAACTAGAGGATCCTTAATCACCTCGTCCGTGTAAAGGTCAGTTAGCACAAGGGGCATTATTATCTCCAAGTCTTGGGGGGAAACAAAATCATCTCCAATGCTTCCGAGTCCAATAAGGACTGGAAGGAGAAGTTCGTGTGGGTGTCTGGGGATGACTCTATCTTGGCACTCGGTGGCCGAGATCGAGAAGGATGCTCGAGGCACAGGCTCTTGTCGGCGGCGAAGCGTCGCTTCGATATGAGCGAGGCTTGCACCGGCTCTCATCGGAACGAGAACCTCTTTGACAACTCAGTCCTGCGAGTTGTCGACATCTCCTTAGTTCCTCCCATTGAGGATGATGAAGCTCGGTCAGCCACGCTGACTCTCGGCTAGGATGAGACCGAGGTGGCACCGACGGCTCCGCCTGCTTGAACTCAGGGAGGGCCCTCGACAAGGCTGAAGAAGCATTTCCCCCTGACCGGGCCCCTGAGGAGGCCGAGAGGGTGCAGGCCTAGGCGGCAGAAATAGTGGTGAGACTGGCCAGGTTGAGTGCTGCTACTGCTCAGGCTGAGAGGTCTGAGAACAAGAAGAGACTGAAGAAAGTGGGTAGCCGAGGCCCTAAAAAGATGGCTGAAGCTGCTATTGAGGCTGGTATGTCCTCTGCTGCTCAGAGGGATGCCACAAGCCAACCATTGGCGGAGATCCTACCACCTCAAGTAGTGGGGGAGGACGCCGCTGCCATCTCGGCCCAAGAAGCTGATGTCGTTATCATCGATGATAGGTTCCCTGGTAGAGATGAGAGGGCCAAAATCCCTATGGCTGAGGGAGCTGAGATCCCAATACAGGGCGAGGGGCCCTTGATACGCCCGCCGAGTTAGCCCATCGGCGGGGAAAAGAGCCAGCTGTCGAAGGGGCGCCTCCCACTCTAGGGTTCAGATGACCATATCCTCATCGTATTGATGAGCTTGAGGCTGAGAAGTGGGATGGGCTGAAGATGCTGTTGATGGGGTCTTCCAGAATTGGTCCCTGCTACGATAAGGAGCCGCCCTAGGAGTTCAGATATGAACTCAGGTGATACCTCGACAAGAGGGGGTCAATTCTGGAGTCTCAACTCACCCAAACTAAGGCTGTCGAGTAGTTCCATCTTTCTCATGATGACGAGATCCTCGGCGAGATGCAGGACGTTGGCCTCCACCAGTGCCTGAAAGGCTACATGATCCGAGGGGCTCTGGAGGAACAGGAACTGTTCGGCCGGATCTAGCGAGTGCGAGCCTCCTATCTCAAGCTTCAAGAGGAGTTGGAGGCTCAGAAGGCTGAAAATGAGAGGACTCTCCAAGCGTTAGCTACCAGGGAGGATGAACTGGCCATCTGGAGGAGAGGTGAGGACAAATGGCGCTAGGAGGTGGAGATGCTAGAGAGGATGATTAATGGCCTGAAGACTTTGAATAGCAAGAAGTCGGCCAAGATCAGCAAGCTCCAGGAGGACCTCGGCCATCTCCAACACGACCTCTGTGAATGAGATGATAAAATAAGATATCTGTTCAAGGAGGTCGAGGTTGAGAGGCGGGAGAGGAATGACGCCTTCGAGCGGGTCGAGCGGATCGCCTGGATGTCGAGACTCTATGCGAGCAGCTAAAAGAGGAGTAGATTGCTCTTGATAAGCTAAGGCGAGAGAGCACTCTAAGCGCTAGGAATAACGGCAAAGACGAAGTCATCCATTGCCAAGTCCGTGCCTTAAAGTCGCCGCACATCTGGAGTCCGAGGCCCACCGGTTTGAGGTTGTTGAGGATTATCGCCACAGTACTCTCAGAAAGGTGGAGGTGGCGCTGGCTTGCAAAGCCAGCTACGACTATCTTGAGGTGCAACTTCCAACCAAGATCAGGAGTGACCCTAACTGCTTCCACTATCCTCCAAGAGTGGCCAACAGCCTTGGTGCACTTCAGGAGATAGAGAAGCAAGGAGAGGGACTCATGCTTGATGGTGGGAGTGGTGACGAGGATGGTGAAGAGTCGGCTGAGGAGGTAGATGAGGGCTCGTCTCATGACAGCTGGGTGAGCGGGCCTGGAAAAAAGAAAGGTGAAGGGGTTGAGTCTGAGGTTCAATCGACTCCCTTGCCAACCACATCTGTTCCCTCTCAGGCCGACTCGCCTCGCTCTGTAAACTTCCACATCTCTTCTGAGTTTGACCCCTTAGGGGCTTCTTGTATCTTTTTTTTGTTAGTAGCACTTTTTTATACTGTAAACACTTTCAAATATATAAATAAAAAGACAATTTTGTCAATTTGAACTGTGTACCTTTGAGATTGCGTTCTTGTATTAAAGAGTTTGCAATCTACTTTATTGGAGTACAAGTTTGTTTTCAGGTATGCTCGGGTCGAGATGACTCGGCTCTACGTATGGCGAACGAGACAACTCAAGCTTCGTGCCTTGGGTTTACTCTCGATGACACCAAGGTCTTGAGGTACGTGCCTTGGACTTATGAAAATGATGCCAAGGTCTTTTATCAGAGTCAACCGAGTTGATGACGTGCCTTGGGTTTATCCTGAATAGGTACCAAGGTCTTAATTCTTGGGTTTTAGTCATGAAAATGATACCAAGTTCTGAGATGAGTGCCTTGGGTTTTACTCATGAAAATGATACCAAGGTCTTATACATGGCTTAAGCTTATTCATGAAAATGACGCCAAGGTCTTTTACCGAAGTAGGTCGAGTCGATGAAGATCGAGCAGCCAAAACTGCATACAGGTACATAGTACAAAAATATCTCACTTATGAGAGTATCTTTACTTTGATTACCTTGGAAAGGAGTTTTTTGAAATGTATATAATTTATGGCAATCCTGCCATTATAGCCTTAGGGTGTGTTTGGATGGAGGTTAATGGAGGGAAGTTAAAGCGAAATTTTAACTTCACCTCGTTTGGGAGTTTTTTTGAGGGGTTAGAGGATGGAATAGAATGTAAACCAGTGTAAAATTTTCATCCATTTTCTTCACCTCCAATTTGGGGGGTAGAGGATGTAATGGAAATGGATGTAAACTTTTGTAATATGATAAGACAATTATACCCTTATGGCATTAAAATCAATGGCTAAGATATACTCTCATCCAATATGTAAGGGTATTTACGTAACTTTATCTTTTTTACTTCCATTACTATTATAACTCCCAAGCAAGGTAAAACAAATTTACTTCCGTTCCCCTTACTAAACTCCCAAACAATATTTTATCTTTTTCCTTCCATTCCATACCTTTCCTTTCCATTACTTAACTTTCCATTCCATTACTTAGTAAACTCCCAAACATAGCATTACGGCGGAACCTCTTGGTTGTCGTGAAACTTAGATGGAGACGGCTACTTTTTATTCCGATGTTCAAATATAGGGAATTGTCCATTACTTTTCATTTCATATTAGAACCAACATATCTACTGTTTAGTATGCACAAAATTAACTGCAAATTGTTTGCACCTTTATCCGTGTCTGGTTCTGAGGTGGTTTAGAAATATGTTGGAGAGGGTTCTAGAATTGTTCGAGAACATATAATATTTTTCTTCACACCTCTGTATGAAAATATCCAACGTAGTTTTAAACCATTGATCGCAACACTATTTATTGGTAGCGACCTAGATAGTTTATCATTTCAAATTGTTATTGTGGTGCAAGGAATGAGTTTGTTTACATTCTTCTTTTTATCCACATGTGCTCATAATTGTGGATCTAGGTGTGTATGAAAGCATGTTTAGAACTCATAATTGTGATAGTATTAGATCTGCTAGAATGGAATCTGGTCCGTAATGGTGATAGTGAAGTGCAAAGGACAATGCTCGAGCTTTTGAATCAGCTTAATGGGTTTGAAGCATCAAACAAAATCAAAGTATTATAGTGAATTCTTTGTTTCTATTAAAATTATTATTATTATTTATTATTAATTTTCCAATACTGAAAATAATTGATTAAACTCATCAAATCTTTGTCGATTTCATTTTTGCATCGCCTAATATCTCATCAATCTATGGCGCCCATTCATCCAATCGCTTTTGGCCAATTTGTACCTCTCTATCCGCTTGAGTCTCGACCCTTCGACATGCCGGTAAAGGCCCACGCCAATCCCGGAATATATGCATCAAGTACTACCGGAGGATCTCGTGATATAATGGTACGTGAGATGGCTCATCCTCGCCCTCACCTAAAGAAATAAAAAATAAATTATTATTGTGCATATATCATGAATAATTAATAATGTAACTTATGTGAAGTTATACCTCAATCTCTGTTGAAGTCGGTGGCTCTTCCTCGGTGGATTGGTCTTGACGGATTGGCTTCTTCAATGATAGCCTCCTCGCTAATGGTTTTAGACATCCGCAAGTTGAATAAATATACAAAATAATATATTATAGATGCAATTTATATTGGCCAAAATAAAAACAAAATGTATTATTACATTAATAAAATTTTCATTTCATATCTCGCTTGTAGGCATCTCGCAGTTTAATATACAAAAGAAGATATTACATATTTATATGCAATTTATATTGTCCAAAAGGTAATTGAGATACATCGAGTGATATTAAAGTTTCCATTTTACAATTTGTAAACTAAAAAGTTACATGAAGTCCGATTACATATTTAGCTCCTATAAATGTCTCAGATAATATTTGGAATGTCCGTCCGAAGTTGTTGGAGCATCCGTATCAAACACTACATTTTAAGGGTACGAATTCATCGATCACGCATTTGGCTCATTGAAGTTGTCTATATAGCTCTCATCACCATCTTCACTGGTAGAAGGTTGAATATAAGCCCTAGAATCCTTGTATAGGACAACCCACTCGTTTTTAACCATAGGATCTTTCACATAGAAACATTGTCCCACCTGAGATGTAAACATGAATTTTTCATCACTATCAATTTCTTTATCGAGATTGACAATTGTAAATCCAAAGGGATCCTTTTGAGTCTTTGCAAAGCACCAACGAATCATGAACATCGTGTATTTATGTTCATTTGGTCCACCATAGCCGTAGAATATCTCCACCACATCTTCCAACCGTTCATAATATGTTATATTATTTTCAACTGGATTCTGATCTCTTCTATTTGAGAAACATTCACGTGAGAAGATAGCCATGACACCACTATTCTGGGTGACCTTCGTATCATCAACCTCTATTATATGAAATTTATACCCGTTAACACGATACCCACCATATTGATTTACAGCATAGTAAGGCCGCTTTGCGTGAACCTTTACTTCTTTTGATATTTGGTTATTAAGGACAAGTTGTTCCTGGATCTAAATATAAAAAATAAGAAAACTATTAAATCAATATGTCTTTGTTTTTTAGTAAAAATATTAATATTGCTAAATTTAACAATACTTACTTCATTCTTCAACCAAATAGGAATTCCTTCATATGTCTTTCTTTAATGTCATGTACAAATTGCATTCAGGTAACTTCATTCTTTAATTTTTCCTGATGTTGCCTATTAATGCAATAAACAATCTATGTCATTGTCAAATTTAAAATTACTAGTTAAATGATATTCAAAACTCTTATGTGATATTTTACCTCCGGTACTCCGAGAAGATTTCAAGATTATTTACTACGTATGCATGCGCTTGATCTAACAATAGGTTAGAATAATTTTTGTTCATCTCGCGAGGATATAGAAATGTGTTATCCTTGTTATCAACAGGTGCTTGAAGTACTGTTTGTTCCCCTCAAATATAATGAGAGGCAAATAAGAGACACTCGGTTTTCACGTAACTTTCAGCTATTGAACCTTTTGGTCGAGCTCTGTTATGCAATTGACGCTTCATTGAACCCAAATATCTAAAAAATGATAATTAATTAGATATAGAAGTAAAGATATTGATAGTTAACATATGTAAAGATTGATAGCTAAAGATTAATGTTTTCTAAATACTAACCTTTCTATTGGATACATCCAACGATAATGGACCGGTCCTGCTATTGCAGCCTCCTCTGCGAGATGTTGTGTGAGATGAACCATTATTGTGAAAAAAGATGGAGGAAAGAGCATCTCCATTTCACACATAGTTTCTGAAATAATTTCTCCAAGTTTCTCAAAGTCACGGACGTCTATAACTTTAGAACAAAGCTTTCTGAAAAATCCACAAAAATCAATAATAACCTTCACTGCCTTTTCATTCTGCATAGTACTGCGTAGTGCAATAGGTAGCAATTGATGAAGAAGCACGTGATAATCATGAGTTTTAAGGCCCAATATTTTCCTTTCCTGCACCTGGACATTATTCGATATGTTTGCGGAGTAACCTTATGGTAACTTCATTGATTTGAGGACTTGATAAAATATTTGCATCTCAATCTTCGACATAGTAATACGAGATGCAGGCAACTCATATCTGTAATTTCTGATATTTTTTGGCTGCAGTTCGTCTCTGATGTTCAATGCAATTAGATCTTGACGAGCGCGTAGATCATCCTTTGATTTATTAGCACATCGCAACAGTGTGGATAAAAGATTATCAGAAATATTTTTTTCAATGTGCATAACATCCAAGTTGTGTCGTATTTTTAGCTCTTTCCAGTAAGGGAGTTGAAAAAAAATGCTGAATTTTGTCCATCCTGAGGGCAATTTTACGATTTCAGCCCCATCCCTCACCACTTGTGCTTTTCTCTTTTGTTTTAGAATCCTTTTGTTAATACGCAAGATCCTTCCTCTAAGTAAATCTTCTTTCGAATAGAGCTTCTTTCCAAACCTGATAGCAGGGAACCGCCAAGCAAGCGCATAACTGATCTCCACCTAATGGCGCGGAGCATCTCGCTCAACAAGCATTCATCAAAAACTTGCTCCATTTTTGTTCTCAGATCTGTGTTTTAGGTTCAATCACCTTTTGTTAAACCAATAACAAAATTTACGACTGTGCTGCAGATAAAGACCTTTGAATTCTGGACCACACACTGGACACGCATATGTTCCCTTCATAGACCAACCCGACAGATTCGCATAGGCTGGAAAATCATTAATTGTCTATAGTAAAATATCACGGAGTCTAAAAGTCTGCTTTGTGTGAGTATCATATGTCATAACCCCTTCAGTACAGAGTTGTTTTAACTCATCAATTAGCAGTTCTAAAAACACATCTATGTCATTACCTGGTGCATGCTTGCCCGGTATCAATAATGAAAGTATCATATACGGTTGTTTCATGCAAAGCCAAGGCGGTAAGTTGTATGGCGTTAATACAACAGGCCATGTAGACCAACCGGAACTCATAAGCCCAAATGGATTGAATCCGTCGTTAGACAAACCAAGTCTAACATTCCTGCAATCATTCGCAAACCAAGGATAAGTTCGATCCACATGCTTCCATGCCTCTGCATTGGCCGGATGTCTGACTTTACCATCATCTATACGTTCTTCCATGTGCCACCTCATTTGCTTAGCAATGTCTTTATTCATATACAACCGTTTTAGCCTAGGTATTAAGGGAAAATGACGAAGGACCTTTGTCGAATCTTCCTTTGCTTAAGCATAGACCTTGTCGTCCCATGTGTCGAATAATTTTTATGCTGTACCCACCGTGATACTCCACAATCTGGACACTCCTGAAGATCTTTGTTATCCTTATAGTAGAGGATACAATCATTAGGGCATGCGTCGATTTTTTTATAATCAAGTCCTATAGCAGAAACAATCTTCTTTGCGTTATCATAATTTCTTGGAATGCTCCCTTTTCCATTTGGAATCACTTTTCTCATCAACACAAGCAACATATTAAAATATTTATCCGCCATTCCGCTTAAGAGACTTTATAATGCGAAAAGACGCAAAGATAAATGATAACTGATGAACTTCGGTGCAACCCTCATACGTATCATTTTCATTGTCATCTATTAATTTCATTATCTGCGCCAGCTCCTCGTGATCATTCACACCTCTAGCATTTTCTGTAACTTTAGCATCCTCGGCACCTTCAACTTCATCTATATTAGGAACTGTTAACATATTAGCAAGCATTGTATGTGTATCATCTATCCTCCCATCTGACGTACCGGTGTCCGCCATCAATTTCATTTCTTCAAGACATCCTTCCCCATGAAACGTCCAATATTTGTACTTCTCATGAAATCCTGATATTAAGTGTTTATGTAAATCACTTTTATCCACCAATGCCATATTTTTACACCAACAATAGGGACAATGCACGACATTACTATTTAACTTTCATGGGTCTGCTAAGGCGTACTATATGAATTGACTTATTCCATCTTTATATCGACTATCCCTCCATCTATCAATATGAGGAATATCGATCCATGATTTGTCGGAACTATCCTCATCCGTATGATATATATATAATATTATTCATAAATGAAATTAAGCATAATTAGGTAATGTGAAATTTTATTATTAAAGCATCAAATAAACGGTTGGGTGATATTAACTTTTCCACCTACATCAAGGAAATACAAATTATAATAATCTCAGAGGGGAATTGTCGAACATAAATTATGTGGGTGTAAAATCTAACGCCATATTTTCAATAAGACACTTTAACTACCGTCATAGAAAATGGACCTATCCCATTAGGAATATAGTAGTGTCTACAACTACCTTTACATACTTTATGCGTTTTTATTTCTTAAAAATTTGAAGATTCACTCGTTCTCTCGAGTACACTTATGATGTTATAATGCGATCAATGATCGATAATAGATCGATAATAGATCGATACACAAAACAACATACGCTATTGTATAATGAGAACAATGCGACACGGTTATCGAAATTTTAATGAATAAAATGCATAAAGTATACAAAGATAGATGATACACTACTGTATTCCTAACCTGTACGAGAAGGGGAATCCTCCCCGGACAGATCTAATAATTATTGTATGTAGATCATGCTCCTAACATAAATCACGTTATTCTCTTTAGATATAAAAGTATTCTCACATCCAACTAGAATTACGCATGCTTATATTAGAAGAGATTTACATCCAACATTATTAGACGGAAACTAGGGTAACGACTTTCGATTCATATAATCATGATATATAACACAATACAATATCATATATCTAACTAAATTGAATGCATCAATAACAAGAGAATCATTTATCATAACTATCACCGCTTAATTAGAGTATTAGACTTATAGTAATATAATCATGATTGTATTATTGTTAAAGTTAGTTTAAAGTTAGTTTAATTATGGTTAGGGCTTAGGTAATGTAATTAGATTTAGTATTAGGATTATTTTCTATAGTTACTTCATAGAGTTAGGATTAGAGTTATATATATTTAAATTAGTTATTAATATTTAGGATTAAGATAAAATTTGAGTGAAAGTTAGTTTAATTATCTGGTCATTGTCTTGGGAAATGAATTTAAGGTAATAATTAGGATTTCTAATTGATTAGATTTGTTCAATTAGGATTAGGCTAACTAAAGTTTAATTAATACCATTATTTACGTGATTAGGTTAAGAAAGATCATTAAAGATAGGATTAGGATTATAAAAAGTTAGGATTTAAGTATATTATTATAAATCATTAAAGTTAGGATTAAGGTTATAAAAAGATAACTAGGATTACTCTTAGGCTCATATATATTTGGGAGATTAATTTAATTGAGTTATTCAAGTTAGGATTAAAGTAGACTATTGAGTTATTAAAGTTAGGATTAAATATATTATAGTTAAATTAATTAATTAGAGTTAGAAAAATGCTAAATTATTTATTAAAGTTAGTTGAATTAGGTTATATACTTGGGTATATAAGTTTAATTGGCTAGATTTAATAAAAATTAAAGTTAGGGTTAGGTTAACAAACTTTAAGTTATCTTAATTAGGTTATATGCTTAATTTGGGTTATGATAAAGATCAATTAGGGTAGATCATTATAATTAAGGTTAGGATTAGATTTTTAATTTCAATTCTTAAAATAAGAGTAATACCTAACCCATAAAATTGTAATAAAAATTAGAAATCATTAAAAGATTATACCTTGAGTAGATCGGGCAACTCGCATTAACGCCGGGCGAAGAGGTAATGGGCGGCGCTCATGAGCCGCCGCTCGGTGGTGGCGGCGCTCTGCAGAGAGGAGCGCTGCTCGACGGAGAAGGCGGAGCCGGCGTTCGACGGAGAAGATGGTGGCGCTGCTCAAGAAGAATGCGGAGGAGATCTCTACGGAGGAGCCGGCGAAGGACGGTGGCGGCAGTGCTCACGGCGGAAACTTGATGACTGCAGCGGCGGCGGGCGGCGGAGAAATTACAGCGGCGCTGACGGGTAAAAAAAACTAGGGTTACAGTAAAATGACGGGGTAAAAAAAGCATTTTATAGATAAACATCGCTGATGGGTATCCCGTCACCGATAGCGAACCCCGCTGGCCGATGTTAACATCGCCGACGGAAATTGATTGCCGACGGCTATATCCCCGACGGCATTTGACCATCGTGAATGTATCATCGCCGACGGCATTTATTGGCCATATGTTGCCGCCAAGAAAGCCCAATATCCACTAGTGTTTCATCGTCGAAGTCTTGCACTATTCTTCGACGCCATCCAATGAGGCAACCCAATCACGACTCTACTTCACAATCTCCTCCTTGCTTATAACCCGCCACCCTTCCTTAAGCTTCACGAAAGCACGTGGTGTCTCCGTGGTCGATGGGTCTTCCGACACGCCACGCTCCTTAAGCACACGTGGATGCCCAAAAATCATCGACTCCACCTCCATCATATCCATTAATAATCAACAAGCTTGATTTACCAAATCTCCAAACCTCAATCTTCATCCTCATCATCCCTACCGATATCAAACACAATAGACCGCTGAAGTTACATATTTATAGTGAAAAATGCAGACACAAACCCCTAACCACGGTTAGTTGTAAATTAGGCTCCACAAACAAATAAACATAATCTACTAAGAAATTTATCTAAGTTTCTTTTCTTTCTTTTTGAAGACACATGACAAAACTTTATTGCTTTAAAAAGCAGACAATCTACACCATTGTTCATGGGAAAGTTGTTTTGTTATTCATTGTTGTTGAATTTGTTTACGCCTTCATTGGCCTACAACAAAATTCAAAAGAAATTCCTTTTATTTTAAGGCATAATGAAAGCGAAAATTACAACTTCTTCCTCAGATGAACAAACACGAGGATCTCTATTTTCCCGATCCTCGCTATGGGTTCTTCGCCCGTGTCGGACTTTTATTCGTCCGTGGACCACCGGCATTCGATCCCGTAGAAACCCGGATTCGAACTATAGACGAGGGGCTCATTTCACGAAGAAAACGGTTCTAAGGGATCGCACTCACAAAGGAGAGGATCGTCATGGGATCGCACTCACAAAGGAGAGGATCGCCGAGCGTGAGATCTACTAGGAGAAATCCTGGCGCTATCCTCGAAGGGTAATCAGAGTCCTAACTCGATTTGCTTACCTCGCGATCGAGATCCGACGCCGATCGAATCCGCGTCACGGTGCTCTGAATCGTAAGGCCGACGGCTCGTAGATCTCGCGGGAGCTCTTTCAAAATATCAAAAATCCAACCCCTTAACTGAGCACCCCTGCACTATTTATAGGAAAACGGAGAGGGGGCGCTGTCGACACTTTGGTGTCCGGCCAATCTCGGACACTTTCGTGTCCGTCATGGTCGACACCTTTGGTGTCCGGCCACCGCCGACACTCTTGGTGTCCGCTAAGCCCGACACCAAATGGTGTCCGGCTAAAGCCGACACTTCTGTCCGAAGTCTTGGCCGGTCGCTGTTTTGCCCAAGTTCGATTATTTTTCCGGACTTTTTTGCGACGTTTGCTCTGATCTTGTCGTTGTCGTTCTAAGTCCGAGCTCGATTTATTTGATTGGTTTCAACCCGTCAACGGTTTAAGTGACGATCGGTCGATGTTTGAACTTGATCTCGTTGATGTTCAAATCTGGTCTCGTTGACGTTTGGACCCGGTTGATCTTGCTTCGTCGAATATGGTCGTCATTCTTCATTAAGAAGTCTTTGTTGATTTGTACGCCTCGCCGACTCTCATGCGTTCGTCGACTCGCTTTATGCGTTTTGCGGCGTAGTCAATCGCCAATGTTTTCGAGTCGCGTTGTCGGACGGATCCTCGGTTGTCAACCCATCGTTATTTAGTCTTGTTCTGCACCGATAAGCAATTTTAACGCCACAGATATTCTCCAAAGCCGCCTCGCCTCGATTCTTTGGCGAAGTCCGATGCTTTGGATATGATGAGCCCTTCACCCTTCAATCGGCGTGATAGGACTTGTGAATGACCTTGGTATTTGATCTCTCCACTCCTTTCAGTCTTTCCAGTGCTTTGTAGGATTGCTGAAAGTATTACGGTACTGCATCGCATTTTTTTGTCCGACCGCTATCGAGATCTTGACCGTAAGTCGGTAGATAAATTTCTTTTGAGATTAGCTCCAGATTTGATTACTCCAATTCTCGGGTTCTCGGTGCTTTGTAGGATACCGGGGTGTTACTGTCGCATTTATTGCTTGACCGTTGTTGAAATTTCAAACTGTAGCTAATTGAGTTCATTTATTGTTGACTCGTGTTGGTGAATTGTCGTCCAATTGACCATCGAGATTCCTCCGTTGATCGGAGAATCCTTCATCAGCGACGCTGCTAATTGGCGCCAAACCATATGGATTTTAGCCTTCAATCGGCGAAGTGCAACGCCGCTGACCGGGCAAGCATCTACGTGATCCGAACCGCTGATCGCTGAATTCTTCGGCGATGATGCTGGTTGGCGCCGCATCGATACTCCTTGTTGGAGTACAATTATCCATGGTGGGAGGAATTCTTCTTGGGATTTATTCCAATTCCAAACCGTTGACCGATGTATTCTCCTACGACGCATGAATCGGCATTGATACAAAGGGGAGGAGTTTTTCAAGGTAGAACGCGTTGTCCGGCGTCAATATAGGCCTTGTCAGAATTTATCAATTTATCCCTCTTTGAGGCTCCACAATGGGAGGAAATTGAGGGTTATCGAGTTATCCTTAAGAATATGGTAATATTCTCCGTGAACTTCTCGCTAAGAATTAGGAAATAGTTTATACCGTAATCCTAATTGGGTAGGATTGGTAGCGTTGATTTTAAATCGATGCTATCCATACGATCGAGTTATCCCCAAGAATATTTTTTATGGAAATATTCTTCCTGAACTTCGACAAATTAGGAAATAGTTTATACCGTATTCCTAGTTGGAGTAGGATTAGCGACGCTGCTAATCGACGCCGATGTGATCCGTCGATCGAGTTATCCCTAAGAATATTTTTATGGAAATATTCTTCCGAACTTCGACAAATTAGAAAACAGCTTATACCGTATTCCTAGTTGAGTAGGATTAGGCGAGCGTTAATCGGCGTCGATGTGATCCGTCTGATCGAGTTATCCCTAAGAATATTTTTATGGAAATATTCTTCCGAACTTCTCGACAAATTAGGAAATAGTTTATACTCGTATTCCTAGTTGGAGTAGGATTAGGCGACGCGTTAATCGACGTCGATGTGATCTGTACGATCGAGTTATCCCTAAGAATATATTTTTTTGGGAAATATTCTTCCAGGAACTTCTCGACAAATTAGGAAACAGTTTATACTCGTATTCCTAGTTGGAGTAGGATTAGGCGATGTGGGAGAATATTCGGGTAATATTGAGCCAGGTAACATCTCCAAAATCTTTCCAAATATTTAGGAAAGAGGATGGATAAATTATTAGGCTGTTTTGGATTCCTTTTAGATATCCAATTGGGCTCCAATTAGAATTCCTACCCATCGCTAAATAGGACTCCTTATTCAAAGGGGATTGGGTCTTCTCTAGGTGTTTTCCTCGGTTCTCCGGTCAGTACGGGGAGTCTTTGATCAATGAGGAGAGACATAAAATGAACCGGACTTTACTTGACGTTGGCTGCTTTAACTGGTTGACCAACATCCGACCCGGTCATCTTATTTTTCGAGTGAGGAACGAGTGCTACATTGAGCCTTATTTCCCTTCTCGTTTTGCTCGCCGCTTTGGTTACGCATCAGCCTTTTAGAACCCGAACCGAGCTTCGGACTACGGTTTGATCGATGGTGTTCTAAGCGCTGTGGAGTATAGCGGATTGTACCGACGCTAAATTTAGCCTCCCAGGTACTGATCGTAAACTGGAGTCGACATATTTATACTGCAGCTGGCTTTTGGCCGCCAGTGAGCTCGTTCCTGTGAAGTCCCTTGACGATCTGAAGGTTAAAGAGGCTTCCGAGCTCACACCTGTGCCGCTCGTGAGGTCGCCGCACGTAAGAAGCATCGCCAGACTCGCTAATCGATTGTGTCCGATGGGGAGATTCATGGTTCCGCGACTGATACTTCAGGAGATGACCAGGAGGAAATTACAACTCATGAGGAGAACTCTGGTACTCTCTCCTTTAATCTTATTATTCCCTTCTTATGATATCCTAGTCTGACTCTGATTTATCCTTTCAGGCATACCAGAAAGAGAAGCGGTCCACCCTTGCAATGGGGACAAACTCATAATGGAGCTCCTTTGCTTAAAGAAGTCGGTTCACGATCTCACCGCTTCTGACCATTATCTTGGATTCGACAAGCGAAGACTCTGCCAGTGATAAGGGTAATGCTCGACTGACCCATAATCTTTCTGATCATTCGGCTTTTATGAATCTCACGATTTTCTCCTGTGCAGGAGAATTTGGTGGCGACGCCAATTTTGATTTTCCCCTCCCTGACTTTGCCGAGTCCAGTTTCGTGGAGCAAGTACTCGGAGCTATGGCAGGAGAGTCTGAGAATACCAACATAGGACCTGGATTGGAAAATCCAGGTACATCTAATACTGGTAATTATCTTACGGGCCGGCTGACTTCGCAAAGAAGACGAAATTTGTTTCTCTGCGGCTCACATCTATCCTTCTCGCTCTTATGTCAGCTTTTTCGATGGAAGACTTCAAGGATTTGATGCGTGATTTACCCCGAGACGTTCCTCTTCACAGCGTCTTGAGCTTGAGCTAGGAATTCCTAGGATATTGGTGATTCCTTTGAAGGTATAAATCCCTTCACGATAACGGAGGACTATTCAATTTTGACTGAATGCGTCTATTATGGTCATAACCACTAATCAGTGATTAAGGAGAAAAACCAAGTAATGACCTGGACGAACGCTTGTTTACCAATGAGGGCCAACACTAACCTCCACACCCGGCCCACCGGCCGGCTGCTTGCGAGCCCGGTCGGTCCATTAGGCGACTATCGCCATGACGGCCTTGGCGGTGCGGAGTCGGCCCATCGGCAGCTCTCTCTCTCGGGGCGGAGGGCGGTGTTAGTCGTCCCTCCGACCCGTCGCCCGTTACGACCCCTTCCAACAAGTTGCCGACCTCTCCAAACAATGTGGAACGAATCCAGGCCCACCCTTCTCGGCCACCCATCCTGGGGGCGGCCTTAAAGCGCCCGGTCGTTCCCCTCGGCAGATTATCCCAAGGGATGCCCCAAGAGGCCGCATGAGTCGACCATCTAACCACGACTCTTTCCTTCTCACATCCTGCGTGATTCCCTCCACTCGAGCAGCGGTCACCGCGGTACTCGAGCGAGTCAACATCACATTAAATGCAGCGGCCCTTAATTCCCCATCTCTCCACGGTATTTAAGGCACCTCGGACCCATGCAGCTACAGGCGCCGCCAATCCCATCCCATTAATAGCGAATAGACCCCACCAACCCTCGAGTCACCCGCAATGGACACTGTAAAGGCCGGCCACCCTAGCGGGCCGAGAGGTGTTACAATATCCAGCTCACCGTGGAAGGGAGACTCACCCGTGTAGTTCCCAAACTAATGGAAGAGCGGAAATACCCCTCGACCCTAGCTATAAAGAGCAAGCGTGAGCGGCGAACAAGGTAAGCAATCTTCTCGGTGTGTATTCCTGCTCCATTAAACTATCTCCCACTCTACTAACTTGACCGTCGGAGGAACCACCGGAGATCCCAACTCCGTCTCTTTCGCAGGTCCTTCTTTCTGTTGTAGGCGAATCCTTTGGCTGGAGTCAGCGTCGCCGGGCTTTAGAAGAGAAAGCGGACTCCGCTCTCTTAAAAGCTAAACTCATCCGAGGTTAGTGACTGTGATTATATACATCAACAACGTCTATGATT
Source organism: Asparagus setaceus (assembly GCA_012295165.1). Classification (NCBI taxonomy): domain Eukaryota; kingdom Viridiplantae; phylum Streptophyta; class Magnoliopsida; order Asparagales; family Asparagaceae; genus Asparagus; species Asparagus setaceus. Next base: position 65,580,392 of record CM022703.1, on the reverse strand, counting down.
GAAAATGTCTCCCGCTTGATAACAGAGACTCGTCCTGGTGACATGGAGGCTGCTATTCTTCCAGAGTCAACTTCCGCAACCGTCGATATGTCGGACGTGCAGGTGGAAATACCTATCGAGATCTGCCGATGCGCCATCGACCGGCCGCCGCTTCATGGTTCCATTAGGGCAAGGAGCTGCCTATACAGGTATGAACTCTTCAACTACCAATACTCATGTTGATTTTTTTGATTTTTTTTTGTTTTGGGAGTTTTTAACCCCTTTCTTCCTTTTTACAGGGCCTATAACGACTCTTCACGACTTAGTGAGAGCTTTGATGTCTGACGACGATCCATCTCGGCTTATTATCCGGGTGGAAATTCGTTCGTTCTTTTCCTATTTAGCCATAGTGATAGACACACTTCTCGGTACCAGGCTTTCTCTCCGTCAGTTCCGACCATTCCTTGATCCTAGGGTAACCACGATACGAGATGCGGGTTATTCAGAGTTGGCCCAGGCCATTGCTGATGATCTCGACCATTTGGAGGTTAAGCTCCAAAGTCTGCAAGATTTTGAGGCAGCCGGGCTCTCCTCATATATAGAGACAGAGATGAGGCTCGGCCCGACAGCATGGATGCTCAAGCATTATCAACTGGGTTCAGATGCAAGCAGACCAGGTGCATCATTTGGAGACTGCTGTCGCTGAAGCTTCATCTTCCGTGGGACATTTTCGCCTTGTGTCAGCTGAGAAGCGAGGATAGTAGGGCTCAAACAGAACTTCAAGCTTAGGGAGAGTCCGATCATCCCGTCGAAGGCCAACAAGAAAGAGACTCTTGCGGTGATGTCCGAGAAATTTGAACTCTCGAAGTAGAAGCTGGTTGACATCGAGAAGGAGACTGTGAAGGCCCTCAATAGCAACAGGAGTCCTTCGTATCGAAGCTCAAGCGAATTTCAAAGAACTTTCACCGATAAAGTCTCCGAATTAAAACAACAAATTTGTTCCCATAAATTGATGTTTAAGGATTTGTAATCTCACTTTTATTAATCAAGTATGTCTCTTTTTCTTTTTATGCTTTATTATGATTCTTTTATTTCACGTAAATAATTAACCATAATACTTATAGAATTTTGGCAAACCTCACCATCAATGGATTTGATTAGCCTTTACCAACTACCGCTTGAGTTAGGCTAGCGTATGATTATCCGATCCGCTCCACACATGACGCTATGCTAAAGGAATGAGACTCTTCTAGACTTGTTGCTATGATATTGAATACATAGGCTCGGGTACTTTTACGAAAGCAAGAAACCACCCAAGAACGCTGTTACACGAGACTCATCCCTTCTTAGGCTTCTGGATAAACTACCCTGTAATCAACTCGTGTCTTCTTCAATCGAAAAGACTAAACCGCAACGGTAGGCGCGCCGGTTTTAGGGTTATTGGCCAACCCCGCCTTCAACAGTTTGATAAGCCTTTACCAACTACCGCTTGAATTAGGCTAGCGTATGACTATCCAAACTGCTCCGCGACGGACGCTGTGCTAAAAGAATAAAACTCTCTTAGACTTAATGCTATGATGTTGAATACATAGGCTTCGCCTTTTATCAATGAATAGACTACCCAAGCAACGCTGGTAGGCGCTGGCTTTATCTCTTCTTAGGCCTCGGATAAAATACCCCGTAATCAACTCGTGTCTTCTTCAATCGAAAAGACTAAACCGCAACGATGTTAGCGTTGGCTTTATCCTTCTTAGATTCGATCAAATTCCCCAAGAAGAATCTTGGATTAAGGAGTTTTGGCTGATTAAATTGGCGAGAGGAGGAACTATATGTTCTATTTCTAATGAAACCAATAGGTGGACTCACAGAGGAATCGAAAAGACTCAGCGACCTTCACGGACAACCCGGTCTCAAAATCCCTACAAGATACCTTCACGGCTACCTAGAGAGAGATGGAACTAAGAGTGGATCTCCACCGAGAACCGAAAATACTCAGCGACCTTCACCGGACAACCTGGTCTGAAAATCCCTACAAGATACCTTCACGGCTACCTAGAGAGAGATGGAACTAAGAGTGGATCTCCACCGAGAACCGAAAATACTCAGCGACCTTCACCGGACAACCCGGTCTCAAAATCCCTACAAGATACCTTCACCGGCGCTACCTAGACAGAGATGGACTAAGAGTGGATCTCCACCGAGAACCGAAGACTCAAAGCACCTTCACGGACAACCTGGTCTGAAAATCCCTACAAGATACCTTCACGAGCTATCTAAGATGAAAGATGGAACTAAGAGGGATCTCCACCGAGAACCGAAGACTTCGAGGCGACCTTGATCGGACAACACAGTGCGAAAATCTCGGTGCATACCTTGATCGGCTATCTAAGATGAAAGAAGGAGAGAACTCTTCCGTTTATCACGAAAGGGGTCTTATGTTTGGAGAGGAAGAATTTTATATTCTATCTCCGGCGTGAAAGAAATTTTGAGTGGACCTCTTATTCATAGAGGGAATTAAGAGGAGATTGTGGTAATGTACCAGAAAGTTTGTAGGCCCACCGTCAAGGAGTTTGATCGGTGAGGGAAATTATAATAGAGGATAAATCTAGGGTTATCCTCGAGGAAGGTGGGTGAAACATCCCATGAGGAACTTCCCATCGAAATGGGTTATCCTGAAGATACTAAGGGTAGTATTTCTTCAGGAACTTCCCATTTATCGGCATTAATTGCCAGTCGCCATTTTGGGTTATTAGGCCATATGCACCATTGGAGTAAACCGTTTCTATTACAAACGGACCTTCCCATCTAGGTTCGAATTTACCTTTCTTTTTGGAAGTGAGGATTATTGGTCGTCGAGCAGCGAGGACCAAATCTCCTTCTTTAAAACTCCATTGTCGTACTTTCTTGTTGAAAGCTCTCGACATCCTAGCTTGGTAAAATTCAATGCATTGTTGAGCTTCCAGGCGCTTTTCATCCAACATCTCGAGCTCTTCGAGACGTTTCTGATGCTGTTCTTCGATCGTCATCTTCATTGCAAGGGCTATGCGGAGTGACGGAATCTGGACTTCCAATGGGAGAACCGCTTCACACCCGTAGACCAGAGAATACGGGGTCTCTCTAGTTAGCGTGCGTACGGTTGTGCGATATGCCCAGAGTGCTTCCCCAAGTTTATCATCCCAGTCTCACTTATTATTCTTCACAAGCTTCGACAGAATCTTGATAATCGTCTTGTTGAACACCTCGGCTAACCCATTTGCAGCTGGATTATAGGCTGTCGACGAGACGTCTTGTATTTTAAACTTTTCACAAAATCTAATGAAGGAATTGCTGATGAATTGAGGACCGTTGTCATGCACGATCCGTCTTGGGACACCGTGTCGATAGATAATATGGTGTTTGATAAACTTGATGACGGTACTCGTCTTTACTTCTTTTAGCGGGATTGCTTCAGCCCACTTAGAGAAGTAGTCAGTGATCGCTAGAATAAACCGATTACCTTTGGTAGCGGAGGAAAATGGGACCTACAACGCCCATTCCCCATGTCTCAATGGCCGTGATGTGGCCGGCGATGCAACCGCCTCGAGGCTGATGCATATAATTCGCGTGAATTTGGCACGTGTGGCATCTCCGTGCGTATGCGACTGCGTCGTTAACCATTGTTGGCCAGAAGTAGCCCATTCTCCTGATACGATCATAGAGTTTAGGACCAGGTTGGTGTGCACCACATTCACCTCCGTGTGCTTCCCAAAGGACCTCTTCTGCCTCTTTGTTTGAAAGGCATCGGAGTAAAAGACCATCGTACCCCCGGCGATATAACATTCGGGTCTTCGTGTCGTAGAAGAATCTTAGAGCTCTTCGCCGGATTGACTCTCTTTCCTTCACGTCTTCTGGCAAAATACCATGTAAAACGTAATCGATGATAGGAAAGCGCCAATCTCGGGGCTCCAATTTAGTTTGGGTGGTATGTACCTCCTTGGTAACTACCCCTTTGTCTTCTTGTACCTCGTCATATACTGGTACAAAGAGTTGATGAGTCCTAACCGTAACTAGCTGCTCGGTCTCGGAAGGTTGTGCTAGCGATACTGCTAACGCCGCCAATGCATCCGCGTAAGCGTTCTGAAGGCGCGGGATATATTCGATGAAGAATTCTTCAAATGAATCCGCCATTTCAATGGCTACCTGGTGATAGGAAACTAGATCAGGATTCCTAACTCCGTAGTCTCCATGGATCTGTTTGACTATCGGCCATGCAGTCGCCAGACACTTCGAGGTACTCGACCCCACTCTGTGCGCGAAACTAAGTCCGATAAGTAGCGTTGTATTGACTCGTTATTAGAGCAAGGTTCGAGTGAATAAGCACGGGCATGACATGATTCTCAGGAAACTAAGACAACTCCTACTCCAAATGAGATCTTAGAACATCAGGGAACTTCATACGTTAGTAGCTTCGAAGCTCAGTGAAATCACATTCGCCATATTTGTTGGTCGCGATGTAGTATTGACCGTGGACTTCATCGGTAGTTCATCATATAGCTTCGGCTACTTCCGTTGTCGGGTTGGTAGCGAGGAGATCTAAATCGCTTGTCCTTTGACCGACTTACATTGTTTGAAGTGCAAGTCATATTGGGACAAGAGTAGGCCATTTAGCGCCAACTCATTGAAATTTGTGGGTCATAAATATTCGGACGGTTTACGTTAGAGATAACATAAATCGTCTGTCCAACTAAATAGTGCGGCATTTTGAATCGCGAACACTAATGCAAGGCCTTGCTTCACGACCATTGGATATCGAGACTCAGCACCGACTAATGTCTGGCTCAGGTAATATCTTTGCCTGTTACGTGACCTTTGTCATCGTCTTGCGCGAGTAAAGCGCTTAACGAATGATCCGTTGCCTTGATGTAAATCAGAAGCGGTTTTCCGGCAATGATTGCAACAAAACGGAGGTTTGGCGAGATCGATTTGATCTCTTCAAATGCCTTACGGCGGCGTCGTCCCAAATAAATGACCGCGCTTTCTTATTCAGCTTTGAAAATGGTTGGCACTTCCACGATAGGTTCGATATGAACCGTGGGATGTCGCCATGTCGCCCTTGTAACCCCGAGTTCTCTCAGTTTCTTGGAGGTTCGCGGATCTTGAATCGCTTTCACTTTATCGGGATCGACATGGATTCCTTTGTGGTGGCCAGCGAGCAGGAACTTGCCGCTGGACATCCAAGGAATGATTTGGCGGGGTTCATCTTTAGTTGATGAGTTCGCATGAGCTCAAACACCGTTCGAGATCTTTGGCGTGATCTCGCATCCGCGGCTTTTCGACCAAGTCATCAACATAGCACTCGACTATTTTCGGGTGGTCTTGGAAGATCTTCGTCATTGCTCGTGATCGTTCTGCGGCATTTTGAGGCGAGCGGCATGACCGTGTAGCAATATATCTGCGATAAGCGTTAGCTATGTCCTTGGCGTCATCGGGGTGTATTTTGATCTGATTGTAACCCGAGAAACCATCCATGAATGACATTCTTTCAAATCCACATGTATTGTCGACTATGACATCAGTGATTGGAAGAGGAAAGTCATCTTTCGGGCAAGCAGCGTTCAGGTCTCTGTAGTCAACACAGATCCTAATCGAACCATTCTTCTTCGTGACCGGGACTATATTCGCCACCCAATCCGGATGTTGAATTTTCTTGATAAATCCTGATTCTATGAGTTTCTTCACTTCACAACTATTGCTGCAAGATTTGTGGGCGAAACCGTCTTGATTTAGCGGTTTGATATCCACCTTGATGTTGAGGCGATGTGTCGCCACATTAGGGTCGAGTCACGGCATGTCCTCGTAGCTCGGTGAACACATCGATATACTCCACGATTAGGCGATCAACTCTTCTTTCTCTGGGGAAGACTATTGCTGATGTTTATGAGCTTAGGATGCTCTTAAGTCACCCATATTAACTTTGGACTACCTCGTCCTTAGTGGGGGTTCTCTTTGTTCGAATCTATCCCCGAACTGCTCTTTGAGTTGATGGATCCATGGGTCTTCCCATGTTGGCATATCTTCATCATCCTCAATAGTGGTGGGATCAACTGAAGCCATATTTGACATCAAAGCCTTGAAAGCTTCTCCGATGCTGGTGTCGGAATCCCAAGTCGAAGAATCGGACGAATGTCCGTCTTCCTCCTCGGGTGGATTATTGTCAATCATCCATGAGCATTCATCTTCTGAGGAGGATTCGTATTCCAACCCTCTTCTAAATGCATAGTAATTATCCGGCTTTCCTCTTGGGACATATGCCGCTTTAGGAGGGATTCGAGGACCTCGTCCGAAACATAGACCTTCCCCTCGTGTCAAGTCATACCCCCACTTCTTCATGATATCCAGTGTTTCTGTACTATATCTAAACGTGTGGAGAATAGGCCCATCGTCATCTTCATCTTCTTCTAAGAAATGATTCGGCATTGGAACTGCATCTCCTTTTCCAAAAACCAAGTCTTTTTCACTACTTGATCTTCGTGGAATGATGAGTGTTGTCCCGAAGGAGTCTTGGAACTGCTTTTGTGTAAAGCTAGATGACCGGGTTGGTAGGTGCAACTCTGGATTGTTGTATAAACCTGTCATCAGCTCATTCAAAGACAAAGGGTACTCTAAATCGTCATTTATTGACTCATCGGCAATTTGCCAATTACAATGTTCATCTGACGATTCTTCATCGTCAAGATTGATTACAAGGTACAATGTCATTTAAAACAAAACCACCACTATAATCAAGCCCGGCCCGGTATCGACTTCTTCACCGTGGTACCTTGGTAGATGATTGATTTGGACTCATTACCGTAGAGGAGAGAATCGCGAAATAATTCTCCATCCCCTTAAGCGGTTGTTTGTCGCGACCACCGTCTTGACCTCATTATTTGTGTCTACATATTTGAGACATCGATGAAGAGTAGATGGAACTATAGCGTTACCGTGGATCCAAGGTCGACCCAACAATAAGTTATAGGAAGTCTGCGTCAATCACATAGCGGTGACTTGGACTTTAAGTCCCCATTTGGCACTTAATCCGGATTTTACCAGTGGGCGGGACCGTGGTGTTATCAGAATCATCAGATGCTGTTGATGCGGACTTCTTGGCAGGGATTCAAGGTGATACATGGTAGGGGCATGATGCTCCTGTGGAACCGGATCGACTTGAATCGGTTAACCGCTAGAGCCAATATACGGTGAAGTATAGCGGCCTATCATGCTTGGAATTCCTTGTCGCATATCCTCCTTTGTAAAAGTGATGTAGGGAAGTGCTTAGCATAAGGTTGCATTGTTGGGCGATTCTTACGGACTCGGCTTAATCAGGTGAGAAAACCTCCGAATCGGCAAGGGCTTCTTGAAGAGCTTCTCTTGTCTCTTTTGACAACCGCAATAACTCAGAGAGTGATCCTTGCGATATTGGCCAATTGTGCCATCACGCCAAAGCGATATGGAGAGTTTGAAGTTCCCGATTTATCTCTTCCAATCAGGCATTGAAGCGACCGCCGAGTTGAACTTCCCGTGTCGCTTCTTTGCCATAGCCTCTCCGCAACCGTCGCGCACCTTTCACGGTGAGGGTGTTGTCGGTTTCCCCAGCCGATGCCTTGGCATTTGGGTCGAACTTCCTGATACTTGTATTTGTACTGTGTCCGCCTCTCGTGGCGTGGCTTCGTGTTCCCCTGACAGCCTGAATATCGCCACCGCCGCTATCTCCTTCAATCAAGGAAGTAGCATGGCATACCTTTGCCTTCCGCTTTGACTTTTTCTTGGATGAAGAAGAAACTTCCCATTGATCATCTCCAAGCAGGTGTCCGGTGGACCCATTAGACTTCGCCATTCGGGGCAGTATGCGATACGAGCCCTCTCTGGCGTTGTTTGTGTGGGTCATCATTCACCGTCTTCATTGCGATTTTGATCACTGGTTTAGGCTCAAACCATGTCAAGGGTACTGACCCAAAGCTTATGGATACCGCATTTGCTCCGACCTTTTTCTCTTTGGACGGCTTCATAGTGATGACCCCTACATCAATTAGGGCCCGATTTTATCCTATAAATAAACAGATTTAGTGGTGATGAACCGCCTTACGCCAAGCAGATTTTGGGTCGTTCGTCCTCTTTGCTTCTTCTTGATCCTGAATTGGAGGGAGCTTGATCTTGTTATTTTCCACAAGATATTTGAAGAGATCGGGAATCTCGTCGTCCCTAAAAGCATAGGATTTTGGAAATCTCGCCTGAGGCCTTCGCTTCGTGGACCCGCTGCCACCGTGATTGTGCCCTCGCGCCTGTTGCCAGGCCGCCGCCGGGTTGAGTTGAATGTTTGTTCGCGAACCGCCTTGGCCTCGCTTCTTTCCCTTTGCCACGGGACAAAGTTACGCTTCGGGCTTCCGCCGTTATCGGCCTCTCCACCTTTTTCCTCTTGAGGAATCTTTTGGCTTGTTCCCCCCGCACCTTCAAGTCCTTCCAGGTGTTGGACGGTGCTGTTCCCATTGCCTTGGACACGTCTATCGACAGGTTATTGTGGCAGGTCTGGAGGATAAACTCCTCTGTTATCGGATCCCGGCAGTTCATTGCCTTGTTCCGGAATCGTTTGACAAAGGTATCTACAGTTTCTCCGTTCTTCTGTTTCTCGTCGAGTAACATTCTGATGGATACTTTGGTATCGTCATCGAAGAAATTGGAGAGAAATAGGGACTCCATATCGCCCCACCGTTGACGCCCTCGCTAAGACAGCGGTACCAATCGAAGGCAGCCCACGAAGGGTGCCAACGAATGACCGAACCATTAGGGGCTCATTGCCGAATAACCCAAGGTGCGACTTGAAGTAAATCAAGTCTTTGCGTCGGGGAACCCTTCCCACAAACGTAAAGTTTATTAAGTTAAACTTTGACGGATACGGATTGATTCCCACTTCTGCATGGGCAAGGAATCCCCGCCTTTCACCTTTTGAGCGTAAATCAATGAGTTGATTTTGCTCGAGGTCTTTGATCTTCTCGCCTCATGAGCAACAACATCCGTGATATGCCCGCCAAGGCGCGGGTTCGTGAGGGTTATCATCCTCTTGTGCTTCTTCCCGACCAATCGCTATCATCTTGGTCGATGTCAATGCGCCGACTTGATTCACCTCGATGCTTTGTCGTGGCTTGATCTGCTGGTCATGCATTTCTCTCATCATCTGCATGGCCAAGTCCATCTCTAGCTTGAAGTTTTCCGTTGTTTGGCCAACGCCGCCTAGCATTTTAGCCACTTGATCTCAGACCGATCATAAGCGCTTCTTGGGGCTCCCTTCGCTAGATACAAGATGATCGAGGCGCATTCGGAGCTAATATCCGACTCATCATCCTCCGCGGTATCCCTTTCAAGTTTGTCGATTCGAACGCTCTGATAGTCCCGACCGCAAACGAAGTTAACCGCTATGGCGCGCCGATAGTCCGTGACGACGGTTCTGCCGTCATATTATTAGTGACCTCTGGCAATTCATCCTCTCGAGATATCATCCTTCTACGGAATCGCCTTGATCTAGGTCTCGGCGTGTCGGTGCTAAGTCTCTAGAAGACTGACACTCTTTCTGGAGTTTCTTGACAACAATTACACTCCGAGAGCACTATCTTGATGAGCTTAGAGCACAAGCACGACTGTATTAGCTTGGGGGAGCACCTTCGAGATTTCTTCGTACCCCCTGCACGATAGTACAGCTCGTCGGCATAAGTACCGGAGTAGCCTGTCGTGTGTCGGTGCGATCCCTCGGGTATAACGTCATCGTCATCAGACGAAAGCGTCTCCTTCCGAGAATGGACTTGTTCACCGAAACTACCGAGAGTGACTTGCCTTGACTTTCGCTTATGTAAGCGTAAAGTCTCGGTGGACTCTCGGACTTCGATTTTCAGTCCGGTTGGTGGGGTTGCAGGAATCTCCCCATCCTTCTTGGAACGGGTGTAACCTCCTGTATGAGGAGTGTCCCGTGATTCCTTCAGAGGACCCAAACGATCCTTGATAGTTGGTTTGGTGGTGGTGGCCGGAGTTAGCTTCACCACCGCTCGATGCAAACGCTGCCGACTTGGGCTTTGGCGTGAATTTGAACGCCAGAGCCTTCGCTTAAGTGCCGACGAACCGAAGCTTGGCGCTTTTGCCGACCGCCACCGAGGTTGGAACACCGCCGATTTGGGCCTCCAAACCCGTGGTATGTTGACGCTTTACCACCTCCTTCTTCAATTCACGAGCTTGTTGTACCAACGCCGTGCTTGTGCAAGAAGTGCACGACGCCCACGCGCTCTCGAAGCGTGGAGCGGTTCCGCTTGACACGACCCACTCGTTGGTTGACGGCTTGATGGACCGCCGATCACTTGAGGCCGGAGCCTCGCGTAAGTCCGATCTTAGATTCGCCAGAGCGACCCCATCCATGGATTGCACGGCTTTGGCATGTTTGCGCGCCATGCTTATCGCCGCTTTGGCGGCTCGCTGGAGAGCGGGCGCCCATCGGCGTCATCTCGCCATCAGAAGTCCGGACTTCGCCGGCGATTTCGCACCGCGTAGCGGGTTGGCCTCACCATCCCGGGCTCTACATCGAGGCCCATCGGGTTCTCCTTGCGGCGGAGACCTTCTTGAGCGGCGGGAGAGCCGGATCTGAAGGATGAGGAAAGATACCCTCGTGATTTCGCCTGGTCGAACTCGACTGACCTCTTCTTCCACCGGGATAAGGATCCGCGGCTGCGACACGACGACCTCCGATCTGAGGCCGGTGGCTCCCACTGTGGTTGCCAGCTTGTTCGCGGGGAAAGTTGTTTTGTTATTCATTATTGTTGAATTTGCTTACAACTTCGTTGGCCTACAACAAAATTCAAAGAAATGCCTTTTATTTTAAGGCGCATAATGAAAGCTAAAATTACAACTTCTTCCTCAGATGAACAAACACGAGGATCTCTATTTTCCCGATCCTCGCTATGCGGGTTCTTCACCGTGTCGAGACTTTTATTCATCCGTGGACCACCGCAATTCGATCTCCGGTAGAAACCCGTGATTCGAACTACAGACGAGGGGCTCGCTTCACGGAAGGAAACGAAACGCCTAAGGGGATCGCGACTCACAAAGGAGAGGATCGCCGCGGGATCGCGACTCACAAAGGAGAGGATCGCCGAGCGGTGATATCTACTAGGAGAAATCACAGCTATCCTCGAAGGGTAATCAGTCCCGACCGGATTTGCTTACCTCGCGATCAGATCCGACGCCGATCGAACTCGCGCTCACGTGCTCGAACCGTGCGCCGACGGCTCGTAGATCTCGGGAGCTCTCTCAAAAATATCGTAAAATCTAACCCCTGAATCGAGCACCCCTGCACTATTTATAGGAAAATGGAGAGGGGGCGCTGTCGACACTTTGGTGTCCGCCAATGCTCAGACACTTTGGTGTCCGCCACTACGGACACCCTTGGTGTCCGCCAATCCCGACACCTTTGGTGTCCGCCATGGCCGACACTTAGGTCCGGCCAAGCCCGACACCATTTGGTGTCCGCTATGGCCGGACACCAATGGTGTCCGGCCAAAGCCTGACACTTCTCTGTCCGAAGTCTTGGCCGGTCGCTATTTTGCCCAAGTTCGATTGTTTTTCCGGACTTTTACGACGCTGTTCGATCTTGTTGTTGTCGTTCTAAGTCCGAGCTCGATTTATTTGATTGGTTTCAACCCGACAACGGTTTAAGTGACGATCGGTTGATGTTTGAACTTGGTCTCGTTGACGTTCAAATCCGGTCTCGTTGACGTTTGGACCGGTTGATCTTGCTTCGTCGAATATGGTCGCTATTCTTCATTACAAAGTCTTTGTTGATACTCGCCGACTCTCATGGCGCTTCGCCGACCATGATATGCTTTTGGCGGCGAGTCAATCGCCAATGTTTTCGAAGTCGCGTTGTCGGACGGATCGCCGGTTGTCAACCCACCGTTACGAAGTCTTGTTCGGCATCGATAAGCAATTTTAACGCCACAACCATAACCAAATAAGGCCGCTAACAGCAATAAAGATAATGTAATAATGATGACTACACAGCTACTCTTATACTATTTATACATGGTTAGAGATCCTTTACATTCTTAGTTGTAGAGAACCTTTACAATTTACTAATCATATCTCCTCACTCAATAAACTCCATGAATGATATTCTTTAAATAAATTATATAAAAAGAGTCTTTTGATTTTAGGACCCACTAAATAAGTCACAACTATTGTGCCAAATAACCGATTGGAGGAAATCTCTACAATCAAAGAGATAGAGAAACTGAACCCCAAGAGAAGTGTAGGGTTCATTCTCTTCAGCTTTTTCAAAAATAATGACTTGGGAGACTTTTATTCATCCGTGGACCACGCGCGATTGGATCTGGTAGAAACCCGGTGCGGAACTCTGAGGCGTAGGGGGGCTCGTTTCCGCGAAGGAAGCGAAGCCTAAGGGGATCGCACTCACAAAGGAGAGGATGCGCTGCGGGGATCGCACTCACAAAGGAGAGGATCGCCGAGCGGTGATATCTACTAGGAGAAATCACAGCTATCCTCGAAGGGTATCGTAGTCTGACCGGTTGCTTACCTCGCGATCGTAGATCGGCGTCGACGAACTTCGTGCTCGCGGTGCTCCGGGCTGTCGTCGGCGGCTCGTAGATCTCGGGAGCTCTCTCAAAAATATCGTAAAATCTAACCCCTGAATCGAGCACCCCTGCACTATTTATAGGAAAATGGAGAGGGGGCGCTGTCGACACTTTGGTGTCCGCCAATCCCGACACCTTTGGTGTCCGCCAATCCCGACACCTTTGGTGTCGGGCCATGGCGGACACCTTTGGTGTCGGGCCATGGCGGACACCTTTGGTGTCGGGCCATGGCGGACACCTTTGGTGTCCGCCAATGCTCAGACACTTTGGTGTCCGCCAATGCTCAGACACTTTGGTGTCCGCCAATGCTCAGACACTTTGGTGTCCGCCAATGCTCAGACACTTTGGTGTCCGCCAATGCTCAGACACTTTGGTGTCCGCCAATGCTCAGACACTTTGGTGTCCGCCAATGCTCAGACACTTTGGTGTCCGCCAATCCCGACACCTTTGGTGTCGGGCCATGGCGGACACCTTTGGTGTCGGGCCATGGCGGACACCTTTGGTGTCGGGCCATGGCGGACACCTTTGGTGTCGGGCCATGGCGGACACCTTTGGTGTCCGCCAATGCTCAGACACTTTGGTGTCCGCCAATGCTCAGACACTTTGGTGTCCGCCAATGCTCAGACACTTTGGTGTCCGCCAATCCCGACACCTTTGGTGTCCGCCAATGCTCAGACACTTTGGTGTCCGCCAATGCTCAGACACTTTGGTGTCCGCCAATGCTCAGACACTTTGGTGTCCGCCAATGCTCAGACACTTTGGTGTCCGCCAATGCTCAGACACTTTGGTGTCCGCCAATGCTCAGACACTTTGGTGTCCGCCAATGCTCAGACACTTTGGTGTCCGCCAATGCTCAGACACTTTGGTGTCCGCCAATGCTCAGACACTTTGGTGTCCGCCAATGCTCAGACACTTTGGTGTCCGCCAATGCTCAGACACTTTGGTGTCCGCCAATGCTCAGACACTTTGGTGTCCGCCAATGCTCAGACACTTTGGTGTCCGCCAATCCCGACACCTTTGGTGTCCGCCAATGCTCAGACACTTTGGTGTCCGCCAATGCTCAGACACTTTGGTGTCCGCCAATGCTCAGACACTTTGGTGTCCGCCAATGCTCAGACACTTTGGTGTCCGCCAATGCTCAGACACTTTGGTGTCCGCCAATGCTCAGACACTTTGGTGTCCGCCAATCCCGACACCTTTGGTGTCGGGCCATGGCGGACACCTTTGGTGTCGGGCCATGGCGGACACCTTTGGTGTCGGGCCATGGCGGACACCTTTGGTGTCGGGCCATGGCGGACACCTTTGGTGTCGGGCCATGGCGGACACCTTTGGTGTCGGGCCATGGCGGACACCTTTGGTGTCGGGCCATGGCGGACACCTTTGGTGTCGGGCCATGGCGGACACCTTTGGTGTCGGGCCATGGCGGACACCTTTGGTGTCGGGCCATGGCGGACACCTTTGGTGTCGGGCCATGGCGGACACCTTTGGTGTCGGGCCATGGCGGACACCTTTGGTGTCGGGCCATGGCGGACACCTTTGGTGTCGGGCCATGGCGGACACCTTTGGTGTCGGGCCATGGCGGACACCTTTGGTGTCGGGCCATGGCGGACACCTTTGGTGTCGGGCCATGGCGGACACCTTTGGTGTCGGGCCATGGCGGACACCTTTGGTGTCGGGCCATGGCGGACACCTTTGGTGTCGGGCCATGGCGGACACCTTTGGTGTCGGGCCATGGCGGACACCTTTGGTGTCGGGCCATGGCGGACACCTTTGGTGTCGGGCCATGGCGGACACCTTTGGTGTCGGGCCATGGCGGACACCTTTGGTGTCGGGCCATGGCGGACACCTTTGGTGTCGGGCCATGGCGGACACCTTTGGTGTCGGGCCATGGCGGACACCTTTGGTGTCGGGCCATGGCGGACACCTTTGGTGTCGGGCCATGGCGGACACCTTTGGTGTCGGGCCATGGCGGACACCTTTGGTGTCGGGCCATGGCGGACACCTTTGGTGTCGGGCCATGGCGGACACCTTTGGTGTCGGGCCATGGCGGACACCTTTGGTGTCGGGCCATGGCGGACACCTTTGGTGTCGGGCCATGGCGGACACCTTTGGTGTCGGGCCATGGCGGACACCTTTGGTGTCGGGCCATGGCGGACACCTTTGGTGTCGGGCCATGGCGGACACCTTTGGTGTCGGGCCATGGCGGACACCTTTGGTGTCGGGCCATGGCGGACACCTTTGGTGTCCGCCAATCCCGACACCTTTGGTGTCGGGCCATGGCGGACACCTTTGGTGTCGGGCCATGGCGGACACCTTTGGTGTCGGGCCATGGCGGACACCTTTGGTGTCGGGCCATGGCGGACACCTTTGGTGTCGGGCCATGGCGGACACCTTTGGTGTCGGGCCATGGCGGACACCTTTGGTGTCGGGCCATGGCGGACACCTTTGGTGTCGGGCCATGGCGGACACCTTTGGTGTCGGGCCATGGCGGACACCTTTGGTGTCGGGCCATGGCGGACACCTTTGGTGTCGGGCCATGGCGGACACCTTTGGTGTCGGGCCATGGCGGACACCTTTGGTGTCGGGCCATGGCGGACACCTTTGGTGTCGGGCCATGGCGGACACCTTTGGTGTCGGGCCATGGCGGACACCTTTGCTTCGTCGAATATGGTCGTCATTCTTCATTACAAAGTCTTTGTTGATTTATGCCTTCGCCGACTCTCATGCTCGTCGACTCGCTATGCTTTAAGGCGTAGTCAATCGCCAATGTTTTCGAAGTCGCTTGTCGGACGGATCGTCGGTTGTCAACCCACCGTTACGAAGTCTTGTTCGGCATCGATAAGCAATTTTAAGCCTACAACCATAACCAAATAAGGCCGCTAACAGCAATAAAGATAATGTAATAATGATGACTACAGTTACTCTTATACTATTTATACATGGTTAGAGATCCTTTACATTCTTAGTTGTAGAGAACCTTTACAATTTACTAATCATATCTCCTCACTCAATAAACTCCATGAATGATATTCTTTAAATAAATTATATAAAAAGAGTCTTTTGATTTTAGGACCCACTAAATAAGTCACAACTATTGTGCCAAATAACCGATTGGAGGAAATCTCTACAATCAAAGAGATAGAGAAACTGAACCCCAAGAGAAGTGTAGGGTTCATTCTCTTCAGCTTTTTTCAAAAATAATGACTTGTTAAGAGAGCTTACACTTCTCTCTATTGAAGTATAGATGTAGTGTAAACTGTAGCTATCATTATTCTAAAGATAATGCAACCAGGAGATTACAAACTAGAACCACCCCCCAGATGGACCCAACTCGAAAAACCTATAAAAAACATGTCTGCCAACAGGCAACAACAGTCCAACTTCAGACTCTGCATCAGATATGCAGTTTCTTATAATAATTTGAGTAGAGTGATCTTCCATTGTATACAATCTTGCATTTCTCGCATGACAAATTCTGTAAATAACAGAAGTCAAACTAAATTCATATGGCAGTTTCAATACTTATCCACAGAATAAATCCTGCATTCTTAACTTAATTCAGATACACAAACAGAATTATTATTCTGAATCAGAATTTGTACCTTTCCATCTTCAAATCAGGCTACGACCTTTCTTCAAAACAAGAACACGAGGGAAGAGAAAGATATTTGTAGCTTCTCATGTATATCAAATCCCATTTCGAAAGTATGTTGATCGAGAGGTTGGCTCTGCACATCTCGATGAATGTCGCTTCCGAGACTTGGTCCCGGGAATGCAATGACTGATTTCGGAATCTCTTGACGAAAGTGCTGACTGACTCCGTCTTCTTTTGCTTTTCGGCCAACAAAGTGGCCATAGACACCTCAGTGTCATCATCGAAAAATCGGGCCATAAAAAGCCTTTGCAAATCTTTCCAAGAGTTAATGGAACCGGGCTCTAACCTTCGAAACCACTCGAAAGCGACTCCCTTAAGAGTGCTAATGAATAATCGGGTCATAATAGGATCGTTACCCGTTATATGCCCGGTTTGCGCTTGGAAATAATAGATGTGTTGTGACGGAGAACTTTTTCCGTCGAACTGCACTAGATTAAGTGGCTTGAATTTCGGAGGATATGGGACATCATCACATTCCATAGGATATGGCCTTGCCACCCCCAGTTCCTTAAATTGCCCTTGGAGTTTGAGAGCACCCAGCTACTTTTGGAAATCCCGCAACGTATGATCCTGCTCTTTTATACGCGGATTCGACCGCCGTGATGACACCGATTGACATCATGATCCCCCTCGTAGCCTTCTCGCTTCGATTTGGATCCTCCTTCGTCTGTCTTCTTCTTGCCTACAAGTTTCTCCATCATTATTTCTAAACGCCTAATAGATTCTTGTTGCGCAAGAATAGTAGCTTGTTGCTCTTCAATTCTTCGTGTCATCTCTTCTTCTCGTTCGGCCATGAGGACACTGGCCTGATCACTGAAATCAGTATTTGAAGGTTGAGATGTAGCGATGCCAGAGTTCTCAAATTCTTCAGAAGTACCCCCAGCCAATTGGCTATAGTCAAACGGGATTGGCCGACGAAGACGGTGCTTCGATAGGCTTTGACTCTATCGATATCGCTCGTAACCTCGGGAATACTTAGGGTCAGACGATTCAGGACTGCCTATCGGGGTCTTGCTCCCGCTTCTCCCAACCATGTTAATGGTCACTCCATGACCCTCGCGGGCCGCTCGCTTTTTATGGTGAAACCGCCTTCGTCTAGTTGACGGGTCAGATAATCGCTCAAAAACCGAAGGCTGATGTGTCGATGAACATTGGCCAAGATAGATATGAGTTTTCACAGCAATGAGATTGCATTTGACTGGCATCACGCTTGCGAGTGAGATAATCACGGAGATCAGAAATGGGTGTTCCCCGAGCCTCGTATGAGAGAGGCTCTCTGAGTCGAGTTTGGCGACCCTGGCGAGGCTGCCGTTTCCTTTAGTTCTGGTGGCGAGGTTCGCTGCCTTGCCGAGGTTCGTCCTGTTTAGAGGAGACCTCATGTTGGCGAAGTTCGTTGCTTGGACGAGGTTCATCCCTTTTAGAGGGGACCTCATGTTGCTGGCGAGATTCGCCATTCAAACGAGGCTCATCCTTCAAGGGGACCTCACGTTGTAGGCTAGGTTCGCCACTTGGACGAGGCTCGTCCCTTTTGAGGGGACCTCACGTTGTAGGCGAGGTTCGCCACTTGGACTAGGCTCGCAGCAGGAGCGACGTTCGTCTTGTAGACGAGGTTCGCAGCTGGGGCGACCTTCGTCTTGTTTTGAATGAACCCCCTGATGATGACGAGGTTCGTTGATTTTCTTTGGACGATAGTGGAATCCGTCCAACGAGACCAAAGCTCGAGCACGTCGACGAGCTTGGTTTTGTCAGCCGACGCTGTCTAGCACGCCTCGAGAGTGGACCATTAGAAGGTCCGTCTTCTCACAGTGCAGCGAGGTCGCCGTAGCCAAAACTTGGCTAAAACATCCGAAGTGGACTTGGGTTGCTTAACAACCCATTTCTTAGCCCGCATGTTAACTTTTGGAGCCTTGTCCTGAGAGACGAGGTCGATTGTCGAGGTTCGCCGAGAGGACTCGCCAGGCCACGGGGCTGAAGTCTCATACGAGACTCGACGACACTTGCGTGTCTTCACTGGGCTAGATGTCCAAGAGAAAAGAAATTCCTCGTACTTACTCTGATCAAATTCGATAACCAAGGTTTGAACCTCGGCTCCAACCGCAACCTTGTCCGATTGCGCCACCACCACCATCTAATGAATAGTTGCTCCCATGGTGCGTCATCTTACGTAGGGTCGAAAAATATTTATTGATTGAATGAATGTGTTACAATCAAATTCTCTCGATTACAGAGGAAGAGAAGATTGATTTGACTTCTCTTTTGTATGGGTTCTTGGTGGCGAGAGGATGCTTCACTCGATGCTCAAGTCGAGATTGCTTTCCGTTGACGATCAGATCAAAGGCGCGAATGATCTAGAGGTTCTGATGAGGTTCCCGATCTCTCCCCGCTAGTGTTTAATTTTCCAAAAGTCTTCAGACTTTCCCGCCCCTTCTTCCGCTGAGCTTTCAGCTATTTATAGGGGTTTAAGGGGTGTAATTGACCCCTATTATCACTCCTAAATGAGGGTTAATGGCCCTCCGATCGTGCAAAACAGTTTTGGAGCTATTAAGATCGTGTTTGAACCAGCCAAATGCGAGGTACGGTTTCGAAAATAGCCTCGCTTGCTACAAAACGCTCGCTAAGAGCTGAGCGGGCCGCGAAGAATCGTGAGGTCGCGCATGAAGCGGTCGCTACGTCTAGAATCGCTACAAGAACGCTGAGCCGCTACAAGAACGCTGGTGGTGGACCTTGTCAAACTTTGATGTTGTGGGCGAACCTCGTCAAACTTTGATGTTGTGGGCGAACCTCGTCAAACTTTGATGTTGTGGGCGAACCTCGTCAAACTTTGATGTTGTGGGCGAACCTCGTCAAACTTTGATGTTGTGGGCGAACCTCGTCCGGACCAGCGATCTTTGCGGCGAGCCTCGTCAAACTTTGATGTTGTGGGCGAACCTCGTCAAACTTTGATCTTTGCGGCGAGCCTCGTCAAACCAACTGTTGTGGGCGAACCTCGTCAAACTTTGATGTTGTGGGCGAACCTCGTCAAACTTTGATGTTGTGGGCGAACCTCGTCAAACTTTGATCTTTGCGGCGAGCCTCGTCAAACCAACTGTTGTGGGCGAACCTCATCATATGATCATTGAGCTTCGCTTCGTGGCGAACCTCGTGTTAAGATCGAACTCCGCCCACGCATAACCTCGTATTGAGGTCGAAGCCCGCTCTTGAGCAAGTCTCGTTTTGAAGTTTGCACCGGTCTAGCCTCGGTTTAATGTCGAGATTCACCGCAGGTGAACCTGTTGAATGGAGAGCTCGCCTTAACCTCGCTCAATGAAGAGCTTCGCTACTTGGCGAACCTCGTCGAATGAAGGGCTTACGCTTGGCGAACCTCGTCGAATGAAGAGCCATTTGCTTGGCGAACCTCGGTTGAGTGAAGAGCTTCACGCTGGCGAACCTCGTCGAATGAAGGGCTTCACGCTTGGTAAACATCGTCACGAATGGAGAGTTTCGCTACTTGGCGAACCTCGGTTGAGTGAAGAGCCATTTGCTTGGCGAACCTCGTCGAATGAAGAGCCATTTGCTTGGCGAACCTCGTCAATGGAGAGTTTCGCTACTTGGCGAACCTCGGTTGAATATCGAGCCTCACGCCGGGCGAACCTCCTCTTTTAATGTGGAGCCTCAGCGACTGCGAACTTCCTCATATGCTCTGAAGAACAGTCGTAACTTTCAAACCGTATGTCTGAATTGGACTAATTATATATGAAAATCGACTATCTCGGCGAGGCGGGCCAACCAAACCAACCCGAAGGGTTCAGTTTGCTCGGTCATTTTGCTCAATTCCTTCCGGTTTGAGAGGTATCGGCACTTTTGTCTATTTTGTAAAGTCAAGTATTGGTGAACTTAACCTTTAGGCGGACGACTTCACTCAGATGGACCCTTAAGCTCTTTTGCTCATTCCGAAGTTGTCAGTAGGATTAAGGCAATTTTATTGCCTACGGTAGGGAGGTGGGTGTTTCTCGTCTTCAAACCTAACTTATTCACCATACCGAGACAAGATTCTTGCTCTTGTGACTATCAATGATAACATCACAAACTTTACGCATCACGGTGCATCTCGCGGAAGATATTATGCTTCTGAAGTGGTTCTTCTCTCTTTGTTGCTTCTTCAGTCCTCTTCATAATTCCAAGGTTTTGCTTAGGGATAGATTGGGCTTGTTTAATATCTACATGATCATAGTTAGAATCAGCACTCGGATATCGATTGAACATATAGGTAGGAAGGAAACGAGCTTTCAATAACTTCTTCATCTTTGCCCACGTTCGAACCGAATCCTTCCCTTGATGGTATCAATTTATCAATACTTCATCCCACCATGCAGATGCTTTTTCTTTAAGTCTGGAAATCACTAATTTAACTTTTCAATCTTTTGAGATTATCTCATACTCAAAATATCTATCCACTTCATCAATCCAATCAAGGAAATCATCATCATGAAGCTTTCCATTGAATGATGGTATCTTTAATCCTCGAGCGTCATAGTTCTCCTTTCTTCGGTAGCCTCTACGATCATCACTGTCGGATTTGTCTTGCAGAGTTGGATCTTGTCTTTGGCGACCATCAACGCGATCTCGAACTCGTCCCGGACTCAGATGCTCCACTGCGAATGCAAGTCGGTCTACGCGAGTCTTAATCTGAGTTAGGGTAACATCGGTCTTCAACTCATCGAGCTCAGTTCGAAAAATAGGGGCTTCATCACCGCCATCTGACGGAGGAATAAGTCACGATACCAATTAACGCAATACGAAGTAAAACCTCGGAATCCATCAATGATTGTTCTGAATCCACAAAGAAGCGATCTCGAATCCACGAAGAACTTGAATCCACGAAGAAAATATTAAAGAGGAAATTTTATTGATAAAAAGATATATTGATTCTAGGGTTACATGACTCTTCTTAAATAGAAAAATAAAATAGACTCCTAGTAAGACTAGAATTATAAAAAATAAAAAGTATCAAATCCTACTCTAAAAGACTCCTATAATATAGGAAATAAATCAGTCCTAATTAAATCAAAATTGATTTTGTTTCCTAATCTAAATTGACTCTAACTTTATTACTAAAAATAAACTAAAGGCTGATTATTTTCGGATTTCAGCCAAAAATGGGTATTACTGATGAGATTTTAAAAATTTTGATAATCTGGTTGGCTCCGTCTCGTCAAGATAAGCGATTTACATATATAATATGTTAGAATCCGCCTTCCGGATTAGAAGATATGATTGTTTCTTTGGGAAAGTCAATAATACGTATGAGTCGGGATTTAGCTCATGATTGTCCCACTCCTCCATGAAATTGTCCGTTAAGCGTCCTACATCACTTATGCCTGAATCCTTCTCTCCGCCGGAAACAACCATCAAATCCTGCTTTTATCCATTCTAGGCATACTTCCCATTGCCTTTACTTTCTCCCTCAGAACAAACTTCTGAACTTTCCCCGTGGAAGTCTTTGGTATCTCCTCAAAAACAACGGTATTTGGCGCCATAAAATGAGGTAAGTCAACTATTATCCATGGGTGACGTTAAACCCAAGCTCCTCCATTTTGGACAGAACTTCGGTCGGGGGAGGTGCTGCCCCGGTTAACACAGATACCGTATTGGGAAGTGGTTTCCTGTCTTCAGATGGAGAATTCACAAGGGAGTTGAGAACTGTAGGTGCACCACCCATATTTGTGACCTTGTGGAGGGCAATGCTGTCCAAAATTGTCTTGGCTGTGACATTTCGGATGCAGATGTTGGTCCCACCCTGAGCTGCAATCCCCCAAGTGAGGCACCAACCATTGCAGTGGAACATTGGTACGGTCGACAGGTATACTGGCATACTGGTAATATCATTCATGAGCAGTGTGGCAATGGCATTTAGATATGCTCCTCTGTGAGTGTAGACAACACCTTTAGGTTTAGAAGTTGTGCCTGAGGTATAACTTAAGGATATTGGTTCACATTCGTCAGAAGGCCATTTTACATTGAAATGTGGGTCTGAAGTCATTATAAGATGTTCATAGTCTATGGAAGTAGAAGAAGTCGGTGTTTCAGGATCTGAGATTGCGACGAGAAGAGGGGTCGCCTTGAATTGGGATAAATGGGCTATTTCGAGAAACTCGTGGTCTACGAAGAGTACTTTAGCTCGGGAGTGCTTCAATAGCACGGAAACCATGGCAGAGTCGTGTCGGATGTTGAGAGTGCAGAGAATTGCACCAGTCATTGGAACACCAAAGTGGAGTTCGTATATTGCTGGGATGTTTGGTGCAAGTACAGCTACCTGATTCAAAGAAAAGAATAACAGATTGGATACAAAAAATCCAGAGTTTACATTATCATAGTAAATATGGAAGACTACCTGCATCAAGCTTTGGAAACAGAATACAAGAATGGGAACTTTAGTACGGTCTAGTAGTGTTTACATAAATAGGATATTCCCAATTCCAGGGGACAGTACACAAGTAACTCATAAAAGTGAACTCCATTAAGCTCTATACGTCAGTTAATGCAAGATGCTCTACCATCATGTTAACAGGTTCATGAAGAAAACACGGAGATCTAATTCTGATGATCTATATGTTGAACAATTATTATTCAAAGTTTGCCCGATATACCTTCAAGCAACGAAAGTTTATGATCATTCTATGATGTTCGGTTGCTCCAAATTCCACACTAGTAGCTTGATAATTTGTACGTTGCCACTTATGTCTTGAACAATTTTGACTAAATATGATTTTCTTACTAAAATAAATAAATTAGAAGGCAAGGAAAAGGGAGATGATCAGGCTGAAACTAATCAAATCGGTTAGAATAGTGGGGTGTTCAATTTATATCCATTTAAACTCTTCGAATCTGAATTCGAATTTGAATATTCTTCTTTAAAGTTCATGGCAAGTCTAGAAGTATGAGGTCATTATGAGGTGATCACCACAGAAATAAAGTAAGTCAACTATTAGCTTATGCTCCATCTCCAAGTTTAAATTGATGGAAGACACAAAATGAGCTAGGTTTTGAGCTAGGTTGGCCTTAATTTAGAGTCTGGATGTACAATACTAACCAAAATCTCTAAGGTGTACTAACCAAAATCTCTAAGGTGGAGCATAGATCAGAAAAAGGTTTTGAGATGATATGTTGCATTTCCTCCAGACTAATGTCAGTGTTTAGCGTCTACTCCAGGTTTTTTTTTCCTTACAGGAAGGCACGCCATCATCTTTCTTTGGTGAGATGATATTTTTCTTAATGTCTACATCTAATCGAAGTTGTTCTTGTTAGGGATTTTAGACTCCCAGCCTACTACGATCTGCGCAACTATCAACAAAATAGAAAACAACCACAATCAAGAAGAAAGAACACCGAGATTTACATGGTTCGGTCGATCAACTTCGACCTACATCCACGGGGCAACAATACGAAAAATTCACTATGTATCAGGGAGAACTACAAGAGGAACCACTCAACTCTCGTTTCTCAATCTCTCAATCTCACATACATAATCAACTCTTATATTTTCTCCAAAACCCACTCCTTACAATCTTTTGAACGGACAAGACTACGAAACCCTCTCTCAATATTGTAATCTTTTGCACAGACAAAGACTACGAAACCCTCACCTCTCGCACAATATTCTTGAACCAGACTATGCCCTCTGCTAACCCTAGATTACAAGAACATTGGCTCTCTCTGCTTGGTTTTTCCTCCAACAATAGAAGATTATATATAGGGAAACCAAAACCCTATCTCTAACCTAACTTCCTAATTAGAATAGAATTCAAACTCCTAATCATGTTGAGACCCAATTTTCTAATCATGATAGACCTCTAACCCCATCTAATTCTCTTAAAGTTATACAAAGAATCAAAGACACAATCCCAACAATCTCCACATTGGATTTGATTCTCAAACTCCCTTGAAGATATATCATCGTCGTCTTGAATCTTTGCCTCTCTTGCTAGAGTCTTCTTTTTCTTTTGCACTTCAATCCGAAGCACCCACACTCCTAATCAGAACACCCGCACTCCATCCAGGATGCCCCGTGACCCTCACTGTCCTGCCTCGTCGTGGGGCCTCCACCTCTCTTGTGCGCACCAAGAGATCTTCGCCACCTTTAACATTAGAAGCAAATCAACTATGCTTCTCCTCCCAACTTGAGCCTGACAATAGCCTTCCCCGCTTGCTGTCCTCGAACTCCACCTGCATCGCTCGTCTAGAACAATCAGTGCACCTCTCCTACTCCACACTACGAGCCGGATGCCTTCATCTCCTCCATCACTTGGCTTGGACTGAATATGCACACTCAGCGTCTTCGAGTCCAATGCCACCATCTCCATCTCCATGTGTGTCACTCGGTCGTGCCTGCTTGTGAGCTCCACCTAATCTGGCACTGTCTTCCTCAAGTCTATACACCAACCAATTCCTGCTCCAACAATGACTCCGAATGACTCATGTTGACAACTCTACTACTAGAACCACTTCTGATTCTCTACACCAGTCTCATCCGTTGTATACTCGTTCACCTTATCTGTCATCAGATCGTCTCGCCATCACCGTCAGAACTTTTCTGCACTTCTTGACCAATTAGAGCATAATCTAAAAAATCAAACCCTTCCATCGCATTCAGAGCGCTCCAAAACCTACAAATCGACTCCTGGATCGTCGTGTTCCGCCTTCGATTCATTGATCTACACTCCAATCAATCTCAACCATTGATCTGACTTTAAAAATAAATCCAAACACCAAACTCCAATCCCAGCCGCAAACATGGAATCTCTTCGTATCCGTCTTCTTACTCTTTTGTCATTTTCTTTGCTGGTGAATGACTCTTCACGTGGGTCCAAACATCAAACAGAGACCATAAAACACCAAAACGCCAATATACCAAAAGAACACCAAACAACGAAACGCCCTCACATAGAATAGTTGTTGCCCACCTCACGTGCTCCCTTCTTCTCCCGTTTGCAACTTAGGAACCCTAAAGGCCTGAGAAAAAGCTTCCCGTAACCGCACCGCCGGTTCGCCGCTGCTTTAGACCTCCGCGTTTTTGTCGCCGTCCATCTGATCTCCTGCACTCCTCCTGTCGAGATCCCTAATCCTCTCCCATTCTTCTTCTTCTTCTTCTTTTTCTTCATCTTGATTCTTACAACGCCGTCGATCTTCGATCTCATACGACGACGATCTTTATCTTGTAAATTAACTCCCGGATTCATCAACATTGCTCTGATACCACTTGTTGGGGATTTTAGACTCCCCGCCTACTACGATCTGCGCAGCTATCAACAAGATAGAAAATAACCACAATCAAGAAGAGAGAACACCGAGATTTACGTGGTTCGGTCTACCAACTTGGCAAAAATACGAGAAATTCACTATGTATCAGGGAGAACTACAAGAGCAACCACTCAACTCTCGTCTCTCAATCTCTCAACCTCACACACATAATCAACTCTCATATTCTCTCCAAAATCCACTCCTTACAATCTTTTGAACAGACAAAGACTGCGAAATCCTCTCCCAATATTGTAATCTTTTACACGAACAAAGACTACGAAACCCTCACCTCTAGCACAATATTCTTGAATCAGGCTACGCTCTCTGCTAACGCTAGATTACAAGAACATTGGCTCTCTCTGCTAGGTTTTTCCTCCAACAATAGAAGATTATATATATGGAAACAAAAACCCTATCTCTAGCCTAACTTCCTAATTAGAATAGAATTCAAACTCCTAATCATGTTGAGACCCAATTTCCTAATTATGATAGACCTCTAACCCTATCTAATTCTCATGAAGTTATACAAAGAATCAAAGACACAATCCCAACAGTTCTGTGTATCGGCTTTTTGAAGAGCGGAAGAGTTTTTAGTAGCAGTAGTTCATTCTGTATCGTTCTTTTGAGAAAGAGAAAGTAAAGTTAAATTAACATGGTCACAATCAATTATTTGAGGTAAGGGTAGAATTGTCTTTTCAATATTTATTTAATGGAAGTTTTAACGAAAAGTTAAAATAGGACTAAGTTAATCTAACAAGGGGCATAGAGACTAATTTGCGAAGGAAGCCCTAGTACAGGGAGAAATTTTTTTAGCCTAAAGAAATTGCATGAAAGCTCAAAGCATCGCTCTAATCTCTCACTATCTTTTGCTCACCTCGCCTTTTATTACTCCTCCTCTCACTCATCACACAAATGGACGTATATGGTCCAATGGTGCAACAATAGTTGGATGCAACATAATATGAAACACAGTCCTGATAAATTCTTACCAACTTAGTCTAATTTTTCTGCAACAATCTAACCAATCAATGCAACATCACCTGCATCGTGGGCCTCAAAACTCATATTCTACAGTAATGCTATGTTTGGATGGAGGGTAGAGAAAGTGAAGGGAAGAGAATTTTGAATTTAATCTTGTTTGAGAGTTTAATTAGGAGAATAGAGGAGGGGAATGGGGGACAAATTTTCTCTAAATTCTTACACCCAAAATTGGGGTGTAATAGAAGAGAAGGGAAGAAAAAATTTACCCTTCCTTCTATTCCCCTTTGAACTCCCAAACATAGCATAAAGCATAACAAAGCACTCAATCTATCCCAGTATTTCATATTTTATAGTCATATCTCAGTCTAACCATTATTGCTCTAATGTGACTATGCATTTATTTACAGCACATGCAACTCTCACATGCCTCACAGCTCACCAAGGCATTTGCGAAATATCATGCTTTGTTGCCCCCTTCTCAAAGACAACAGCAAAAGAACAAAGAAGTTGTTTTTACCGCTTTAACGATTAATATCATTAATTCAATCAACACCGAGTCAAATGTATTTTTTTTTCATATACGTCCAAGCAAGAACAAATAATTAGACGAATATCAACCCTAAGATGCAAGTATAATATATAAAAAGTACATGTGTGTGCTGGATATCACCATCTAGGCCCTCTTCCATCAGAAAAAGGGTCGGCTATGCCTCGAAGTAAAAAACAGAAAACAAAACTAAGGCACCACACAAAGACATGAATATAAAGGACAATTTTTCAACGCCTTCACAGGGATTAAAGAGTAAATGTATCTTTTAGGCCCCCTTATGTATGAAAAAAGGACGGGTATGGCATAAGATCTACAATGAAAAAACTGCACATACACAACTCATGTTGCTATAATCAATTCCATCTCCCGATTCAATTGGGGGAAAATGCCTACGAAAAGATCGCTTGGATTTACGAAAGGGTTGTTTAGATTTATCCATGGTTTATTCCTTATCTTTAAAAGTCTATTTTTTTTATTCATTTTATGTCCAACCAAAATAGGTTTTATTTGTATTTGTATATTATATATGTGCCCACAGAGACCCAGTTTACAATCACCCATCTACCCACAGTCACTGAATTATGAGTTTGGTTTCAAATTGCTAACCATAAATGTGAACGTGGGGGCATGGGGGGAATTGGGATCCTCTACTTATCAATAGTGTTTCCAATATTTCTTATCGTTTTCACTTTTTATTTTGTGGGCTCCACCTTCTTTGTCTTGTCCACAAAATCAAAGGTGGAGATCGTTATTGAGCCTATGATGGTAGAAGGATCCGTGAGGGGACGGGACGGTGAGTGTCCCCATACCCCCTCCTCTATGCCTCTCCCATACCTCTACCTCCCTCCTACTCTTTCTCCACACTCACCTTTCTTCTATAAATAGGAGGTAGTGAGGTAGAGAGTGAGGAGGTTGTGTGGTTGAGGAGAGAAAGATTAGGCGGTGATTTTAAGATAATCCTGCAGCGTATTTTGAGAGATCTCAAGTTTGAGATCTTCTCATTTCGCTTTGTAATTTCTTGTGGTCAAATAAGAAATTATTTGTCTTTCTCGTGGGCGTAGGCAAGTTTTAGAACCACGTAAATCTGTTGTCTCGTCTCATTTACATATTATTTTATCTGTGTATAAGATATTGCTTGTATTTTGGTTAGTTTCTTTTGGGGAGGTTAATTCAGCTTCTGCGGCGGTGTGGACGTCACCCCGACTCCCAACAATTGGTATCAGAGCACTTCATCAGATTGGTGGTGGTAAAGCTTCCGATTTGAGGTGGTGCTTGGCTATTGTGTGGAATTCCTGAGAGAAGCAGTTTAACTAAAATAAGCGGAGAATGGCGTCTACCAGTAAAACAGTTAAAGCTGGGAAGTATGAGATCGAGAAATTCAATGAAAAGAATGATTTTTCCTATTGGAGGATGCAGATGAAAAATTCGTTGATTTCACAAAAGTTACACAAAGCTTTGGCTGGAAAAGAAAAAAAGCACAATGACATGTCTGATGAGGATTGAGAAGAACTAGATCTGGAAGCACGGGCGTCGATCATCCTTTGCCTTGAAAGAGATGTAGCTTTCTTGGTGGTGGGAGGGAAGCGGCTGGTATGGTTAAAGTTAGAGAGCACCTTCATGACGAAGAGTCTAACGAACCGGATCTATTTGAAATCCAAATTGTACACTTACAAGATGGAGGAAGGCTCGTCAATCCGTGAGTACATCAACAAGTTCGATAGGATCTTATCGGATTTGAAAGACATTGAGGTGAAAGTGAAAGACGAGAATCAGGCACTTCTACTACTTCTATCTCTGCCGAAGTCTTATGAGAATCTGGTTCAAACATTGATGCTTGTGGGTGACAGTTTGTCGATGGATGAGAATAGAACGGCACTTCTAGCGGATGATCTTCGAAAAATTATAACTAGTGATATGGCCAGGTGGTAACAAAGGAGAAACTTCGGGGTGTTTGCTAGAGGAAGGGCAATGGCGAGGAAAAGGCAATGGAGGAAAGTCTAGATCAAAATCGAGACCTCTTGCGAAAAGACCGTGTTTCAAATGTGGTGAGCTAGGGCATTTCAAAGTCAATTGTCCTAACAAGAGAGTAGGTGGAAAGAAGAACAACAACAAGACTGAGAGGCGAGAAGGCAAGGAAGAGGCTGAGCTAAGCGGGGAAGAGAGTGATAAGGAATGCTATGTAGATCAGATTGGCGAGGATACCTCGGAAAGTGGATTCTTGTTTGGATTGCTCTTACCACATGTGCCCAAATAGGAAGTGGTTTACTACCTATAGGAGCATTGATGGTGGAACCGTATTGATGGGGATCAACCATGTTTGTAAAAAGGTGGGGCTAGGTGATATCAAAATCAAGATACAAATGAAGTGGCTCGAACCTTGACGGATGTGAGGCACGTTCCCGACTTGCGGAAGAATCTCATTTCAGTTGGTGCATTGAACTCCGGTGGTTGCAAGCTTGTCCAGGAAGGTAGAAAAGGTTGTTCGTGATTCCTTAGTAGTGATGAAGGGTGTTCGTCACGGTAACTTATATACTCTCGAATGCGGCGGTGGCGGAGATCGTAGGCTGAAAGTGGTGGAGACCCATGTAAGCACACAGTTATGGCATAGGCGGCTTGGGCACATGTCGAAAAGGGTCTAGTTACGCTTGGTAATGAATTGCGAAGAATTTGAAGAAACCTTGCATGGACTTTTGAGAGTTGTGTATGCGGAAAGGCGCTACGATCGGTTCGAAAGCAAGTCTAAGAGCAGTATACTAGATTATGTGCACACGGATGTTTGGGGTCCAGCTCGAGACTACTTCAAAGGGAGGTTCGGATATTTTATCTCATTTATAGATGATCATTGAGGTATGCTTGGATTTATTTCTGAAGCATAAGAATGAGGTATTTGAGATATTCAAGAAGTGGAAGGCTATGGTTGAGAACAGGACAGGAAAAAAATTAAAGACTTTAAGATCTGATAACGGCACAGAGTATACAGATGGTGTCTTCAAAGAGTTCTGTGATTAGGAGGGCATTGCCAGACACTAGACAGTTAGATCTACACCACAGCAGAACAGGATCGCGGAGAGACTGAACCGAACACTACGGGAGAAAGCAGTGAGTATGCGATCTTATCTTTGGTTTGGGCAAAGAATGGTGGGCGAGTCGATTGCTCTGACTTGCTATATAGTAAATCGATCTTCACATTCTACATTGGATGGTGATACACCTACGAGGGTGTGGTGGAGAACATGCAAATTATGAGAGGCTCAGTTTTTGGGTGTGCAGCCTACTATCATGTCAGCGAGGAAAAGCTTGGCGAGGGCAAGAAGGCAATCTTCTTGGGATATGCAAAGGGTGTAAAAGGTTATTGGTTTTGGTGTACGGAAGATTGAAGTTAAGTGATCATTAGGGATGTTACCTTTGATGAGAAGTCCATGATTGCTAGAGCCCAAAGATGATGGTGTTAGGGCTGTGGAGACTTCTAAGTCTCAAGTGATTGAAATAGAACCTAAAGACCAACCGGGTTCTAGCCATGTTCAATACATGATGAGCTTGAGCAGGAGGAGGTTCAGCAGGAGAATACACAAGCACTACAACAACAGCAGCTCGAGGATAGCTTGGCTTCCACTAGGTCAAGGCGAGCATACAGCAGTGCAGAAGCAGAGGGCTGATCAACCCTAAAGCACTATGGACAGGGTTAATTTGGTTGATGCAGCACTCTGGTGGAGGATGATGAGCCAGTCTCCTTCAAGGAAGCTATTCGGGATAAAGATAGTGAGAGTTGGTTGGCTGCGATGGAGGAGGAGATGGAATCTCTCTGTAAGAATCAAACATGGGAGGTAGTCCCATCGCCCGTAGGAAAGAAAGTTATTGGTTGTAAGTGGGTGTATAAAAGAAAGGAAGATCCTTCAGAGCTCGGTGGTACAAGGTACAAGGCAAGGCTAGTGGCTAAAGGGTTTGTACAAAGAGAGAGTGTGGATTACAATGAGATATTTTCTCCGGTGGTGAAACACACTTCAATTTGGGTGCTATTGAGTATTGTTGCTCATGGTGATCTTGGTGGGAACTTCGATGTTAAAACGGTCTTCTTGCACGGAGACTTGGATGAAGAGATCTATATGCATCGACCTGAGGGCTACAAGGTTGAGGACAAGGAGCATCATATGTGTCGTTTGAGAAAGTCACTGTATGGATTGAAGCAATCTCCTCGGCAGTGGTACAAGCGATTTGACTCCTTCATGCTGAAACATGAGTTTTTCCAAAGCGACTATGATTATTGCATTTACATTCGGAAGCTTTGTGGAGGTAATTTTATCTATCTTCTTTTGTATGTGGATGACATGCTTGTTGCTTCTAAGAGCAGGGTGGAGATAGATAGGCTGAAATCTCAACTTGGTGAAGAGTTCGAGATGAAGGACATGGGCGCTGTTAGGAAAATACTGGGCATGGAAATTAGAAGAAGCGAGGCGAACCGGCGATTATTCTTGAGTCAAAAGGGCTACATAAGCGGGTGTCGCGGGTTCGGGATGCAAAGTGCTAAGTCGGTGGTGACTCCATTGGCTCCACACTTTAGACTTTCGGTAAATAATCTCCCTCTTGGAAGAAGAAGCGCATGGGCGTGTTCCTATGCTAGTCACGGTTGGTAGCAATATGCGCAATGGTATGTACACACCTAGATATTTCCGCAGTGATCGGTGTGGTGATGGATAGATTCATGGCGAATCAGGAAAAAGGCGCTGAGAAGTAGTGAAGTGGGTCTGAAGTTACTTAAGGACACCGTTGATCTGAGTGCGTATTTTGGTGAAGAAACATGTCGATTGATGGGTTTGTGGACTCGATTATGCGGGTGATCTAGATACAACTTCGATGTTAAAAGCGGTCTTCTTACTGGAGACTTGGATGAAGAGATCTATATGCATCGACACGAGGGCTACAAGGTTGAGGACAAGGAGCATCATATGTGTCGTTTGAGAAAGTCAACATGGATTGAAGCAATCTCCTCGGCAGTGGTACAAGCGATTTGACTCCTTCATGCTGAAACATGAGTTTTTCCAAAGCGACTATGATTATTGCATTTACATTCGGAAGCTTTGTGGAGGTAATTTTATCTATCTTCTTTTGTATGTGGATGACATGCTTGTTGCTTCTAAGAGCGGGGTGGAGATAGATAGGTGAAATCTCAACTTGGTGAAGAGTTCGAGATGAAGGACATGGTAAGTAGGAAAATCTGGGCATGGAAATTAGAAGAGAGCGAACCGGCGATTATTCTTGAGTCAAAAGGGCTACATAGGCGGGTGATCGCGAGGTTCGGGATGCAAAGTGCTAAGTCGGTGGTGACTCCATTGGCTCCACACTTTAGACTTTCGGTAAATAATCTCCCTCTGACGGAAGAAAGCACATGGGCGTGTTCCTATGCTAGTCACGGTTGGTAGCAATATGCGCAATGGTATGTACACACCTAGATATTTCACAGGCGGTCGGTGTGGTCGATAGATTCATGGCGAATCAGGAAAAAGACATAGAAGTAGTGAAGTGGGTCTGAAGTTACTTAAGGACACCGTTGATACTGTGCGTATTTTGGTGAAGAAACATGTCGATTGATGGGTTTGTGGACTCGATTATGCGGGTGATCTAGATAGGCGGCGATCTACTCGGTTATGTATTCGGGATACATGGGGCTCGGTTAGTTGGCGTCGATGTTGCGGCTACGGTGATACTTTTACTCTGAGGCCGAGTACATGGTCATGACGGAGGGAGTGAAGGAAGCATTGTGGTTGTGGGGTCTTCTAGATGATTTAGGAATTGAGCAGAAGAACGTGAACTTGTGGTGCGACAGTCACAGTGCGATTCACTTGGCGAAAAATCAAGTTCATCATGCTCGTACCAAGCATATCGATGTCAGGTATAATTTCGTGCGGGATGTCATAGAGGAAGGCGATATTTCTCTCATGTAGGTGCACACGAATGAAAATCCTGCGGACATGTTAACCAATGTGGTCACAGGTAGCAAGTTTAAGCATTGCTTGGACTTGCTTCATATAAACCCATGTTGATCTGCCCAAGAGGGCATAGCCCTTCGGGGCAGTGATTAGGTGAGGTGGAGATTATGATGGAGAAGTGCAAAACTGCGATTAGCTTGATCCCGATCAGAGGGTACGTAGACAACCTTGGTACAATGGTGCAGCTGGTTTGGTCTGGGGCTGGCCTGATTTGGCGTTCGCGGTATTTTTCTGGTGTTCGTCCAAAATTTAAGGTTTATCAAATGTTGTACGAGGTGAAGAATTGCGAACGTGGGGGGCATAGGGGGGACACAGGACAGTGAATGTCCCCCATGTCCCCCCCCCCCTCTATGCCTCTCCCATACCATCCCTCTTACTCTCCCATACCTCTACCTCCCCTCCTACTCTTCCTCCACACTCACCCCCTTTCTTCTATAAATAGGAGAGGTAGTGAGGTAGAGAGTGAGGAGGTTGTGTGAAGTTTGAGGAGAGAAAGATTAGGCGGTGATTTTAAGATAATCACAGCGGTATTTTGAGAGATCTCAAGTTTGAGATCTTCTGCTTTTAAGCTTTGTAATTTCTTGTGGTCAAATAAGAAATTATTTGTCTTCCTTCGTGGGCGTAGGCAAGTTTGCCGAACGACGTAAATCTGTTGTCGTCTCATTTACTTATTATTTTATCACGTGTATTAGCTATTGCTTGTATTTTGATTAGTTTCTCGGGGGTTAATTCGACTTCCTTGGTGTTATGGCGTCACCTCGACTCCCAACAATAAATAACTACCTATTCCAGATAGCTAACTATAACAAGAGATGGATAAGGAGTACTACATTTTTAAATTTTGAAAATTTAATCTCTTTGCAACAAAGAAGTATGTTTAGAAATTCACATTAACCAAATAGGCCTAGATGAAGAGGTTCGACGTCGCACTTTCTTATAAAGAGAACACCCATCTCTAAGGCACAAAATAAATCATTCAAATGAAATTGCATTTCTGTTAGACAGAAACAACAATATTGAACTAACATCAAAACTACTATTTCAAAAAACCCCCGAACATTGTACAGAGTAGCGCAAAGCCGACTTGAACTTAAAAAAATTAGAGAAAAACCCTTAGCCTTTGGGAAGTTTCACAAGCCCAACACACACACACACAAAATAAAAAATAAAAAAATAAAAAAAAGGAAAGGAAAAGGGGGGAAAAATCTTTCGTAAAAGCATGTGCTTAACTTTTTCAGTGGTTTTTGGTGCTTATAGACTTCTGTAATTATCTCGTAAATCTTTCCATGTACGAATTAGACACTTCTCTTCTACATAAAAATCCTTGGGCACTTTCCCCAGTATCAACAAAAAAATAGCTTTCGCAGATAAAGACGTCCATGGCACTAGAGGGGATTAGTCACTGCTCTTTGAACTTTTTCTATTAGCAGCACATAAGACTCACTGCTTGGCAGACAAAGTTACCCCTAGGTTATGTATACATGTACTATTGGTGGTGTTTGTTCAATACTTGTAGGAAAATAGAGGGTCTCTCTGCACTGCACGGAAATACATATCAGGGGATATTTGCAGCACATTGACGTCAACGAAGAGAACACTCCATTTAGGCATAGAGTCTAAGAGCTAAATAAGAACATTAACCCCAAAAAAGGGGTAAATTACAATTATCCCTCCCAGGTTTTTCCTCCATAGTCCATAGCAACTATCCACCGATAGTATTTTTTCCAACACTTTGCCCCAAAGGTTGGATGTGTTAGAAACAGAGACAAAAAGACATGTTTTAACCATATGCATACCCTCATAGTTCCAAATCATATGAGTAATATTTTTGATCCATTGAAATATCTCTCTCTCTCTCTCTATATATATATATATATATATATATATATATATATAT
The DNA here is from genome assembly GCA_012295165.1 of Asparagus setaceus. Taxonomy (NCBI): domain Eukaryota; kingdom Viridiplantae; phylum Streptophyta; class Magnoliopsida; order Asparagales; family Asparagaceae; genus Asparagus; species Asparagus setaceus. The sequence continues at coordinate 65,545,426 of CM022703.1, read as the reverse complement.
ATATATATAAAAGAAATATGAGTATGTTTGGTACCAAGCACCATTTTGGTCTTGGTAGTGAATGTATCAATCACATTCACTCCTCAAATGGAAGCACATGAGTTGAGGTGGAAGTGATGATACACCTCAACTACCAAGCACTCAAAGATACCCATTTCTATATATATATATATATATATATATATATATATATATATATATATATATATATATATATATATATATATGTTAGCTTTAGGATTTGGAAACTTTTAGAAAAGTTAAAGTCATGACTATATATATATATATATATATATATATATATATATATATATAGTCATGACTTTAACTTTTCTAAAAGTTTCCAAATCCTAAAGCTAACATAGATGTAAATATTCAAAACCTAAACTTTGAAAATAAAATTCAAAATCTAAAGTTAAACCAAAATGATTAACAGTTAATCACAAAATAAAAATCCTAAGGATGTTATATTAATAGATTATAATAAAAGCTAAATACCTATCGACCATACTCCCAATATACCTATGTTACTTAGGTACTTCTATATTGAAGCCATACCCGCATTACCCACACGCACCCATACTCAAAACTCCTTGGACACTCCTTGCATATATGCATACACGTACTCAGGCATGTAGTCAATTAAACAATACATGTTTTAATTTAGAATACTTGTCAAACATTTGCTGGACGTAAATCCTACACTTCATATCCACTTCTTAAAACTTGTTGGGTTCCAAACTACAAATATTAATGATCGGTTGGGTGTCTAGTTCAAAACACAAGCGTTTTTTGCAATTATAATCCACATAGTAAAAGAAATATAAAAATATTATTGGAATTTTAATTCTCATAACATGTGAATAAAAAAAATATTGATCTCATGTAAACTATTAACTTCAGTATATAATATATGTGTATATAAATATTTATATAGCCATGTACTGTACCCATCCTGTTTATAGATTTATCGTGTCTCGTACCCGTACCCGTACCCGTACCCATACCCCTACCCATGCAATATAGCAATATACCCAAAAAAAATATTGTGTAATATTTTAGTAGTGTGTTTGAATTAGGCATAGAAACGAAATTATAGTGAGCAGCACATAACAATATTTGGATGGCAGGAGGGCAAATGCTAATGGAGTAAACTTTGAGGGAAATTAGTTGAAGGAAAAACTATATGGCGATATACGCAATCTTGTTAAAACTTAAGAAGGATAAATGCAACTTACTCAAAAAAAAAGAAAGAAAAGAAAGGAAAGAAAAGAAAAGAATAAAAAAGAAAAAAAAGAGATATGCGCAAAGAAAATTCAGAACGCAGAGCAAGAACCTATTTAAAATAATAATTAATCAAAACTAACCGCCAAGAGCACAGATTCTAACCACAACTCTTCACAACAAATGATGAATAGATTCAAATAATAATAATAATAACCATATAGAAAGTGATAGAGAATCATACCACATCACCACGGGAAATCCCCAAGTGGGTAAGTGCAGAGGCAAGACGGAGGCATCGTTGATGGGTCTCTTTCCACGTGTATGTACGAGAGCCGTAGATTACGGATGGGCGGTCAGCATAGACGATGGCAGGGCGTTCCAGGAAGCTGAGGGGGCTCAGGGGAATGTAGTTGGCAGGTCGGCGAACTATATCTTCTTGTTTTTCTTCTTCTTCTTCTTCTTCTTCTCTCTTAGTTTCAGTGTACTAAATGAATGAGTAATTAGAGAAGTTTTAGTAAAATAGTGAATTTAGACTAAAAGAGTTTTACTATTTTTATACTATAAGATACAAAATGTAAGGTCCCTCTTTATGAATTGTAATGAGAAATTATTAGTGTCAATAGGACCCCACACTTTTGTGATTGTAGAGTTGTACAAAAACAACACAACTCTTGTAATATAGTAAGAATTTTTGGGTAAGCTAAGAGAGTTATAACATAGGAAGAAATGTTCGGAGATTCAATGTAGACAAGAGAGTTTTGTTTTAACAAATTGCAAAAATATTTTTACTAAAAATGTTATAAAATTTCAAATCAGCATAACAATAGTTCAGCTTTCAGAAATCTACTCATGAATTAAATACTGGAACCCTTTATCTATATTTTATAAGATTATCTTACATTTCAAGATTTGTCACTAAACTCTTATGAAGTTTATGTAACTGTCAGATAACTACCACGAACTTTCAGGTATTATCATAAAATTATCCTAAATTACTACAAATCATAAACTAATCTTGTACAACAAGAAATAACAGTGTTGGGTCCTTGATGACTCATAAATCTGATAGCAACTCACAAACTTCACACTTATATTCTAGTACAAAAACAGTATAGGATTCGTATAATAGTTAGGATTATTAAGTATGGTATCAAAAAGCTGTTGAGGTGATTAATATGTGAGGATAGTCCCACATCGGATAAAATAAGAAAGAGTGATGAGTTTAAATAGAAGTTTGGGTCTATACCTAATAGCTATATATTTTGTGTTAAAATTGACTCTTAACTTCTGTTTAAGGCCCATCAACTCTAGATTGGGTAAAAAAATTTCGGTGTGAAGCCCGAAGGTGTTGTAGGAGTGATATAGTCTAATTAGCCACCATGAATAAAGTGGTGGAAGTTCCTACGGATATTTGATAGCCATGTGCTAAATGCATGGTTTGATTAAGTCCACAAGTGAAGTGGTGCAAGAGGTTAGTGAATCCTGTGTAAGATTGAATTATAGTTGAATTGAACTATACTCATAAATTAAGGGGGAGTTTTTGAATACGTGAGTTTAGTCCCACATTGGATAAGATAAGAAAGAGTTAAGAGTTTAAATAGAAGTTTGGGTCAATACTTAATAACTCTAGCTTTTTGGTTAAATATGATTCCTAACTTCTGTTTAAGGCCTATCAACTCTAGATTGGGCCCAATTTCTCCTCCGAACAAAAACACAAACAAGGCCAAGAAAGAGAATGTCAGAATACATCACAAAGTATGGAGAAGCATAAATTAGGTTCATTTTACTTCCTAATTCAAATTTCTTCATGGCAGATCATGTTTCCCTTAAATTGTATGCATACAAGCTGACAAATATAACATTAAATGAGAAATTGAATCTGATAAGTTGAAGAATTAACATTAAGCATCAGGACGCCAAGATTACAAAATCCAACCACAACCCATCAAAGCAAATGCTGAAAAGATTCGAGGGTAGATTTCAGAAGATCCACCTAAAGTAACAACCTGACAAAGAAAGCCTCCATCACCATGCATTAACTTGTAACCAAAACCCACCTAAATTTACATGATTGAGTTAATTTGACTCCTTCCTTTAGATAATTATTCATTTACTATCTCATTGACAAAAATACCCTCATCTTTCTTTTATCTTTTTATTTTTGAAGTTATCATTAGAGCTACTACTGAATTTGAATAAACTTTGAAGAATTATCTAAGATCATCACTAGAAAAAAAACATTCTTGTACTTATTTAGTTGGTTGAAAATCTCATTCTAATAATACTATTAAAAATTCTCTAGAAAATGATCAACATAAGTAAAATATTAAGAGCAATTTCTTGAACTTTTAAATCCAAAATTCTCTTTTCTAAATAATTTTATTCCTCTTATAATTCATGATACTGATTTCTAGGTTTTATATTATGACTTTTAAAAAAATTTCACTTTGTTATTGAATTGAAGGATGGGGTTTTGGAAGGGCAAACCTTTGATTTAGAAAAACTTTTTAGATGGAAGACATATTGAAATTGAATTGGAGCGAGAGGAGTTGGTGGAGGAAAGAGAAGAATGAAAAATGAGATAGAATTGAAATTCTAATTTTAATCAAACTCAAATAAAATATTTAAGGGTATCTCTAACAAATAATAAAAATAAGGTGGAAGATAAGGGTATCTTCGTCAACGGGATAATATAATGCACCATTAAGTAACCGAGGGAGTCGTGTAAATTGAATCATATAATTTAGGGAGGTTTACAGATTAATTAATAAAATACAAGGCAGTGGTGGGTCCAGAAAAATTTTCTTGCGAGCCAAATGATAAGTATCTATTGACAAAAAAATAAAAAAATAATATTATAAACTTATAGTACTGGACAAGAATGCAGTCAGCACATACACTTTGTCGCCTGCTGGGGTGCAATTTTTTTAAACAATAGGGGAAGATTTTTCATTATTATAAATTTACTCGAGATTCGATTAAACAAAATTAAAATTATATCCTAGAAAAAGAAAAAGTTGAGGGAGGGGAGATCTTACGACATAGCGGCGAGTAATGCCCCAACGGGTGAAGGCGGAAGCGAGGGGAGATCTTACAACATAACGGCGGGGCTAGCGAAGTGTTTGAGGAAGCTGAGGGTGACTCAGGGGGAAGTAGTTGGGGGGTCGACCAACTTCACCACCTTCTTCTTTTCTCTCAGTGATGGGGGTAAAAACGGGATTACCTTTAACTTGCAAGTATACAACCTTGATCAAGTTATAGTATAAAAGATTATCGATCCCACGAGGAACGTGAAGAAGGAAGTTAATTAAGTTTGGTTCTTTGTTTAATTATATGCGCGACAATTAGGAGTTATTCAAGAATAAAAGAAAAACATGGTGAAAGTGGTTTGTGAGAGATAAGAAAGAGTGGTTGTGGATTATGTGCAAAAGAGGAGAAAATAAAGTTGAGAATGTGGTTGTGGTTATATGCACATAATAACAAAACTAGGTTTGAGATTATATGCACATGGAGGAATATGAGATTGAGAGAGAAGTAAAATTAATGAAATCAAAAATCAAGAATAAAGGAAATAACAAACAAATGAAAAGCAAGGATAAGAGGAAAATAAAGAAGGTAAAGTATGGAGGATTAATTAAAGATATGAGGAATCTAGAGTAGATCCACTTAGCTTATCTCAATCTTATGAGAATAAGTTGGATTTGTTAGCTAGTTTCAAATAATCTCTAGGGATCCCACAAATATTAGCTCCACACTTATAAAAGGGTAATTCCCTAGAGGGTTCTACCCTCAAGGTGAATTAAAGAAAAGAAAAATCTATACTAGAAAGTAAATACAAGAATTAAAAGCATTGCATGAGAGTAAATTGCAAGGAATTAAATTGCATGAAAGTAAATCTAAGCTACTGTTGATGTATATAATCACAGTCACTAACCTCGAGTGAGTTTAGTTTTTAAGAGAGCGGAGTCCGCTTTCTCTCCTAAGGCCCAGCGGTGTAAACTCCAGCCAAGGGATTCACCTGCAGCAGAAAGAAGAACCTGCGGAAGAGGCGGAGTTGGGATCTCCGGTGGTTCCTCCGACGGTCAAGTTAGTAGAGTGGGAAATAGTTTAATGGAGCAGGAATTCACACTGAGAAGATAGCTTACCTTGTTAGCTGTTCATGTTGCTCTTTATAGTTAGGGTTAAGGGGGTATTCCCGTCTTTCCGTTAGTTTGGGAATCACCGGTGAGTCAGCCCTACCCCTCAGCGTGTGGGCGTGATTGGTGAGCGCCCTCGATGCACTAGGGTGGTGGCCTTCTGAGTGTTGATTAGGCGATTGAGGGTTGGTGGGGTCTATTCACTATTAATGAGATGGGATTGGCGCTTTGTAGCCGCATGGGTCAGGTGCCTTAAATCTTGTGAGAGATGGGGAATTAAAGAGTGTCGGCGCATTTAATGCGATGTTGATGGGCTCAATCTTGTGTGGCCGTCGTTCGAGTGGAGGGAATCTTGCAGGATGTGAGAAGGGAAGAGTCGTGGTTGGATGGTCGACTCATGCGGCCTCTCGGGGCGTCCCTTGGGATAATCTGCCAAGGGGAACGATTGGGGGCGCCTTTTGGGTCGTCCCCGAGGACGGGTGGCCGAGAAGGGTGGCCCCGACTTCGTTCCACATTGTTTGGAGAGGTTGGCATTGGAGAGGTCGGCAACTTGTTGGAAGGGGTCGTAACAGGTGACAAGTCGGAGGGACGACTAACACCGCCTTACGCGTCGGTCATGGCGATAGTCGTCTAATGGACCAGGACTGGGTCGGCAAGTGCAGGCCGGTCGTTGGGCTGGGTGTGGAGATCAGTGTTGGCCCTCATTGGTAAACAAGCGTTCGTCCAGATCGGTACTTGGTTTTTCTCTTTAATCACTAATCAGTGGTTATGACCATAACAGCTACAAAACATATAAATGAACAAGAAATGAAAAAAAAATAAAAAAAATAAAAGATAAACCAACAACTCCTGATCTTCATCTCATCCTCCTTTTGGTCCTTGGATAAGAAGAAGAGAAAGGAAATTGAAGGGGTAAAAAATTTTATTTATTGTGTAATAAAAGTTATAATTTTTGGAAGGTCTTCTCAATTAAGCGTAACTCTCCTCTCCAAATAGAGATTTTATAAAATATTTCACACTCAAAACCCTCAGATTTCACCCCTATTTATAGCCCAACGGAGTTGATGTGAGCTATTGGATCAAACTTGGCCACCAAGAAAGAGAAATCAGCCCTTAATTCGAAATCTGTTGTGAACCAACCGATCGGCCAATCGGTTGGCCAACCGGTTGGTCGACCAGTTGGTTTCCAACCGAATTTATCTTTTCTTTATTTTTCTTCACGAATTTCTCTTGGATCACTTTGCTATCTTGGGCCTTCGTTTGTCTTCAGATTTGGGCTTCAAAAATTGGTAGATATTAAGAGAATTTGAGTCATTTGGACTTTTATTCATTATTTCTTTATTAGCCTGCAAAATAAGATAAAAATAATTATTAGTAATATCTTTATTCATATAAAATAGGTAATGAGGATATAAAAATATAATTAAAATGTGATAATCAGATACCCCCACACCTAAACTTTTGCTAGTCCTCTAGCAAAGAAAATAAAAAGAAAAATCTAACTCACTTTCGGGGAATCGCGGTTGTATTTAGCATATAACAAGCCTTTAAACCCTAGGTTACCCTAGTGGGCGAGTTGTAGTCTCGTGAGGGTTTATAGTGAATATACCCATAAAATTCAGTCAACTTGTCAATTTAAAGAAGTTAATGAAATAATTAATTCATTTGATATATTCAACCATTCCAAATGAAGTTGGTTAATATTTAAGAAAACGCTTTTATCATAACTCCAATGTAATTTTCTTAAGAAAATTCTTCCATTATAGTTATACAAAACTAAGTTCAACACAAAAATTTAATTTAAAAGTTTTGAAAAGAACATGCTAACTCTTTGTTTTAAACAAACTCAAGTCTTTTAATCCATTTCATTCTTCAAGAACATATACAAATATAACTATATATAAAAACATGGTTAGTATGAATTTTTTTTTTTACTCTTTATTCCTTGGTGGTTTTGTTCTTTTTAATTGGGCTTTCTAAGTGACCATTTAGTGAGTTTTGGGCCAATGAATCCCAACCCAATTGGGCTTAGGTCATTAAGCATAGAAATACTCCTCGGGCTTAATTACTCAGTCAACTTAGGCTTAGTAAAATAGAACCACCAATGATTTTAAGAGAAATTTTTCTTCTTTTGTTAAGTTAGTATAATATATATGTGTATATGTATATATATTATGAACAATATTTGGATCAAGACAACTTAAAAATTTATTTTCAACTCTAAGTTAGGCATGCAAAAATTTCATTACTTTAATTAAAAATCTAAGTTAAAACTTAAGTAAAGCATACTACTTTGAAAATTATTTCTTAAGAAATTTATTTGGAGTTATCATAAAAGAAAAACTTGAGTATAGAACTAACTAAGGATTAGAAGACTTAAATTCTATCAAATAGATCAATTATTAATCAACTCTATTAAGTTGGCAAGTGACTATATATATATTTTTAATTTTTCTTTTTTATATATAAAAAATAGTAAGAAAAGAAGAAAAATGACTAAGATAAAGATAAAAATGATTAATCCCCACCCCACACCTAAATTTTGCATTGTCCTCAATGCAAATTTTAATATGCACCAAGTAAAATAGATAATAATTGAAGCACTTATATTTATTATTAGCTTGAACAATGATAAACGTTCTGCAAATACCTTTAAAATGAGGGGGTGAAGCTAAATTTTTTTGAAATAAAGAAAAACAAGAAACTCTCAAATGAGAGAAGAATAAATTCTTTTATTATTATTATGAGACGAAAAATAAAAATATAGAATAAAAGATGAAATATGAGAAGCTCACATTCTACATTAAATCTTACCTTATTGCTAAAATTCTTCCCGAAATTTAAAGAATTTCAAGATGATATAATCAATGATGTTCTCAAATTCTAAAAATTTCATTGTTTTCAATATTTTTGCGCAAATAAAGGTAGGTATTATTGGTGTTATGCATTTTGAACTTAGATTTTTGATTAACGAAAATTTGACATTTTGGTTCTTTGTTTCAAAATCTAAGCTCATCGAAAAGAGTTCCTCGAATGTTGCATTCAATAGGCATGTATTCAACACGTTTTCTTGTTTTGCTAAAACAAATCGATTTTTAAAGATTTCCGGCTCCTCATGAAAGATTTCCTCAAAACTAAGGTCGATTTATTCTCTTCTTCTTCTATCTCTTCAATCAAGCTTTCACGGATGTAATTTATTTCCATTGATTGATTATCAGTTGATTTCACGGGTTAAAAATATTAAGATCGTGATCAAATTTCTAAGGGCGGCTTTATTTGACCAGTTCTACAGTTGATGAGAGTATTAGAAGTGGCTAAGAAAGGTCTTCCTAAGATAACAGGTATTTGTCCTTTGGGATTAGAAACAAGCTGTGTTTCCAAAACTACAAAATCCACAGGAAAGATGAAATCCCCAACCTTAATCAGAATATCTGTTATTTCACCCATGAAAACCTTGACAGATCTATCAGCTAGCTGTAGGGTGCATCTGGTTAGTTTGAGCTCCCCTACATCTAGTTGTTGGTAGACCGAATATGGGAGCAAATTGATACTGCCCCTAAGTCTAAGAGTCTCTTATCAATAAAACTACTACCAATGACACATGAGATGGTAGGGCAACCTGGATCTTTATGTTTCAAAGGTACGGATTTTGAGTGTATATCAGTGATATCAGCAAGAAAGACTTTCTTTGGAACATTTATTTGCCTCTTTTTGGTACATAATTCCTTTAAAAATTTTGCATAAGAAGGAATTTGATCAATGATATCTAGGAGAGAAATATTGACCTTAACACCTTGAAAGTTTCTAGAATTTTCTCCTCGAGGGAGTGTTTCTTAGGCACGAGTCTATCTGGATAAGGAGCAATTGATTTAAACCGATCAAAATTAGACTCTGGTTCTGGTTCTGGTTTTGGGTCATCAGAAGGGTGTGATTTCTGAGTAGAGATATTAGAAGGAGAGAGAATTTATTCTGGTTCAAGGGTTTCACTTGGAGGCATTCTAACGATTATCGACTGTTTACGACCGTAGTGAATGGATTGCATTCACTTGAGCTTAGTAGGTTGAACTTGATCCGTGTCCTTCGGGTTGGAGCGCGGGTTGACTTCGAAATATTTCTTTCTCTCTCTCACTCCACGGCACTAGCTAGTTGTCCAAGTTGGGTTTCTAATCTAGCTATGGCTTGAGTGTTAGATGTAAGAATTTGTCCGGTTGATTACATAAAGGTATTCAAAGTGTTGGATGTTTAAGTCAACAAGTTGGTGGTTTGTGTAGAAGCCTTAATCATGGTTTCTATTCCCTTTCTAGAACATCAAGGCGTTGTTCATGATCGGGATTAGGAAGAGTGTGATGAGGAGGCTGATATGGCATTTGGTTGTTGGAAATTATTTTGAGAAGAAATGTGTTTCCCTAGGAAATTGATGGTTTGAAGAGGGAGTGAAAGTTTGGTTCTGGGAGAAGTTTCCACGGTTCCATGCAAGATTTAGGTGATTTTTCCAACTTTGGATTGTAAGTTGGAGAGAATGGATCATTCCCGGGACACTGGAATGTAGCGTTTACCTGACCTAGTGGTTAACCGGATCCTAAAAGAGGACATTCCTCTAAAACATGAGATGGAGACAGACAGTTATGACAACCTGAGGCCGAAACATGATTGATTTGAGTGGGAGCTCGTTCTTTGACTTCTAAAGCTTCTAACCTACGCATGTTTGTCGCCATCTTTGCTTTAGCGGATATATTCATTTCTAAGGAAAGACCACTGGTTTTTGGTTGGGAAACTGATGAACAATGTTCCCACTGCATGGTTTTCTCGGATAAACTCTCTAAAAGTCCTAAGCTTCATCGAGTATTTTTCTTCATGAAATCCCCTTGACACATTGACTCTAAGAAAGTTTTGAAGAATAATTCAATCCTTCATAAATGATTTGGCATAATCGCCACTTTTCAAGACCATGGTGAGGACATTGGATAAGAAGATCTTTGAATTTGTCAAAATACTTTCAAAAAGGTTCTCCCGGGATAATTTTAAAATTTTGAATGCTATTTCTAAGCTTGACCGTTTTGTGGATAGGAAAAAAATTTTGAAAAACTTTACAAATTCACCCCAAGTTGAGATGGAATCTATGGGTAAGCTATCTGATCATTTTTGGCTTTGTCCTTAAGGGCAAAAGGAATAAATTGAAGCTTGATCGCATCGTCGGATAAGTCCCTCATCTTAATCATGAGGCAAACTTCTTCAAATTGAGAGATAAAGATGTATCGTCTTGGTTTCGACTCTAAGAATTTGTCCGTTGATTACATAAAGGTATTCAAAGTGTTGGATGTTTAAGTCAACAAGTTGGTGGTTTGTGTAGAAGCCTTAATCATGGTTTCTATTCCCCTTTCTAGAACATCAAGACGTTGTTCATGATCAGGATTCGGAAGAGTGTGATGAGGAGACTGATATGACAGATTTGGTTGTTGGAAATTATTTTGAGAAGGAAATGTGTTTCCCCTAGGAAATTGATGGTTTGAAGAGGGAGTGAAAGTTTGGTTCTGGGAGAAGTTTCCACTGGTTCCATGCAAGATTTAGGTGATTTTTCCAACTGGATTGTAAGTTGGAAGAATGGATCATTCAGGGACAACTGGAATGTAGCGTTTACGACCTAGTGGTTAACCGGATCCTAAAAGAGGACATTCCTCTAAAACATGAGATGGAGACAGACAGTTATGACAACCTGAGGCCGAAACATGATTGATTTGAGTGGGAGCTCGTTCTTTGACTTCTAAAGCTTCTAACCTACGCATGTTTGTCGCCATCTTTGCTTTAGCGGATATATTCATTTCTAAGGAAAGACCACTGGTTTTTGGTTGGGAAACTGATGAACAATGTTCCCACTGCATGGTTTTCTCGGATAAACTCTCTAAAAAGTCCTAAGCTTCATCAGTATTTTTCTTCATGAAATCCCCTTGACACATTGACTCTAAGAAAGTTTTTGAAGAATAATTCAATCCTTCATAAATGATTTGGCATAATCGCCACTTTTCAAGACCATGGTGAGGACATTGGATAAGAAGATCTTTGAATTTGTCAAAATACTTTCAAAAAGGTTCTCCCGGGATAATTTTAAAATTTTGAATGCTATTTCTAAGCTTGACCGTTTTGTGGATAGGAAAAAAAATTTTCAGAAAAACTTTTACAAATTCACCCCAAGTTGAGATGGAATCTATGGGTAAGCTATACAGTCATTTTTTGGCTTTGTCCTTAAGGGCAAAAGGAATAAATTGAAGCTTGATCGCATCGTCGGATAAGTCCCTCATCTTAATCATGAGGCAAACTTCTTCAAATTCAGAGATAAAGATGTATGCGTCTTCGGTTTCGACTCCTAAGAATTTTAGAAGCATGTTTATGAAATGCGGTTGAAGTTCAAAATTGGTTCCATTTGCATCGGGGAGCTTAATGCACGAAGGGATTGCATTCCTAGTTGGGTAACATATATCTTGAAGAACGGGTGGATTAGGGTTGGTCATTTCGTTTGGTTCAAGAGATGGATCAAAACAAATTAAACAATTGATATTATCCCTAACCCAAGTTTGCATATACCAAAATCAAACCTTTTTTTATGAAAAAGGACAAAAGAAAAAGTTAAGAAGATGATGAGAAAAAGAAAAAGAAAAAACTAATTAAAAGCAAATCAAGGCAATCACTTTTCAACCACCCTAACTCTAGGGTTAAGCCTAAACTTAACTTAGACCAGCTCCTAACCAAAAATTCCCTTAATGAAAAGATTAAAGTTTACTTGGGTAATTAGCCATGTAAGGATAGTACTAGAGGGAGATCAAAGATTAATTAAGTACCTCTTTCTCTCTCCTCTCCCTCTCCCTCTCTCTTTCCTTGCGGAGCGCCTTACGCAACCCCTAAACCTTGCCTTAGACACCAATTAATCCAAATAAACTTGGACCGGTTCACTTAAGGATTTCTTATTCCTTAATGAGCTCGAATCCTTAGGGGCCAACGTCTAATTAATTTTAGGAGGCTTGGGTATGTATAGTGAGGAATTAGTGATTTTTGGGCTAAGAAAAGGGTGATGAAATCTCTCACCTTATCTTGATTAGGGGGTTTTTGCCCTTAAGATATTTGCAAGTGTGTGTCAAATCAAGATGCTCAAATCACTTGGGTGAATTCCTACTATTATATGAAGTGCAACCCTAGAAATTAAAAGCAACTAAAAAGGATGTAAAAAAATCTTTTTATTTTTTATTATGGTCGACAATCAAAGAAATGAAGTTTATTAGGGTCGACAAAGGTAAAATCTTTTTTTTAATCCTAATTGTCTCTAATGTGAATGAACTATCTAAAGGGTGGAATTGAGAATACTAAAAAGAAAAGTAACCCACGCAATCGCAATGCAAATCCTCGTTGGAGGTAATTCTTCAATCTTGAATCTTCAATTCTTGATCTTCAAGCTCCAAGTTCCTACACAAAAGAAAAACACACAAAATAAGGAACTAAAGTTAATCAAAATCCTACTTATGCTATGTTCCCCGGCAACGGCGCCAAAAACTTGATGGGGGTAAAAACGGGATTACCTTTAAGTTGCAAGTATACAACCTTGATCAAGCTATAGTATAAAAGATTATCGATCCCACGAGGAACATGAAGAAGGAAGTTAATTAAGTTTGGTTCTTTGTTTGATTATGTGCGCGACAATTAGGAGTTATTCAAGAATAAAAGAAAAACATGGTGAAAGTGGTTTGTGAGAGATAAGAAAGAGTGGTTGTGGATTATGTGCAAAAGAGGAGAAAATAAAGTTGAGAATGTGGTTGTGGTTATATGCACATAATAACAAAACTATGTTTGAGATTATATGCACATGGAGGGAATAAGAGATTGAGAGAGAAGTAAAATTAATGAAATCAAGAAACAAGAATAAAGGAAAATAACAAACAAATAGAAAGCAAGGATAAGAGAAAAATAAAAGAAGGTAAAGTATGAAGGATTAATTAAAGATATGAGGAATCTAGAGTAGATCCACTTAGTTTATCTCAATCTTATGGAAATAAGTTAGATTTGTTGGCTAGTTTCAAACAATCACTAGGGATCCCACAAATATTAGCTCCACACTTAGAAAAGGTAATTCCTAGAGGGTTCTAGCCTCAAGGTGAATTAAAGAAAAAGAAAAATCTATACTAGAAAGTAAATATAAGAATTAAATACATTGCATGAAAGTAAATTGTAAGGAATTAAATTGCATGAAAGTAAATCTAAGCTACAAAGCATATAAATGAACAAGAAATAAAAAGAAATGAAAAAAATAAAAGATAAACCAACAACTCGATCTTCATCGCATCCTCCTTTTGGTCCTTGGATAAGAAGAAGAAAAGTGAAGGGGTGAAAAATTTTATTTATTGTGTAATAAAAGTTATAATTTTAGAAGGTCTTCTCAATTAAGAGTAACCCTCCTCTCCAAATAGAGTTTTTACAAAATATTTCACACTCAAAACTCTAAGATTTCACCCTATTTATAGCCCAACGGAGTTGATGTGAACCATTGGATCAAACTTAGCCACCAAGAAAGAGATATCGGCCCTTAATTGAATGCATTTAGCTTGACCAATCGTTGATCGGTTGGCCGTAGGTTGGTAGGCCGGTTGGTCGGCCATTAGTTAACCAATTATCTCTTCTTTATTTTTCTTCACGAATTTCTCTTGAATCACTTTGCTATCTTGGGCCTTCGTTTGTCTTGATTTGGGCTTCAAAATTGGGAGAAATTGAAAAATTTGAGTCATTTAGGCTTTTATTCATTATTTTTTATTAGCACAAAATAAGATAAAAACAATTATTAGTAATATCTTTATTCATATAAAATAGGTAATGAGGATATAAAACTATAATTAAAATGTGATAATCACTCAGTTTGGCCTTGAATGAATGAATATTTGAACAAATCGAGCAATTTGAATATATATATATATATATATATATATATATATATATATATATATATATATATATATATATATATATATATATATATATATGATGGGAAATAAATGATTACCTCCTAAGTTGCAAGTATACAACCTTTATCAAGTTATAGTATTTAAGATTATCGATCCCGAGGAACATGAAGAAGGAAGTTAATTAAGTTTGGTTCTTTGTTTGATTATGTGCGACAATTAGGAGTTTTCAAATAAAATGAAAGTGAGAAAATGGTGAAAGTGGTTCGTGAGAGGTAAGAGAGTGGATTGTGGATTATCGTAATAAAGCGAGGAAGAAAATGAGTGTGAGGGGTTTAAAGATGGAAGTGGTTAAGTGAAAATAAAAGAAAAATCTATTCTAGAAAGTAAATACAAGAATTAAATACATTGCATGAAAGTAAATTGCATGAAATTAAATTGCATGAAAGTAAATTGCATGAAATTAAATTGCATGAAAGTAAATCTAAGCTACAAAGCATATAAATGAACAAGAAAGAAAATAAAAAGAAATGAAGGGGTGAAAAATTTTATTTATTGTGTAATAAAAGTTATAATTTTAGAAGGTCTTCTCAATTAAGAGTAACCCTCCTCTCCAAATAGAGTTTTTACAAAATATTTCACACTCAAAACTCTAAGATTTCACCCTATTTATAGCCCATGAGTTGATGTGAACCATTGGATCAAACTTAGCCACCAAGAAAGAGATATCGGCCCTTAATTGAATGCATTTGCGAACCAACCCGGTCAATGTCGGTTTATTGGCGGTGTGATTGGTCGGCGTTGAGTTCAACAATTTATCTTTTCTTTATTTTTCTTCACGAATTTCTCTTGAATCACTTTGCTATCTTGGGCCTTCGTTTGTCTTGATTTGGGCTTCAAAATTGGGAGAAATTGAAAATTTGAGTCATTTAGGCTTTTATTCATTATTTTTTATTAGCACAAAATAAGATAAAACAATTATTAGTAATATCTTTATTCATATAAAATAGGTAATGAGGATATAAAACTATAATTAAAATGTGATAATCACTCAGTTTGGCCTTGAATGAATGAATATTTGAACAAATCGAGCAATTTGAATATATATATATATATATATATATATATATATATATATATATATATATATATATATATATATATATATATATATATATATATGATGGGAAATAAATGATTACCTCCTAAGTTGCAAGTATACAACCTTTATCAAGTTATAGTATTTAAGATTATCGATCCCACGAGGAACGGAAGTAGGAAGAGTTTTGTTCAAGTTTTGGTTCTCAAATTATCGCATGACAATTAGGAGTTTTTCAAATAAAATGAAAGTGAGAAAATGGTGAAAGTGGTTCGTGAGAGGTAAGAGAGTGGATTGTGGATTATCGTAATAAAGCGAGGAAGAAAATGAGTGTGAGGGGTTTAAAGATGGAAGTGGTTAAGTGAAAATAAAAGAAAATGAGTGTGAGAGAAGGAGGGTGATTGTGATTTGTGTAAATAAAAAAAAAAAGAAATCAAGAGAGGAGAAAGACAATTAAAGAAAAATAAACAAATGAAAAACAAGGATAAGAGGAAAATTAAGAATGTAAAGTATGGAGGATTAATTAAAGATATGAGGAATCTAGAGTAGATCCACTTAGCTTATCTCAATCTCACAAGAATGAGTTGGATTTGTTAGCTAGTTTCAAACAATCTCTAGGGATCCCACAAATATTAGCTCCACACTTAAAAAAGGGTAATTTCCTAGAGGGTTCTAGCCTCAAGGTGAATTAAAGAAAAGAAAAATCTATTCTAGAAAGTAAATACAAGAATTAAATACATTGCATGAAAGTAAATTGCATGAAAGTAAATTGCATGAAATTAAATTGCATGAAAGTAAATCTAAGCTACAAAGCAATTAAATGAACAAGAAAGAAAATAAAAAAGAAATAAAATAGAAACCAACAACTCCTGATCTTAATCTAATCCTCCTTTTGGTCCTTGGATTAGAAGAAGAGAAAGAAAATTGAAGGGGTGAAAAATTTTATTTATTGTGTAACAAAAGTTACAATTTTTGGAAGGTCTTCTCAATTAAGAGTAACCCTCCTCTCCAAATGGAGTTTTTACAAAATATTTCACAATCTCAAGCCCTCACTCTACCCCTCTATTTATAGATAACAAGAATCTCTCACAACCTTTAGATTTGCCTTGGCCTCCAAGTAACACTCACAACCATAGGATTTAGGTTAGCCCCTAAATAACCCTCATAGCCATAGGATCTCTCCAAATAATCTAGACCATTGATTTAATCCTTGAGAGATGGGCTTTGTGGGCTTTATTTCTTTTGTATTTAATTCCTTTAAGACTCTTGGGCTTCTCTTAAATGCTCTTGGGCTTCTTAGAATTTAACTTGGCCTTCAAATACTTGAATATATATCATTTAAATTCGGATTTCTGTCAAAATCCACTGCTGCTGATGAAATTTTGAGAATCTGGTAATTTGGATGGCTCCGTCTCGTCGAGATAGGTGAATTTCATATATAATATGTTGAATTCTGCTTCCCGGATTGAGAGATATCGTCTTTTCTTTGCGGTTGACCATCCTGAGCACAAATTTGACTTTATTTTTTCCATATTTGATTTGATTCTCAATTGTAAGCCAAGTTATTAATAATTCTGACCAAGAACGTGATGTGTGTTGAGATTTTGCTTCTAAACTTAGTCGTGAGCTTTGGATTTAGGCATTCTGGGCTTCATTAGAGATCTTTTGGGCTTGAAATAATCTTCATTTGGGCTCTTATTTAATAATACTCTATTAGCCTGCAAATTAAGATAAAAATAGTTATTAGCAGGATATTTATTCTTATAAAATAGGTAATTAGGGTATAAATTTGTAATTAAAATATGATAATCAAATACCCCCACACCTAAATTTTTACTAGTCCTCTAGCAAAGAAAATAAAAAGAAAACCTAACACACTTTCGCAGGAATCGCGGTTGTATTTAGCGCATACAACAAGCCTTTAAACCCCTAGGTTACCCTAGTGGACGAGTTGTAGTCTCGTGAGGGTTTGCAGTGAATATACCCACAAAATTCAGTCAACTTGCCAATTTAAAGAAGTTAATAAAATAATTAATTCATTTGATATCTTCAAACATTCCAATTGAAGTTGGTTAATACTCAAGAAAACGTTTTTATCATAACTCCAATGTAATTTTCTTAAAAAATCTTTCCATTATAGTTATACAAAACCAAGTTTAACTCAAAATTTTAATTTAAAAGTTTTGAAAAGAACATGCTAACTCTTTGTTTTAAACAAACTTCAAGTCTTTTAATCCATTTAATTCTTCAAGAACATATACAAATATAACTATATATAAAAACATGGTTAGTATGATTTTTTTTAATTTTTTATTTACTCTTTATTCCTTGGTGATTTTGTTCTTTTAATCGGACTTTCTAAGTGACCATTTAGCGAGTTTTAGGCCAATGAATCCCAACCCAATTAGGCTTAGGTCATTAAGCATAGAAATACTCCTCGGGCTTAATTACTCAGTCAACTTAGGCTTAGTAAAATAGAACCACCAATAATTTTAAGAGAAATTTTCTTCTTTTGTTATGTTAGTATAATATATATATATGTGTACATGTATATATATTCTGAACAATATTTGGATCAAGACAACTTGAAAAATTATTTTCAACTCTAAGTTAGGCATGCAAAAATTTCATTACTTTAATTAAAAATCTAAGTTAAAACTTAAGTAAAGTATACTACTATGAAAATTATTTCTTAAGAAATTTATTTGGAGTTATCATAAAAGGTAAACTTGAGTATAGAACTAACTAAGGATTAGAAGACTTAAATTCTATCAAATAGATCAATTCTTAATCAACTCTATTAAGTTGGCAAGTGACTTTTTTATGAAAAGGGAAAAATGATATAAAAAGAAAAAATGGTAAGAAAAAGAGGAAAAATGACTAAGATAAAGAGCAAAATGACTAATTCCCACCCCACACCTAAATTTTGAATTGTCCTCAATGCAAATTCTATTATGCACAAAGTAAAACAGATAATAATTGAAGCACTTACATTTGTTCATTTAGCTTGAACAATGATAAAAAATCTGCAAATACCTTTAAGATGAGGGGGTGAAGCAAAAAATTTATTCTCTCTCTCTTTTTTTTTTTTGAAATAAAGAACAACAAAAACTCTCACATGAGAGAAGAATAAATTCTTTTATTATTATGACACAAAAATAAAAATGTAGAATAAAAGATAAAACATGAGAAGCTCACATTTTACATTAAATCCTACCTTATTGCTGAAAATTCTACCACGAAATTTAAAAATTTTAATATGATATAATCAGCGATGTGCTTAAATTCCAAAATTTGGGGTTTTAGTGATGTTTGCGACAATGGAAGGTAGGTATTAATGGTTGTATGCTTTTAAACTTAGATTCGTTATTAACAAAAATTTCATCAAAAATAAAATCTTGTTGTTTTCTATTTTCCAAAATCTAAGTTCATTGACAAAGGGTTCTTCAAATGTTGGCTTCAAGATGCATGTATTCAACATAATTCTCTCGTTAGAAGGACTTGATTATTAACACGGTTATCATTTGTTGTGAATGGATTGCATTCACTTGTTCTTGAAAAGTTGAACTTGACCCCGTTCCTTGGATTGCTCACGGGTTGACTTCGGAAGTGATCCTTTCTCTCTCTCACTTATAGCTAGCTAGTTGACCAGTGGGTTTCTAATCTAGCTATGGCTTGAGTGTTGGAGTTGAGAATTTGTCTGTTGATTGCATAAAGGAGTTCATCGTGCTAGATATTTGAGTCAACAAGTTAGGTAGTGCGTGTTGAGGTTTTAATCAAGGCTTCCAAACCCCTTTCTAAAACATTAAGGCGTTTCTCAACATTTGAAGGAATA
Organism: Asparagus setaceus; assembly: GCA_012295165.1. Lineage (NCBI taxonomy): Eukaryota > Viridiplantae > Streptophyta > Magnoliopsida > Asparagales > Asparagaceae > Asparagus > Asparagus setaceus. Next base: position 65,526,193 of record CM022703.1, on the reverse strand, counting down.
TGATTTGTAGATTGATGATGAGGCCCGATTTGGAAATGGTGATTTGATTGTGGAAAATTGGTTTCTTGGTGAAAGAAAGCTGCGTTGCCCTAGGGAATTGTTGGTTTGAAGAGGGAGTGAAATTTTGATTTCAGAAATTACCACGATTCCATGCAAAATTAGGATGATTTCTCCAACACGGATTATAGGTTGGAGAAAATGAATCGATGTCGGATGCTAGAATCGGACATTCATCTGTTCTAGAGATTGAGTATTTCCTAAGAGTGGACATTGCTTTGAAGCATGGGTCAGAAAGACAGCTATGACAACCTAAGGCGTAAACTTGATTGATTTGTGCCGAGCTCGTTCTTTGGTTTCTAAAGTTTCTAACTGCGTAGAATTGTAGCCATCTTAGCTTGAGGCTATGTTTGACTCTAAGGAAGGACCTCTAGAAGCTGGATTGGAGCTGATGAATCCTGGTGTTCTTGCATGGTTTTCTCGGATAAATTCTCTAAAAGTCCCAAGCTTCGTCGTTTTTCTTCATGAAATCCCCTTGACACATTGACTCTAAGGAAGTTTTGAAGAATAATCCAATCCTTCATAAATGATTTAGCATAATCGCCACTTTTCAAGACCATGGTGAGGACATTGGATAAGAAGATCTTTGAATTTGTCAAAATACTTCCAAAAGGTTCTCTCGGGACAATTTTAAAATTTTGAATGTTGTTTCTAAGCTTGACTGTTTTGTGGATGGGAAAGAATTTTTTCAGAAAAACTTTTACAAATTCACCCCAAGTTGAGATGGAATCTGTGGGCAAGCTATCTGACCATTTTTGGCTTTGTCCTTAAGGGCAAATGGAATAAATCGAGTTTGATCGCATCTTGGTTAAGTCCCTCATCTTGATCATGAGGCAAACTTCTTCAAATTCGGAGATGAAAATGTAAGCGTCTTCGGTTTCTACTCCTAGAAATTTGGGAAGCATGTTAATAAAATGCGGTCTAAGTTCAAAATTTGCTCCATTAACCTCGGGGAGTTTTATGCAAGAAGGGATTGCATTTCTAGTGGGGTAACAAACATCTTGAAGAACAGGTGGGTTGGTATTGGTCATTTCGTTTGGTTCAAGAGATGGATCAAAACGAATTAAACGATTGGTATTATCCCTAACCCAAGTTTGCATACACCAATTTTTTTTTATGAAAAGGACAAGAGAAAAGTTAAGAAGATGATGAGAAAAAAAAGAAAAAACTAACTAAAAAGCAAATCAAGGCAATGGCTTTTCAATCACCCTAACTCTAGGGTTAAGCCTAAACTTGACTTAGACCGACTCTAACTAAAAATTCCCTTAATGAAAGATCAAAGTTTACTTGGATAATTAGCAGTAAGGATAGTACTAGAGGAGATCAAAGATCAATTAAGTACCTCTTTCCTTGCGGGGTGCCTTACGCAACCCCTAAACCTTGCCTTAGACACCAATTAATCCAAATAAACTTGGACCGGTTCACTTAAGGATTTCTTGTTCCTTAATGAGCTTGAATCCTTAGGGGCCAACGTCTAATCAGTTTTAAGAGGCTTGGGTATGTGTAGTGAGGAATTAGTGATTTTTGGGCTAAGGAAAGGGTGATAAAATCCCTCACCTTATCTTGATTAATGAGTTTTGCCCTTAAAAATATTTTCAAGTGAATGCCAAATCAAGATGCTCAAAACACTTTGGTGAATTCCTACTATTATATGAAATACAACCCTAGGAATTAAAAGCAACTAAAAGGATCCAAAAATAAAAATCTTTTCATTTTTTTTTGTTATGGTCGACAATCAAAGAAATGAAGTTTATTAGAGATTGACAAAGGTAAAAAATTAATTTTTTTATTTTTATCCTAATTGTCTCTACTGTGAATGAACTATCTAAAGGGTGGAATTGAGAATACTAGAAAGAAGAGTTACCCACGCAATCGCTATCCAATGCCTCTTTGGAGGCAAATCTTCAATCTTGATTCTTCAACTCTTAATCTTCAAATTCCAAATTCCTTCACAAAAGAAAAACACACAAGTTAAGAAACTAAAGTTAATCAAAATCCTACTTATGCACCGTTCCCCGGCAACGGCGCCAAAAACTTGATGGGAAATAAATGATTACCTCCTAAGTTGCAAGTATACAACCTTTATCAAGTTATAGTATTTAAGATTATCGATCCCACGAGGAACGGGAAGTAGGAAGAGTTTTGTTCAAGTTTTGGTTCTCAAATTATGCGCATGACAATTAGGAGTTTTTCAAATAAAATGAAAGTGAGAAAATGGTGAAAGTGGTTCGTGAGAGGTAAGAGAGAGTGGATTGTGGATTATGCGTAATAAAACGAGGAAGAAAATGAGTGTGAGGGGGTTTAAAGATGGAAGTGGTTAAGTGAAAATAAAAGAAAATGAGTGTGAGAGAAGGAGGGTGATTGTGATTTGTGTAAATAAAAAGAAAAAGAAATCAAGAGAGGAGAAAGACAATTAAAGAAAAATAAACAAATGAAAAACAAGGATAAGAGGAAAATTAAGAATGTAAAGTATGGAGGATTAATTAAAGATATGAGGAATCTAGAGTAGATCCACTTAGCTTATCTCAATCTCACAAGAATGAGTTGGATTTGTTAGCTAGTTTCAAACAATCTCTAGGGATCCCACAAATATTAGCTCCACACTTAGAAAAGGGTAATTCCCTAGAGGGTTCTAGCCTCAAGGTGAATTAAAGAAAAAAATCTATTCTAGAAAGTAAATACAAGAATTAAATACATTGCATGAAAGTAAATTGCATGAAAGTAAATTGCATGAAATTAAATTGCATGAAAGTAAATCTAAGCTACAAAGCAATTAAATGAACAAGAAAGAAAAATAAAAAGAAATAAAATAGAAACCAACAACTCCTGATCTTAATCTAATCCTCCTTTTGGTCCTTGGATTAGAAGAAGAGAAAGGAAATTGAAGGGGTGAAAAATTTCATTTATTGTGTAACAAAAGTTATAATTTTTGGAAGGTCTTCTCAATTAAGAGTAACCCTCCTCTCAAATAGAGTTTTTACAAAATATTTCACAATCTCAAGCCCTCACTCTACCCCTCTATTTATAGATAACAAGAATCTCTCACAACCTTTGGATTTGCCTTGGCCTCCAAGTAACACTCACAACCATAGGATTTAGGTTAGCCCCTAAATAACCCTCATAGCCATAGGATCTCTCCAAATAATCTAGACCATTGATTTAATCCTTGAGAGATGGGCTTTGTGGGCTTATTTTTTTTGTATTTAATTCCTTTAAGACTCTTGGGCTTCTCTTAAATGCTCTTGGGCTTCTTAGAATTTAACTTGGCCTTCAAATACTTGAATATATATCATTTAAATTCGGATTTCTGTTAAAATCCGCTGCTGCTGATGAAATTTTGAGAATCTGGTAATTTGGATGGCTCCATCTCGTCGAGACAGGCGAATTTCATATATAATATGTTGAATTCTGCTTTTCGGATTGAGAGATATCGCCTTTTCTTTGCGGTTGACCATCCTGAGCACGAATTTGACTTTATTTTTTTCCATATTTGATTTGATTCTCAATTGTAAGCCAAGTTATTAATAATTCGACCAAGAGCGTGATGTGTGTTGAGATTTTGCTTCTAAACTTAGTCGTGGGCTTTGGATTTAGGCATTACGGGCTTCATTAGAGATCTTTTGGGCTTGAAATAATCTTCATTTGGGCTCTTATTTAATAATACTCCATTAGCACGCAAATTAAGATAAAAATAATTATTAGCAGGATATTTATTCATATAAAATAGGTAATTAGGGTATAAATTTGTAATTAAAATGTGATAATCAATATATATATATATATATATATATATATATATATATATATATATATATATATATATATATATATATATATATATATAGACACACACACACACGAGAAATTCAAGGATTAAGTAAGGGCTCCAAGATCACACAAAATATTAAAAGTCAAGTAAGATAAAGAGATCATATTCACACATTAGTAGGGAGGAATCCCCAAAAATGTGAGGTCCACTAGCAACTATTTTTGGAATCCAACACAAAGTTCTCATCTTTATCCATGATTCCCTCCCCCTTTCTTTAATCTGTATAAGGGTTTGCCATCCTTGAGCTAAGGCTTGTTTTTGAAGCTAAGTTAGGCTAGATTTTAGTGATTTTTTACTTTTATAATAAAAGTCTCATAAACATTGTTTGAATAGTATAATAATTTATTTGGTTAGCCATCTTCTTAAAATGCGTAAGCTCATAAATTAGTTTTCAAAACTGAAGTATATCATCTTTTAAAAATGTGACTTATAGGCTAACTTATTTGATGTTTACTAAAAAAGTAGAAATAAAAAGCTAGTTTGACCAAAAATTAAGCCGCCCTAACTACCCATGAAAGCTTAGTTTTTCAAACCTCTTTTTTGTGCCGTATGCCAAGAGGTTAAGAGAAAAGAGTTAAGAAAAAAGGTTAACGTAGTTAGTCTATCATGGAGGGTTAAAAAAGTTAATTTCATTTGTCTTAGATAGTTAGTGTAAAGGGTTAACATTTTTGTGTTTAGCAAATAAAGAAGGGTTAAGTAAGCTAATCCCTCTAATATTTTTGAAAATACCAATTTTAACATGTAGAAAATTTACTAATAATTATTACATTTGATAAATTTAGCCAGAATTTTTAAAGCTATAAGTATATAGTCATTTATGTATTTGTTTTAAATAAATGACTGTTGAGAAGACTAAAACTATCATTTATGTATTTTTTAAAATATCATTTATTTCACAGGTGAAAAGCAAGCCTATTGCCAAATTCCTTGTGTTCTTCTTAGCCATCCTACATCATTATAAGAGAATTATAAAAAATTTAATCAATTGTATACTATACAATATTTTATACATATATAATTTGGATTTATAGGATAGGCTGCATTTAATTTGATAGTAAAATTCATTGTTTACATTTTTCTCATATCCTTACACGTAAAAGAGTTGCATTTTAATAACAACTTCAGATATTTGCTGTAGATATATGAGATGATTAGAGTTTCTAACTTAAATATATCCAAGCTAACGAAAAGAACATGTTTCACGCTTTTAATAAATTACTATGCCTACCTCTTGTGAAGAGGCGGAGTAAATTCTTACTCCGCCTCTTCAGCGTGGCTGTTCTTAGATCATTTGACCGGCTAACTTCTAATTAAGCCTCACGTGCGGTTTTACTAAGCGTTATGCAATTTTTGATGTTTGGAAGGTTAAGGAAGGGTTAAAACCCCTTTAACGCTTCCATTAACCCCTACCCAAACAAGGCCTTTGAATTTAGGATTTCTTAGAAAGTTTTTCTATTTCATTTATGACACGTTATGTCATCATTGACATAACCTAAGTGTTAATTCTCTCCCTAGAGTCGACACGTGTCCCAGGTTAACTAATCCTTAGATCGACTTCCCCTCGGCTAGGACGACTCGGATAGTATGAACACCCATCCCTTCCTAAGGAGAATCTACTCAAGAAGCGTTCTCACTCGACTCACCATTGGAGTCGTCCCTACTCCTTTACTCTACAGAGTCGACAATTTCAAGACCGACTAAAAAGGCGGTATTTATCGGCCCACTCACAGAGCCAAGTCGAGAAGTGGTTTATCTCCGAACTCCTCACTAGCAGCTGGTCAGCATCATCATTGCTCCTACCACAAGTCTCCATGACTCACCACCATCTGTTAGTGCCACGCTTCCTTAGTCGCCATCACATCAAGCTTATAGGTGACTCATTTCACCTACAGTCGACACATGTAGACTATCTGCCGATTTAGTTGTCTGCCTGATCTCTGCCAAAGTTACATATGCACCCCTCTTAGCTGGGTTGATATAGGCTCATCGCTTACTAACCAATGTACGTGATCTGAATGTAATATCTACACACTTAGACTTAGAACTTGTTTTGTTCATTGATCTCCTTCTCCACTCAAGCTCATTATTGACTTGATTGTCGGAGGAATCACCAGAGAACCCAACTCTAGTCCTCTAACGTATTGTAATTTTACAGAACTCTAACCCAATTAAGGAATCGGCCACCAAAGGGGACGAAGGGACCCCAACATCTTCAATATCGACCCTAAATCCCGCTGTTATTCAGGATTAGCCTCTAATCCTGCTGCTGAGTCCTCGGATATCAACATTGGCACCCATCGTGGAGCATCTTTGCCGCTTTGAAGAGAGTGGGCGGTCTCCTGTATTTGAGCCTTGGAATAAGAAGATGTCACCGCCATTCGAGCACTACGGCAGTCAAGGAATTCGCCCAAGTGTAAGTGGAAGTAGAGCGTGGGTTTGTCATAAAGAACAAAACACTTAAGAAGATTCTACCATAAATAATAAATATTTGTGTTGTGTACTAACCTATATGCAGTCTTCGCCACTCGAGCTTCATCAACTCGGCAATAGGAAAAAATGACCTTGGCATCATGTTCATAAATGCAAGGCACGGGGTTGAGTCACCCCCAACATGGTCGAAATTAACACATAAGTCCTTGGTACCCATTCAGGGTAAACTACGGCACATCATCAATTCGATCATCTTTGACTCAAAAGACCTTGGCATCATACTCATAAGTCTAAGGCACATACCTTAAGACCTTGGTGTAATTACGAATAAACCCAAGGCATGTGATCAAGTCATCCCTAGCACAAGGCACAAAGCCGAGTCATCTCGACCCAGGAACATCCAAAAATAACCAGTCAAAGAAGGTTGCAAACTCTTAACCCATAAGAACGTAATCACAAAGGTACACAATTCAGATCGACAAAAATAAGTTTTTTCATTCATATATATTCAAAAAATTTACAGTACGCCAAAAAGTGCAAATAAACAAAAAAAAAGAGAAGATACATATAAGCCCCTAAGGGGTTGGACTCACAAGAGACACAGGATTGGGAGATGGAAGGGTAGGTCGGGGAGATGTGATGCTGGAGCCAGGAATCGAAGTCAAGCACGGAGGGGCAACGATAGGTAAAGTTGGTGGAGGACTCGACTGGGGCTCAGACCGGACTTCCTCGCCCCTTTCCTTTTTAGACTGCTCTGCCTAGCCGTCACAGGTCGAGCCCTCGCCTGCTCCCTCAGCTGACTCCTCATCATCTTCATCGCCACTCTTAACATTGAGCATGAGACCCCCTCCTTTCCTCTCTATCTCATACAGTGCGCCAACGCAATCGGCCACTCTTGGAGGATAGTGGAATCGCTCAGGGTCCATTTTGAGCTCGACCGGGAGCTGCATCTCTAGATAGTCGAAGCCGGCCTTGCAAGCAAGCACCGTCTCCACTTTCCCGAGAGTACCCATTGCGGTAATCCTTAATGATCTTGAACCGGTGGGTTTCAGACTCCGGATGATCGATATGGCCCTACAATGCCTGGATTTTGGCGAGGGACGGCTCATGTTATTGCTCGGCCTCCAGTGCTGCTCGGGTGCTCTCCTGTCTCAGCTTTTAATGATCGACCTGTACCTCCTTCAGTTGATCCTACAAAGTCTCAGCATTCTAGCAGGCCAACCAAGCTCGCTCATAAGCATCGACCCTTTCTCGCCTTTCGACCTCGACTTCCTCGGACAAATGTCTTATCTTCTCATCCTGCTCGCGGAGCTCATGTTCGAAATGGCCGAAGTCTTCCTAGAGCTTGCTAATTTCGACCGACTTCTTGCTGCTCAATAATTTCAAGCCCTTGATCGTGCTCTCACGCATCTCCAACTCTTGGCGCCATTTGCCCTCGCCTCTCCTCTAGGCCGCCAGCTCATCCTCCCTAGTAGCCAGCATCGGAGAGTCATCTCATGAGTTACCTTCTGAGCCTCCAACTCTTCTTGGAGCCTAAGGTAGAGATTTCATGCACACTCGAATTGAGTGAATTGTTCTTAGTCTACCAGAACCCCTAGAAGCATATAACCCTTCAGGGACTAATGGAGGCTGACATCTAGCATGGCGGCGAGGATCTCATTATCCCAAAGTAAGTAGAACTGCTCAATAGCCCTGGGCTCAAATTTAAACTCCTCTAATGGCTCTTTGTCATAGTGGGGGCTGACTCTGGAAGACCCCATTAGTAGTATCTTTAGTTCATCATACTTCTCCGCATCAAGCTCATCGATGCGATGGGGGAACAGTCATCCAAACCCCTTGGTAGGAGATGCCCCTTCAGTGGCATGCTCCTTTCCGTGCTGATGGGCAGACTCAGTAGGCGTATAAGGGGCCACCTGTCTCTCTGCTTGGGCCTCGGCACCTTCGGCCTCGGCTGTGTTGATTTCGATTCTCTCTTCTCTAGCAGGGGACCTATCATTGATAATAATGACGTCTGGTAGCCATAGAAGCTTCTCAGGCAGGGATGGCAGTAGCACCACCCCCTACTATTTGAGGAAGTGAGATCTCTACTATAGGTTAGCTCTGCATCCCTCTAAGAAGTAGAAGGTATACCCGCCTCCCTCGCAGCTTCAGCTTTGTCTCTAGAAGCCCCAGCACTCCTAGAGGGCCCTCAACTGCTCACTTTCCTCAGTCATCTCTTCTTCTTTTCAGACCTTTCAGCCTAAACAGTGGCAGAGCTCAAACACCAGAGCTAGGTTATCGCCGTGATCGAGCACCGCCTGCATACGTGCCAACATCGTTAAAGCGAATACCCTAGGGATGTCATACTTGTCATGCAAAGTCTCTAACAGCAACGTCGGCACCTTTGAATAAAACTTCCAAAGATGGTTGATCTGGGCCTCATTCCGAAAGATTAAAGGCGAAGAAGCCATTTGATCATCAGAGAAGAATGAAAGAAGATCGTTGGAAATCGCCCAACAAGAGAAGAGGAAGATAAGGGTTGCAACTCTCCCCATTTCAAAACTGCCATACTTATAGGTAGGGGAGCCAACAGGTGGCGAGATCGCAACGGTCGACCCGGTCTCTATCGGACGACTGAGATCATTCCCAGCAGTCGAGGTGACCACTCAGACCCGAAGCATCACTAGCCTTGATTGGCCTGCAATATCCGCTCAGGAACTAAGGTGCTAACGCTCGATCTTTGCTGACTTTGATAACATCACATCAGAGGAGACTCTTCAGTAACCCCTCAAAAATGTTTCTCAAAATCTGACTAGCAACAGTTCTATTTCACTTGAACTCTGCCACCCGAGTTTGAGCGAAAGGGGCCTATGTTATGTCATCATATAACCTAAGTGCTAATCCTCCCCCTGGAGGCAACACGTGTCCCAAGTTAACTGATCCTCAGATCGACTTCCCCTCAGCCAGGATGACTCAGATAGCATGAACACCCATCCCTTTCTAAGGAGGATTGAGTCGAGAAGTGTCCTCACTCGACTCACCATTGGAATTGTCCCAACTCCTTTACTCTATAGAGTCGACAACTTTCGAGGTCGACTAGAAAGGCGGTACGTGTCGGTCCACTCACAGAGCCAAGTCGAGAGGAGGTTTGTCTTAAAATCCCTCACCAGCAGCTGGTCAGCACCATTATCACTCCTGCCACGGGTCTCCATGACTCATCACCCTCCGTCAGCGCAACGCTTCCTTAGTCTCCATCACATCAAGCATATAGGTGACTCATTTCACCTATGGTCGACACCTGTAGACTATCTGCTGATTCAGTTGTCTATCTGGACTCGACCAAAGTTACATATGCACCCTTCTCAGCTGGTTATATATAGGCTCATTGCCTACTAACCAAGGTACGCGACATGAACGCAATATCTGTACACTTAGACTTAGAACTTGTTCACTTCATTGATCTCCTTCTCCACTCAAGCTCATTACTGACTTGATCATTGGAGGAATCACCAGAAAACTCAACTCCGATCTTCTAACATAGTGTAGTTTTGCAGAACTCTCATCATATCAGGGAATCAGCCATCAAAGGGATGAAGGGACCCCCAACATCTTCAAAATCGATCCTAAACCCTGCTGCTATTCGGGTTAGCCTCTAATCTCGCTGCTGAGTCCTCGGATATCAACACGGCACGTTTGGTTATTCGCCAATGAATAATGAAAAACCAAATCCAAAAGAAAACTAAGCACCAAATTTTTTCCAAGATTTTTGAAAAAAAGTATATTTTGTGCTTGCTTCGCAATCAATGACTAATATTAGTTTTCGTTTCTATGACATGCTTGGATGCATAAGTAGTTTTTTTTTTCACCTTTCAAAACTAATGAATGTTTGGAAGAAACAAACTGTGAAAATAACTTTTTATTGTATGATGATCGATAAGTCATTTCTAAACATTTCTTCCAAAAAAGTTAAAAAAATAGGTTTGATATGTTACATCAGATGTTGGGAAAGGTTTTTACAAAATATTTTAAAAATCTCAAACACTGTCGCTAGATCCTTTCTTGTGTGGACGCGGTAGTGGTTTTCATGCGTTCTCCAAGCTTTCTCCACTCCCAACCATACACGCCCTTATTCCTATATAGACCAAATAGAGAGTTTGATGTGGAAGGGATTTGGTCTCTCTCTGACGCAGTGGTGATAACATGAAGCCTTACCACAAGAACTTTGAAAACAAGAAGCCTTAACACAAGGACTTCTTCAAAGAATAAACACAAAAAAAATATTCTTCAAGAGAAATTTAATTGATAAAAAAGATAAGATTCTAGGGTTACATGACTCTTTTAAATAGAAAAATAAAATAGATTCCTAATAAGACTAGAATTACAAAGAAATAAAAGTATCAAATCCTACCCTAAAAGGACTCCCATAATAGAGGAAACAATCCATGAATCAAAATTGAATTTATTTTCTAATGTAATTTAATTCTAACATTGAATATATTTCCTAATCTAAATTGACTCGACTTTAAATATATTTCCTAATCTAAATTGACTTTAACTTCTCCATGAATTTACTTGTTATACATCTTACATCAGTCTCCCTTATTGAAAGAAGCTCGACCTTAAGCTTATATTTGTTTGAATAGCGACTTTCTTGATAAATACTTTTCTTTTCTGCATCGTCGGCGTCCCTTATACTTAGCATTGATTTTCTCCATCTGTTCTTTTACTTTCTCAGTTAGGGCTTCTTCATAATTAAACTTGCCTTTCTTCATGCACTCAGTGATAGGCGCCACAATGCTACTGAAATTTCTGACAAATCTCCTATAGAAAGTGGCTAGGTCACGAAAACTATGAACTTCGCTGATAGTTTTCAGCGTAGACCAATCTCGAATAGCACGCACCTTCTCTTCATTAACATGGATGCCCTCTGCACTGATGACAGAGCCCAAGAATAATAGGCTACTAGTCATAAAGTTGCACTTCTTCAGATTAATGTACAACTTATTCTCCTGCAAAACTATTAGTACCTCCCTCAAGTGGTCCAGATGCAAGGTCTCAGTCTGACTATAAATTAGGATATCACAAATAGTGGTGTCCTTGTATTTGCCAATAGAAAAATTAACTATGCTCTGTTCCGTGACCTTGATATCACCCACAGATGTAATCCAGCTGATTTTGTAAGGGAAATGGTGCTTCTGCGTTTGCAACTTTAGTCTATCCACTACTTCTCGTGATGTCAAGTTCTCTTGACTACCACTATCATTATCAACTCAATCACATGCTAGCTCACCTTGCAACGAGTTCAAAAAAGATTATGCCTTTGTGGATCCTCAGCCACCCTTTCTGTTGCTAACATCAACTGCGCACTACACACCTCCGCGCTCTTCCTCGTCATACCGCGTCGCCGGGTTAGCGATGCGGTGTTCGATCTCAGTTTCAAGCTCACCTTCTTCGATGTCTTCCCTTTCAATCATATTAACTTTACCATGGTTAGGACAATTATTAGATAGATGCCCACTTTGTTGACAGTGATAACATCTATTCCCATGATTCCGAGCGTAGGGATTATTAGCCTGTCGATTCTGCTGAACTCCCCTCGGCTGGATCTGGGAATTCTGATTCTGTTGCTTGGTTTTATTCGTCTTATTATCATCAGCAGCCTTTTGAGTGAAATTCTAGTTATCAATAGTCTGCTTATGCCCTGTATTTTGCCCTCACGACGTTTCACCAAACCTTCTAAAATTAGGCGATATCTATTAGGTCGGGTGAGTTGCTTCCACCTTCATGGCACGATTAATTGCTTCATCCACGCTATATCTGATCGTCAACTGCCTTGATCCTTGATGGCGGGGAGAAGTCCACCGTAAACACGAAATCTATTGTCCCTCTGTTTCGTTCAAATTGTTTCATGCAGATAGTCTATAAAACTCACGGGTATATTAATGTATAGATCCTCTTGCTTGCAATCTTAAAACTTCGATAAAGGACTTGATCATAATCTGGGAGAAATCATAGACGTAGGCGCCTCTGCATCGTCTCTAAGTGCGAACAGGTTGCTTGCCTTGGCGCTGCGATTATTTTGAAATTGCTCCCACCAAGGTATCACCCATTAATTTCACATATTTAACCCGTAGTTATCGCCAGTTCTCATTAGGTCAAAATATGTCTCAACCTCGGCAAGCCAATCTAGAAAATCCTCCACATCTAGATTTCCGCTAAAGAAAGGAGATCGGCCAATCTAGAAAATCCTCCACATTGTTTTGATCATTGTTTGGTGCGAAGCAAAATCTTCCTCCCCTTGAATCGAGTCCAAAGCAACCACGGTCGGCGGATCTGGGATTGGCCTCAGGTCCTCGGCCAAGGAACTACCCGTTGCCTAGGGTTATTCCCAATCTGCAAGTTCCAAAGTCTCCATCATCAACTCATGTTGTTGTCGTGATTGCTCTAGTTGTTGTTGCATCTGTCATTGTATCAATTAGAGTGTCGTTGTTCTTTTTGACCATTGCGGGGCGAACCAGTTCTCGGATACCAACGGACACAGTGGTGATAACACGAAGCCTTACTACGAGGACTTGAAAGAATAAGCCTTACCGAGGACTTCTTCAAAGAATAAACACAAAAAACTTTCTTCAAGAGAAATTTAATTGATAAAAAGATAAGATTCTAGGGTTACATGACTCTTCTTAAATAGAAAAATAAAATAGACTCCTAATAAGACTAGAATTATAAAAAATAGAAAATATCAAATCCTACTCTAAAAACACTCCCATAATAGAGGAAACAATTCATGAATCAAAATTGAATTTGTTTCCTAATCTAATTGATTCTAACATTGAATATATTTCCTAATCTAAATTGACTCTAACTTTAAATATATTTTCTAATCTAAATTGACTTTAACTTCTTCATGAATTTGCTTGTTATCGTCCTACATCACTCTTCTTCTAAGAGCTAGTTTTACAAGGGAGCTTAGGGATGAATTCTCCTGGATCCCTTATAGTTTCTTATAAGGATGGATTCGTTCTTGTTGTTGGGTTTCAAATGATAATGCCTACAACTCATCAATAATATTTTCTCACTCCATAGACCCCATGTGTTATATTAATTAAATAAATTATATTAAAACTCTTTTAATTGGGGACCATTCTATGAAAAAGTTTTATGTTGCATGAAATTGTAAAGTGGAAGAAAAGATTCATTTTCAAGATTAGAAGTTGGACAAAGTTGATATATTTGATGAATACTATATCAACTCTGAGTTGATCTTATAATTGTATCCTTCTTTATCAAGAGTGTTAAATGTCAATGCATTTTGTTAAGTTGCCCTGTGATATAGATTCACATCTTCATCATAAGTTCCCCTTTTTCCAGAGAAATCAACATCGACAAAACTAACTCCAATTCTCTTTTGTCCATTTGCTAGGTCGAGAATAAGAGGTAAAAATATTCATTGGCAAATGCAAATTTGTCCTAAATTCTAAAAGATTAATTGCACATAACTCCCTCACTATACATTTATATCACTCATTTATTAGCACTTATCCCCCTCAATTCTTGATGGAGTGGGGGTGTTAAGATGCAATTTATTTAAATTAAAATAAAAATCCAAGAGGGCTAGCGCTAATAAATGAAAGAGAAGGTTATCGACAAGTGAAGGTATGTAAAGGGGTGTTAATATATAATTTATCCTTATATAAGTTTATTATAAAATTTATTAATTTTAAAATTTTGAAAAATTTTGGACATTGGCTATATTTGAAATATCTTTAAGAATATTAACTATTATGTCAATATATATTGAATATTATTGTAAAAGTTGCAAATAAAAATTTTGTAAATAACTTTTATTGTATGATGATCGATAAGTCATTTCTAAACATTTCTTCCAAAAAGTAAAAATAGGTTTGATATGTTACATCGGATGTTGGGAAAGGTTTTACAAAATATTTTAAAATCTCAAACACATGCTAGATCCTTTCTTGTGTGGACGCGGTAGTGGTTTTCATGCGTTCTCCAAGCTTTCTCCACTCCCAACCATACACGCCCTTATTCCTATATAGACCAAATAGAGAGTTTGATGTGGAAGGGATTTGGTCTCTCTCTGAGGCAGTCGTGATAACATGAAGCCTTACCACAAGAACTTTGAAAACAAGAAGCCTTAACACAAGGACTTCTTCAAAGAATAAACACAAAAAAACTATTCTTCAAGAGAAATTTAATTGATAAAAAAGATAAGATTCTAGGGTTACATGACTCTTTTTAAATAGAAAAATAAAATAGATTCCTAATAAGACTAGAATTACAAAGAAATAAAAGTATCAAATCCTACCCTAAAAGGACTCCTATAATAGAGGAAACAATCCATGAATCAAAATTGAATTTATTTTCTAATGTAATTTAATTCTAACATTGAATATATTTCCTAATCTAAATTGACTCGACTTTAAATATATTTTCTAATCTAAATTGACTTTAACTTCTCCATGAATTTACTTGTTATACATCTTACATCAGTCTCCCTTATTGAAAGAAGCTCGACCTTAAGCTTATATTTGTTTGAATAGCAGCTTTCTTGATAAATACTTTTCTTTTCCTGCATCGATCAGCGTCCGCCTTATACTTAGCATTGATTTTCTCCATCTGTTCTTTTACTTTCTCAGTTAGGGCTTCTTCATAATTAAACTTGCCTTTCTTCATGCACTTTCGATGATAGTAGCCACAATCTTTGAAATTCGACAAATCTCCTATAGAAAGTGGCTAGGTCACGAAAACTATGAACCGATAGTTTTCGTGAGACCAATCTCGAATAGCCGCACCTTCTCTTCATTAACATGGATGCCCTCACTGCGATGTGAGCCAAGAATAATAGGCTACTAGTCATAAAGTTGCACTTCTTGATTAATGTACAACTTATTCTCTGCAAAACTATTAGTACCTCCCTCAAGTGGTCCAGATGCAAGGTCTCAGTCTGACTATAAATTAGGATATCACAAATAGTGGTGTCCTTGTATTTGCCAATAGAAAAATTAACTATGCTCTGTTCCGTGACCTTGATATCACCCACAGATGTAATCCAGCTGATTTTGTAAGGGAAATGGTGCTTCTGCGTTTGCAACTTTAGTCTATCCACTACTTCTCGTGATGTCAAGTTCTCTTGACTACCACTATCATTATCAACTCAATCACATGCTAGCTCACCTTGCAACGAGTTCAAAAAAGATTATGCCTTTGTGGATCCTCAGCCACCCTTTCTGTTGCTAACATCAACCTGCGCACTACACACACCTCACGCTCTTCCTCGTCATACACGTCATCGGGGTTAACAGATGCGGTCGATCTGATTCAAGCTCACCTTCTTCGATGTCTTCCCTTTCAATCATATTAACTTTACCATGGTTAGGACAATTATTAGATAGATGCCCACTTTGTTGACAGCGATAACATCTATTCCCATGATTCCGGGCGTAGGGATTATTAGCCTGTCGATTACGAACTCCCCTCGGTACGGATCCGGGAATTCGATTCTGTTGCTTGGTTTTATTCGTCTTATTATCATCAGTAGCCTTTTGAGTGAAATTCTAGTTATCAATAGTCTGCTTATGCCCTGTATTTTGCCCTCACGACGTTTCACCAAACCTTCTAAAATTAGACTGATATCTATTAGGTCGGGTGAGTTGCGCTTCCACCTTCATGGCACGATTAATTGCTTCATCCACGCTATATACAGTCGTCAACTGCACTTGATCCTTGATGGCCAGGAGAAGTCCACCGGTAAACCTGGAAATCTATTGTCCCTCTGTTTCGTTCAAATTGTTTCATGCCGATAGTCTATAAAACTCCTGGGTATATTGCTGTACTGTCCGATCCTCTTGCTTGCAATCTTAAAACTTCTGATAAAGGACTTGATCATAATCTACCGGGAGAAATCATAGACGTAGCGCCTCCTGCATACGTCTCTAAGTGCGAACAGGTTGCTTGCCTTGGCGCCTGCGATTATTTTGAAATTGCTCCCACCAAGCAGACACTCCACTTCGTAATTTCACATATTTAACCTGTAAGTTATCAGCAATTCTCATTAGGTCAAAATATGTCTCAACCTCAGCAAGCCAATCTAGAAAATCCTCCACATCTAGATTTCCGCTAAAGAAAGGGAGATCGGCCAATCTAGAAAATCCTCCACATTGTTTTGATCATTGTTTGGTCTGAAAGCAAAATCTTCCTCCCCTTCAGAATCTGAGTCCAAAGCAACCCTGGTCGGCGGATCGCGGGGATTGGCCTCAGGTCCTCCAGCCAAGGGAACTACCCGTTGCCTAGGGTTATTCCCAATCTGCAAGTTCCAAAGTCTCCATCATCAACTCATGTTGTTGTCGTGATTGCTCTAGTTGTTGTTGCATCTGCTGTTGTATCAATTAGAGTGTCGTTGTTCTTTTCAGCCATTGCGCAGGACGAACCAGTTCTCAGATACCAACGGACACAGTGGTGATAACACGAAGCCTTACTACGAGGACTTCGAAAGAATAAGCCTTACCACGAGGACTTCTTCAAAGAATAAACACAAAAAAAACTTTCTTCAAGAGAAATTTAATTGATAAAAAAGATAAGATTCTAGGGTTACATGACTCTTCTTAAATAGAAAAATAAAATAGACTCCTAATAAGACTAGAATTATAAAAAATAGAAAATATCAAATCCTACTCTAAAAACACTCCTATAATAGAGGAAACAATTCATGAATCAAAATTGAATTTGTTTCCTAATCTAATTTGATTCTAACATTGAATATATTTCCTAATCTAAATTGACTCTAACTTTAAATATATTTTCTTATCTAAATTGACTTTAACTTCTTCATGAATTTGCTTGTTATCGTCCTACATCACTCTTCTTCTAAGAGCTAGTTTTACAAGGGAGCTTAGGGATGAATTCTCCGGATCCCTTATAGTTTCTTATAAGGATGGATTCGTTCTTGTTGTTGGGTTTCAAATGATAATGCCTACAACTCATCAATAATATTTTCTCACTCCATAGACCCCATGTGTTATATTAATTAAATAAATTATATTAAAACTCTTTTAATTGAGGGACCATTCTATGAAAAAGTTTTATGTTGCATGAAATTGTAAAGTGGAAGAAAAGATTCATTTTCAAGATTAGAAGTTGGACAAAGTTGATATATTTGATGAATACTATATCAACTCTGAAGTTGATCTTATAATTGTATCCTTCTTTATCAAGAGTGTTAAATGTCAATGCATTTTTGTTAAGTTGCCCTGTGATATAGATTCACATCTTCATCATAAGTTCCCCTTTTTTCCAGAGAAATCAACATACGACAAAAACTAACTCCAATTCTCTTTTTCCGATTGCTAGGTCGAGAATAAGAGGTAAAATATTCATTGGCAAATGCAAATTTGTCCTAAATTCTAAAAGATTAATTGCACATAACTCCCTCAGCTATACATTTATATCAGCTCATTTATTAGCACTTATCCCCCTCAATTCTTGATGGAGTGGGGTGTTAAGTTGCAATTTATTTAAATTAAAATAAAATCCAAGAGGGCTAACTGCTAATAAATGAGTGAGAAGGTTATCGACAAGTGAAGGTATGTAAAGGGGTGTTAATATATAATTTATCCTTATATAAGTTTATTATAAAATTTATTAATTTTAAAATTTTGAAAAATTTTGGACATTGGCTATATTTGAAATATCTTTAAGAATATTAACTATTATGTCAATATATATTGAATATTATTGTAAAAGTTGCAAATAAAAATTTTGTAAATATAGCCTTTGTTAATATAATTTCGTATATAGAAAATATAGCATTCTTTTCATAAACACTAAATTAGAGTTGACACATGCATTGCACGTGCCCTCCTCATTAGTAATAAAAAAAGTGGACAAAGTCATATGTAAGCATAAAACTAATGAGCACACACAATTTTTGGTGTAAGAAGTAAGAAGTGCTTTTGATTCTTGGGGAATGTGCTCTTTCTTTTCAACAGCTCCTTCTCTTTCTTGGACGGTGGATAGCTGGCAAAAAGATTGAGAATTTTTCTAGAGTGGACTAGTTGTTGCCTATTGGACAAAGAACGGATCTCACTTCTTCTCTATATTGGATAAAAGGTTGATAAGATTTATTTTCTAGCGTATAAAAGATATGGGAAAGGATCTTAGGGCTCTGATAATAGAGGGTGTTTACATTTGTGGTTTCAAATAGAAACTTTGGGATTTTTCAATGTACTTTACAACATTGAGATTGCCCTTCCTTTTACAAAGACTTTTCAGTAATCACATCCATCCCAAATCATATCAGCCTCGATGATTTCCTCTAGCCAACCATGAATACTTCTTCCACATATAGTAAGGAAGTCATGCTAACAACCCAATAATATCTAAAAAATATTTCTTGGTTAGTTTGGTTAATAATAGATCGGGTCAAAGTAAATAGTAATTACAACGACCCAATTGCAAGAGCAGAACTCTACCAACTGACCAATTGAGCTATATCCCTCAATATATATCAGATTAAAAAGACTACTCAACATCTCCTACATTTTACTCACTTTTTCCATCTTTAAATCTGCGGTCAAAAGTATTTCAGGTATATTGCACATAACACCTGAGCATTTATCATACCTCAACTCTTTCATTAGCACTTATCATTTATAAAACTCTTTCATTAGCACTCATCCTTCAGTTACTTAACTGTAAACCATTGAAATTAGAAGCTTTCATTTATCTCTTCTCTCTTATGAAACACAAATGACTAGAATTTGACATTCAATTGGAGCAAAAACAACCATGTTTGATAATATAATATTCACAATCAAAACAGCAAACTTAATGTATAGAAAAGGGTGAAAGTTTACGAGAATTTAAACTTCAGCGTATCAAAGAACAGCAAAGGGTGAAAGTTTAGGATACTAAAATGCAAATAATCCAAAAAAAACGAAAAACCCCATAAGCATTGATCTAAACCAGCCTCAAATTCCTTCTTCCCTTCAGAGCCTGACTGAAATGCAGGCACAAACTGATTTCCTACATCAAACTCCCGACCAGAATGCCAACCGAACCACTCGAATCTGTCCAGCTTCAAGCCTAGAGCAGAACATCTTGACGGCGCAGACAATGGAACCAGCGATCTCATCTCAGGCCTCAAGAACAAGGTAAGTAACGCTGGTTTTCGGAAGAACATTGATGGGACTGTGGAAAGAGCCCTCGCGTTTTTTGTCACCCCATTTGGTTTCTTCTCAATTTGCTCCTTTTATACTTGTTGTCTTCCGAGGTTTTTGCCTCGGGGATATTACTTTGTTCAATGCAGTTATAAAGTCTACACATGCAAGCAACTGTGGTTGTAAAAAGGTCTGAAGTTGCTAAGTGACTTGCTTAGATTTGGAGTGAATGCAGTCGCAGTTGCAACCTTTTGAGCCCAAAAAGTGTAAACTTCAACTGAAGACAGTTGTGATGTGCCAAAAGGAGGGTCATTGGATCAGTGCAAAATAATTCCCAAGTCTTCCCTATTATGTACTAATCCCGGGAGCTCCTCTTCTTTGGCATGACATGTGTCTAATAAATAGCGTCCACTGGATACTTTCTCCTTAAAATGACGTTTAGGGGTTGAATGTGAGGCTCTCACCATTAGCACTACTTTTGATATCGGTTCCTTTTATCTGTTGTATTTTTAAATTAGTCTCTTAATTCATCTAAATTGCTATTTAGTCCTCGTAGTCATAAGTCACTCCCCGCTATTCAGTGTGAATTGGGGAGAATATTCCAATAAACTTAGCCTTTTCACTCAAGTTTCTAACTTTATCGTAAGAGAAATAGAGTGAAGTAGTCTGTGTATAAGAACGGCGAATAGAGGGTAAAAGACTTGATTTTAAGTGGAGGAATGGTGAATAGAGAGCAACAACTTGATCCACTGTGGGTAGCGTAGGTGGCGTGGAGACATAGTGTTGCCAACATCCCGGGGAGAGAGTAACAACTTGAGATCACAAACATTAATTAAGAGATAATAGTAACATTCATAGTCAACTGATATTAACACTAGATCCAAGAACAGTTGACATAGAAGGGCATCATAATTATGAATGGTATTAATTGTTGAGCACTCATCCGAAAATGTGTTAGCTTAAGATTTGGTAAATCAAGTCCACATTCACTTTCTCCAAAAAAAAGTTTTTCCAATATCGTAGATAACAATCAGTCGGTTTGACTCCTTCGTGATGGAGAACAAGTTATAATAAATTTTATTTCAGGTATTTAAACTATAGAGTAATTATATATGGAGTTTGTTTAAAATCAAGCACTTTTCTTAAGACAACTAATTAAGAGTTGTCAGCTCATGAGGCATATACTATCAAATCTGGAAATCTATTCGAAGTGTCGCCCCTTGCAAAAGCAATAATATGATAAGATGGACTCAAGGATCATGTGGGATAAGAAGATGATGGCATTCTAAAGCGCAAGAAGAAGGATAAATCATAGAACTTTTGTATCATTCAACTTTGTAAGATGTGTACTAATCTAATTATTATTATCTGTTAAGTTTAGGGTTGGGCATGGGCCGGTTCGAACAACGGGCTGAACTGGCCCAGCCCGGCTTGGGTCTAAACCCGGCCTGATCCACACTAGGCCAAACCCAACCCAGCCCACAATGGCGGTGGTTCATGGGCCGAGCTAGCTTTTGATCTAGACCCGGGACCAAAGAAGCTAGCCCATAATAAGCCCGGCCCACCAATGGCCGACCCGGCTGGACCCGTGTTTAATTATAAATATTTATTTATTTTAGCAACAAATAAATGAGCCTAAATGGACCTTAGGCAGCCAACCTTCGTGCTACTGCAGCTTGAAGCAGCGTTGCTAGCCCGCTACCAATTGGGCTGGGGCCCTTTTGACTAGAGCTGTGATAAAACAGAGAGCCAATGGCCCTTTTTTTGAGCAATCAGCTGATTGCTAGAAAAAGAGTCTTCTCTCTTTTTAGTAATCTAGGTTTTCTTTTATAGCAATAAGTTGTGCTAAAAAGAGAGAGTGATTGATAAAAAGAGAGAGTTGTCTCTCTTTTTAGCATAAGATGACTAGACTAGGCATTTGATTGCTAAACAGAGAGAGCAAGTCTCTCTTTGTTTCTCTGTCAATCCGATTTGATTTTTTTTTTAAATGAAGCAAGGGAACCTCTTCCCTATACTATAAATAGGAGTCGCTTCACCCTCATATCTCATAAATTCTTCTATCAATCTATTTCATTCTGATTAGAAAAAATCTCTTTTACACTCTCTGCGAAAATTTCCTTAAGAAAAAAAAAATCTCCCATTATAAAATGGATCCCTACTCATCTTCTTCACAATACACTCCCTACTCATCTTCCTCACAATACTCTCCCTCTTCCCCATCCGTTGCCGGTGGAAGTGGTTATATAACTGTCTCACATTCTCAATACTTTCACATGAAGTTGGTGGTAGTAGTAGTGGCCACATCCATAATGCACCCTACGATTCTTATTATCCTTCTGCTCTTGCCGACTATATAGCAGTAACCACAAGTACTACCCCTCTAGACTCTACTTCTAGACACTTTATTTCACTTTCTCCGATGGAATGACAATAATTATGTAGGCTGCTAGCACCTGATTCTATTGTGGCGAGATATTCTATCTCTTCTTATCCTCCACCTTGACCTCAACCTCCTCACCATCCACCTTTGACTTCTCAGTCTTTAGATACTGAAGTTCAAGAGATGCAAACTAAAGAAGAAATAACTAAAATAGAAACAGAACAACCCACTCCCAACAAATAGAGAAAATCAGAAGGTTCTTCATGGGTTGGCCTTTTAAAAAATTTCCTATATCGGCTGATAACAGATCCGCATGTTTTTTAGCGTGCCAAAACGTCTATAAATTTGTGAAGAATTGCAGAACATGATTATTATCACTATCTCAGAATCTGAGAAATAAACACCAAGACCTTCTAGATGGTAGAAAAGAGAAAACTCAATCACAAACTGTTGGAGGTACAGGTGGGTTATCAACATTCAGATATAAACCTGACTCGCTAAGAAAAACTTAGCTAAGTTTATTGTACAAGTTAACTTCCTTTTAATATTACTGAAAATAATTTTTTTGAAAAATATATTAAAATTTATTTTGTCTAGAATATTTAAAAAAAATCAGCAGAAGAACAATTACAAGAGAAATTGAACATCTCCTTTGTGCTAAAAAAACTATCATGCAAGTTACTTATTTGACTTTTGGTGGGTGGGAGTCACTCAATCACAATAACTATATTTGTGTCACTTCGCATTATACTAATTAAAATTAGATTTTGTAGAAAAGAATTTTGTCATTCAAGAGGCAATTTCACAAACCTGTCGTGATTATGACATAGAGAGGAAAAAAATTTTCTATACCTTTTGATAATTCTTTAGAGAACACATCAGCAATTTCAAAATTTAGAGAAATTCTGAGTTCGATAATGAACCGTAAATTTTTTCTTATTAGATTTGTTTTTCATATTATTAACCTTTGTGTGCAGGATGGAATGAAATTTCTTAATTAGCATTTATAGAAACTATAATGATTTATCACATTTATGGGAGGTAGTGGTCCATGAAAACAGTCCTTTAAGGAGTGTTGTGATATTTCCGGCTTGATGAGAAAAGTTCTTGAGATTGATTTTGAGACAAGATGAAACTCTACTTACAAAATGCTTAGCAATGCCATCCTTACTAAGAACCCGTTGATGTATTTATTGAACTGAACATCTATCTGATATTTCCATAACATCTTACAAGTAGAATCTTTATGAAGTTTTCTATCATTTCCTTGAGAAGTTTGAGGTAGCAACCAAAGTACTTTATGGAGTTTGCTATTCTACTATTCACTTAGTGCTTTATCATCTTTACAATATTGCTAAATTACTTGCAGATTATAAAACTCATGGCTTTCTTGCAGGTTGCATAAGCGATATGGAATGTAAGTTTAAAAAATATTTTGAAAATATGCCATTTATTTTTTATTTAGCAACTATTATGGATCCCAAAATTAAAATTAATAATTTATCTGAAATGCTTAAGAATTTTTCTAACAATATGGGCTATGGGCATGATATAGAAGATATTATAAAAGAGATTAAACAACCTATAGATTTATACTCTTTGTATAGAGATGTTATGTGTCCATCATAGGTTTCAGAAGAAGGACACATGTCAATGCCAACATGGATGAAGAAAATGGTGAACACGAAACAAAAGCTAGTCTCAAATGCATATTTGATTGAAGTCTAAATGTGTGTGCGCGCGTGTGTGTATGTATCATTTCAAATAAAGAGTTTGAAATAAGAAAAATTAAATTAAATATAATTTTATAGATAAAAATACAAATTTAATATAGTTTATAAATGAAAAAAAAGAAAAAAGTTGACAAAAAAACTCATATGCCGACCATGGTCATGGGCCGGGCTGGGCCTAGCCCGTAGGTGGGTCATGAACGGTCTGGGTCTAATCCCATACCTAGGATTAGAAAAGTAGGCCCGACCCACTCTAATCCATGTGGTCCGAGTTAGACGCGGCCCGACCTTGAACCCCGCAGGCGGGGTCACGGGCCTAAACCAGCCCGACCCACGCTCACCCCTACTTAGGTTCACATGTAATACCATAGATCATGATCCATATGATACTTATAGGGCTGCACTTGAATCAGAAGAAATTAAGAACTAACAATTAATGGGATGAGATAAGAAACCAATTTAAATTGGGTTTTTTAGATATTAGTCCTTTAAATTTTCAATAATGCCATATTAGTGTCAAAATCTTGGAAATTGTACATTAGTTCCTCAAATCTTAGAGTCTAGCAAAACGTTCCTCTGTTAGTGTTTCAGTTAAAAACTCAATCATGGTTTGTTAACACCAGAAAACTATCAACCCAATCCTTACGGGTGTCCAAAATGATTGCCGGCTCGAACCCAGCTCGATACCCCCTCCAATGGCCAAAAAAATTGGGCCAAGTCGGGTTGCTCGGATCCGACCCGATGACTGCTAGCCACAACGGCTAAAAAATCAGGGCCAGATCTGGGTTGCCCGACCCAAACCGCTGCCCCACAACCCCTAAGGGCCCAAAATGGCTATTTGAGGGGTATTTTGAGCAAAATCCCTAAAAATGGAAAAAAAAATTTAAATTTGAGAGTAATTTAGTCATTTGTCTATGAGGCTGCCTCTATAAATAGAGGGGGATTTCACTTGGTTTTTCATCTAAAACTTACTCCTATTCTCTATTCTAACTCGCTAATTCTCTCTTAATAATACTGTTAGAATAAGTACACAATAAAGCAGAAATAATTGTGAAGAACGAGCACGAGAATAAATGACAAGCAATCACAAACACAGAGATTTACATGGTTCACCCAATTTGAGCTATGTCCATGGTAGATGCGTCAGGGAAATTCCACTATCAAAAGAGAAAGAAGTACAAAACAAGGCAAAAATCGAAACCCTCAATCTCTCATTTTCAATCCTCACAATAAAACCCTTAAAAAAATTCTCTCTACTTTAATATATAGGATACAACAATAAATCAGTAAAGATGTATCCAAAATTTGGTGGGAGTTGAAGGTCAAAAGAAACACGAATGACTGATATTAAATCTAGAAATCTGCCAAAACACATCTAAACTATTGATGGTTAAAAGTGATCATCGATGGTTGATGTAGATCATCGATGGTTCCTTGTAGTCCATCAATTGTCTAAATTTTAGTTTCTATTTTTCTCTAATTGTTCACTATAACCCATCGATGATTGAAGTGATCATCGATGGTCTCATTTTGATCATCGATGATCCATTGGCTGAATTGCACAACCAAAGGGTTTTGAGGCATAATTTTAACAAATCTCCACCTTGACTCAACAACCCGAATGAGTTCTCAACTTTCTCAATAGTGTACTGCCAACACCTCTACAAATGTACCCTACGGCACCACAACGTTCTTTGACATGAAGCAAGTGTTGATTTTCATATTCTCAAGTTAGTATTTTGATGATAACAATATGTGTTCTATATATGTGTTTTGTGTGTATTATAACTTGTTGATGCAGATATCATTATTATCAAATTTGGACAAGTGCAAGCTAAGCTCAAGGCATTATGAAGTATTGAAGATGATGAGAAGCAAGTTAAATGTAAATTTTTCTCTTCTTTACTTAGAATTATTGTACAAGCCTTGATCACACACACACACACACTTAGAACATACTAACACATGCTTAGTGTGTTGGTTAATTATAGAAATCCCTATATTAACCATTAGAGTTATTAGTTATTTTACAAGTTTTAAAAATTGCATTAACATCATTTTAATCTTTAATAGTCGACTAATTAGTATAGTAGTCGACTAGTCATGTTAATGTCAAATTAAAGTTTCGTCATTTTACGAGAATAGTCGACTAATGAACAGTATAGTCGACTAATTAAGACTTAGAAACTTTTTCATAATTCTGTAAAATTACAGAGTAGTCGACTACTAGTATAGTATAGTCGACTACTAAGGGCTTACTCTGAAAATCAAGTTCTGTCATATCACAGTGTAGTCGACTACCTTTACAGTGTAGTTGACTACTAAATTATAAACCGATTTTCAATATTCTGTCAATTCAGAGTAGTCGACTAATGACTACAGTATAGTCAACTACTAAGCTACAAAACTGTTTTTATAAAGTATGTTTCTTACAGAGTAGTCGACTAATGACTGTTTGTAGTCGACTACAGATACAGTTTTCTGACTTTTCAAAATTTGAATTTATGAACGTTTTGTTCAGTTAATATCCGTTTCTTGGCTTTCAAAAAGTGTCTTTTCAAGGGATATATATATATATAAAATAATTTTTTGAGGCATTCTTCTTGAGTTTTGAAAGTCCAAAAGAGAGTTAAAGAATTCTAAAAAGTTGAATCTGATATTGCTATTGATTTTACTACATTCAAAATAAGATTTAGGCAATATCAAAGATTAAAAAAGTTCCTAAGCCAACTGCTTTATTACCAACACTTCAAGGCTTATAGGAATTGTATTTCTTTTTCAAAAGGAATTCTCGGTGTGAGAATTGGTGATCTCAGGTTTGAGATTGTTGCAATTTGCATGGGCTTGCAAATTGGTCAGGTTTGCGTTTGATTTTATAATTTATTTTCAAAATCATAGTGAAAACTCTCAAGCGGGATTTGCTTGGGGACTGGATGTACACCGGGGAGGTGGAACCAGTATAAAATCCCTGTGTTTGTGATTGTTCAATTTCTGTGATTGTTGCTATCTTATTGCAATTTATTATCTATTTTGCATAAAATTTTATAAAATACTATTCACCCCCCTCTAGTGTTTAAGTGTGTTAGATCAACGATCCTACATTTGGTATCAGAGAGAGGTCAAAGATGGCATCAATTTCAGATCAATCTTCACAATTCAAAGAAGGTCACTCAACAAATCGTCCACCGATGTTTGATGGACTTAGCTATAACTATTGGAAGTGCAGAATGAAGATTTATCTTCAATCAATTGGATATGAACTATGGAATGTCGTGGAGACGAGATATGAGAAGCCAACTACTCCTTTTGCAGAATGGACTACAACACAAAGGAATAATGCAAATTTAGACTCTAAAGCAATGAATGCTCTATTCTGTGCACTTGATAGGAATGAGTTCAACAGGGTGTCAACGGCTACATCTGCATACGATATTTGGCACACACTCGAGGTAACACATGAAGGTACAAATAAAGTTAAGGAATCTAAAATTTCTGTTCTTGTACACAGATTTGAACTGTTCAGAATGAAAGAAAATGAGACTATTGGAGAAATGTTTACTAGATTCACCGATATCACAAATTCTCTTATTGGACTTGGTAAAACATACACACAAGTGAAAATGGTGCGAAAGATACTTCGTTCACTAACTCCTAAATGGGAAAAGAAAATCACTGCAATAGAGGAAGCAAATGATCTTTCAACCCTCACAGTGGAGAACCTTATTGGTAATCTTATGGCATATGAAGTTCAAATTGAAGATAGAAAGAATGAAGATGAAACAAAGAACAAGAAAGTGCTTGCATTCAACATAACATCTGATAAAGAAGATTCAGATAATGATGATGAAGAGATGAGCATGTTTGCACGCAAATTTCGAAAATTCATAAAACGAGGTAAGTTTAAATCCAAATTTTCAAATTCAAATAACTCACTCGTTTGCTTTAAGTATAATAAAGCAGGACATATGAAGAAAGACTGTCCATTATTGAAGAATAAGCAAAAATCAAACTTCTTCAACAATACACAAAATAATAAGAAAAGAAAGCGATGGCGACAACTTGGGATAGCGGTGATGATTCTTCATTCGATGAAGAAACTGAAGAAAATGAAGTTGCACATATGTGTTTCATGGCACAAGATGAGGTAAATGATAATGAAGAACTTTTAGATGCATTTAATGAATTATATGAAACTTTGTAAGATTGAAAGTTTCACATAATTTTCTTAAAAGTGAAAATAAAAGATTATTAGATGAAATTTCTGATTTAAATTCTTCTAAATTTAATTCACAAGAAATTAAATTAAAGAAGAAAATGAGAATTTACTTAAAGACAATTATTTTTAACCAATGAAAATTTATATCTAAAATCAGAATGTAATGATTTAAAGATTCGCATTAGTATTTTAGATAAAGATATTTCTTTAATTAAATCAAAATATGATGATATATACTTAAATGTTAGTAAATTTAATAAAGGTAAAGAGAATTTAAAAACTTTATTTTCTTATCAAAAGAAACTCAAAAGAGAAAAGGTTTGGGTTTTCAAGTTGAAAAAGACATTTGTAAGAAAACTACTTTTGTAAAATCATCTTCAATAATTTATAAACAAAATGTTAAGGATAATGTTTTAAATAAAACAAAACCAAAATACTTATCTATTTGGGTTCCTAAAGTTTTAAGTTATAATAAGAAAAAGTCTTATATTTCTAATTTTATTAAAGATGTTTGTTTATCATCTAATTATATAAGTAAATCAAACTTTTATGGGTTTGGTTTCCAAAGACTAATTATTATGGACCCAACATAAAATGGGTACCAAAATTGTAAATATTTATTTTTTCAGGTACCAAAGAAAGATAGATGGATTCTAGATAGTGGTTGTTCAAAACATATGACTGGAAACATTCATTTATTATTCTCCGCTCAAAACAAGGATGGTGGTACAGTTAAATTTGGAAATAACAATAAAGGAAAGGTGATAGGTATTGGAGCAGGTTGGTAATATTACTAAACCTATTATTAATAATATTTTATTAGTTGATGGTCTTAAGCATAATTTACTTAGTATAAGTCAACTTTGTGATAAAGGTTTTAAAATAGTGTTTGAAAAAGAATATTGCTTAATTTATGATGTTGATTTGATAAATATATTATACAAAGGTCATAGAAAAAATAATATATATGTTTTATCCTTAGAAAATGTTTCAAATGAACATTGTCTTATTGCATCATCTAATGATTCTATATTATGGCATAGACGTTTTGGTCATGTAAATTTTAAACATATTTCTAAAATTTATAAAAACAATTCGTAAATGGTCTACCTAAGATTTCATATAAAGATAATTTTTGTGATGCATGTCAAAAGGAAAAATGCATAAATCTACTTTTAAATCTAAAAATATTATTTCTACAAGTAGACCACTAGAATTAATTCATATTGATCTTTTGGTCCTTCAAGAGTAGCTTCAATAAATGGAAGTAAATATGTATTAGTAATTGTTGATGATTTTTTAAGGTTTACATGGGTAATGTTTCTTAAACACAAAATGATGCTTTTAATAAATTTTCTATTTTTGTAAGAAAATACAAAATCAAAAATCTCTTTCTATAATTACTATACGTAGTGATCATGGAGGAGAGTTTGAAAATGAACTTTTGTAAATTTTTGTGACAAAATGGTATTTCTCATACATTTTCTTTTCCTAGAGCACTCCACAAAATGAAGTTGTAGAAAGAAAGAATAGAACTTTACAAGAATGTGCTAGAACCATGTTATGTGATAGTAATTTACCTAAATATTTTTGGGCTGTATCTGACATGCTATGTTCTAAATAGAGTTTTATTAAGACCTATTTTAAAGAAAACTCCTTATGAATTATTTTATAATAAAATTCCTAAAGTTTCTTATTTTAAACCTTTTGGTTGTAAATGTTTTATATTAAATACAAAAGATAATTTGGATAAATTTGATTCCAAATCGATGAAGGAATTTTTGTAGGATATTCTAATCATAGCAAAGCTTATAGAATTTATAACAAAAGAACTTTGGTTATTGAAGAATCTATGCATGTTTCTTTTGATGAAAGTTTTCAAAATCACCTACTATTTTAAATGATGATGATGATTTAAGTAATAATTCTAATGATACTCCAATGATAGATATTTCAAAAATAATGATTTACAAAATGATTTACCAAAGGATTTTGTAGAAGTCAAAAATCATTCACATGATTTGATTATTGGAAATATTTCGATAAAGTTACTACTAGATCTCATTTTAATTTAATTGCTCATGTTGCATTTGTTTCGAAATAGAACCTAAAAATGTAAAAGAAGTTTTACTTGATAATTTTGGATAGATGCTATGCAAGATGAGTTAAATCAATTTATAAGAAATGATGTTTGGAATCTTGTACCTAGACCACAAGATAAATCCATTATAGGAACAAAATGGGTATTTAGAAATAAACTAGATGAATCGGACAAGTTATAAGAAATAAAGCCGATTAGTTGCTCAAGGATATAATCAAGAAGAAGGAATTGATTATGATGAAACTTATGCTCCTGTTGCTCGTTTAGAATCTATTAGAATTTTACTTGCATTTGCATGTTTTATGAATTTTAAACTATATCAAATGGATGTTAAAAGTGCATTTTAAATGGTTTTATAAAAGAAGAAGTCTTTGTAGAACAACCTCCGGATTTGAACATGAAAAATTTTCGATCATGTTTATAAACTTAAAAGGCTTTATATGGTCTTAAACAAGCACCTCGTGCTTGGTATGAAAGATTAAAAATTTTCTTTTAACTTCGGTTTTGACATAGGAAAAGTTGATTCTACATTGTTTATTAAGAAAATAAATAAAGATATATTGTTAATACAAATATATGTAGATGATATAATATTTGGCTACTAACAATAATCTTTGTCAAGAGTTTGCTAAGACTATGCGGGATGAATTTGAAATGAGTCACATGGGTGAACTTAACTTCTTTCTTGGATTTCAAATCAAACAATTGAAGGAAGGGATTTTCATCAATCAAAGCAAATATGCCAAAGAATTACTTAAACGTTTTGGAATGGATAATACATCAGGTAAATGTACACCAATGAGTACTACAACATCTCTTGATAAAGATGAAAATGGTAAGAATGTTGATCAAAAGCTATATCGAGGTATGATCGGATCACTTCTTTACATTCTTGCTAGTAGACACGATATTATGTTTAGTGTTTGTTTATGTGCTAGATTTCAATCTAATCCTAAAGAATCACATCTTAAAAGTTGTTAAAAGAATTTTTAGATATCTTAAAGATACTTCAAATTTTAGTTTATTTTATCCAAAGAATAGCACATTTAATTTATTAACTTATAGTGATCTTGATTTTCTTGGGATGTAAATCGATAGAAAAGTACAAGTGGTACTTGTCATTTCTTAGGACACTCACTTGTATCTTGGTTTAGTAAAAACAAAATTCAAGATCATTATCTACCAGCCAGAATATATTGTCGCTAGTTTAGCATGTGCACAAGTCTTATGGATGAAACAAACTTTATCGATTATTGTATTAATTGTCCCACATCATCTATAATGTGTGATAATTCTAGTGCAATTAATTTATCTAAAAATCCTATTCAACATTCATTACAAAACATATTGATATTAGACATCATTTTCTATGTGATCATGTTCTTAAGGGTGACATTACATTAGAATTTATATCTACTAATAAACAAATAGCGATATTTTAACAAAACCCTTAAAAGAAGAAATTTATGTTAAATTAAGAAGAGAATTAGGTATATGTTCTATTACAGATTTAAATTAATTTTAAATGAGTACATATGCATATATTCTATTATTAGTCGACTAATAGCTTGTCTAGTCGACTACATGCATAGTTATACATATAGGACTAGAACATAGAAATTCTTATTAGCCGACTATAGTTTTAAGATTGGTCGACTATTATATAGTTCTATAGATTAGTCGACTATATTACTCTTATTAGTCGACTACTAAAATTGAACATAAATGAATCTTCGTTATAGCTAGATTAGTCGACTACACACCAGTTGTGGCAATGGATGTTATCAAAATTCTGATTTTCATGGCAAGTCTTTGCTTACCTATATGGATGGGTGAAGTATTGGACTATGTTCATAATCTGGATGATTTATTGACTATGTTCATAATCTGGATGAAGTTTTAGCTCATACTGATGAAATCTTAAATTGCTTATCTTATATGTTCTCTTCTTTTTGTTGATAACAAAGGGGAGTAAGTCTAGTGTGTAGTGTATTTGCATAATGTATTTAAGTCTAGTGTGTAGTGTATTTGCATAATGTATTTATATACAGGATAATTGCATATGCTTATATTGTGTATGCTTATATGCAGGGGGAGTAAAAGTTAGTATTTATATGCTTATATAAAATGATTACGTATTATTGTTTGTTATCATCAAAAGGGGAGAATGTTGATTTTCATATTCTCAAGTTAGTATTTTGATGATAACAATATGTGTTCTATATATGTGTTTTGTGTGTATTATAACTTGTTGATGCAGATATCATTATTATCAAATTTGGACAAGTGCAAGCTAAGCTCAAGGCATTATGAAGTATTGAAGATGATGAGAAGCAAGTTAAATGTAAATTTTTCTCTTCTTTACTTAGAATTATTGTACAAGCCTTGATCACACACACACACACTTAGAACATACTAACACATGCTTAGTGTGTTGGTTAATTATAGAAATCCCTATATTAACCATTAGAGTTATTAGTTATTTTACAAGTTTTAAAAATTGCATTAACATCATTTTAATCTTTAATAGTCGACTAATTAGTATAGTAGTCGACTAGTCATGTGTTAATGTCAAATTAAAGTTTCGTCATTTTACGAATGGTCGACTAATGAACAAGATAGTCGACTAATGAGACTTAGAAACTTTTCATAATTCGTAAAATTACAGTGATGGAGCTACTAGTATAGTATAGTCGACTACTAAGGGCTTACTCGAAAATCAAGTTACGTCATATCACGGTGTAGTCGACTACCTTTACAGTGTAGTTAACTACTAAATTATAAAACTGATTTTCAACATTCTGTCAATTCAGAGTAGTCGACTAATGACTACAGTATAGTCGACTACTAAGCTACAAAACTATGTTTATAAAGTCTGTTTCTTACAGAGTAGTCGACTAATGACTGTTTGTAGTCGACTACAGATACAGTTTTCTGACTTTTTAGAATTTGAATTTATGAACGTTTTGTTCAGTTAATATCCGTTTCTTGGCTTTCAAAAAGTGTCTTTTCAAGGGATATATATATATATATAAAACAATTTTTTGAGGCATTCTTCTTGAGTTTTTGAAAGTCCAAAAGAGAGTTAAAGAATTCTAAAAAGTTGAATCTGATATTGCTATTGATTTTACTACATTCAAAATAAGATTTAGGCAATATCAAAGATTAAAAAAGTTCCTAAGCCACTGCTGCACATTACCAACACTTCAAGGCTTATAGGAATTGTATTTCTTTTTCAAAAAGGAATTCTCGGGTGTGAGAATTGGTGATCTCAGGTTTGAGATTGTTGCAATTTGCATGGGCTTGCAAATTAGTCAGGTTTGCGTTTGATTTTGTAATTTGTTTTCAAAATCATAGTGGAAACTCTCAAGCGGGATTTGCTTGGGGACTGGATGTACACCGGGGAGGTGGAACCAGTATAAAATCCCTGTGTTTGTGATTGTTCAATTTCTGTGATTGTTGCTATCTTATTGCAATTTATTATCTATTTTGCATAAAATTTTATAAAACACTATTCACCCCCTCTAGTGTTTAAGTGTGTTAGATCAACGATCCTACAAAGAAGTCCAATCAAAGCTTGAACTTGGCTATTGGTAATGGCCGTCGACATATCCACCCCTTCAGTTGTTGACAATGCATATGTGTTATAGTCCTGAATTATCTAAATAATTACTAGTGTTTAATGGCAGACAAGTATCCCATATTAAGAAGCATAATCCAATCCAAGATAGTTCCGACTCACATCTTGGATTACTCGAGATGCCGACATCTTGTTGGGACCAATCAAAAGGTGGTACTTGTCAATAAGCCAATCCCTTTGCCAGACAACTTCCTTTGCCGACATCTTGTGAAGCCGACTTCAGAGGCGATGCATGCCGTCATCTCGGCACTTTTCATTAGGCTGAGACGGCAAACCACCCATTTGACCGTTCCTTTGCCGACACCTTGTGAGTCCGACTCAAAAGGCGGTACTACTTGACAATGCCGCTAGGATTAGAAGACAAAGTCATGTCTTGGGCCTCCCGCCAAGTGATGAGTAGTCACCACATTGAATACAAGATCTTAGCCATCAATTCTCCGGGCTTGTAGATCTTTAAGGTACGTTGTATTGTGCCTCTGTCACTTCACATTAAAGGCCGACTCGGCGGTTGCAACACTGCGGTGAAATCCAATTTCGCCACTGGCCCATGTAGGCGTCGAAAATTGCCTATACGCTCCCGAACACAGCTTGTGATAAGGAGTTGACGATCGGCGAGCCATTCGATGACATAACGGCGAACCGTCGATATACAACAACAAGCCACCACGACGCCAATGCATAAAGCGAGTCGACACCAGCGCATAAAGCGAGTCGACGATGCGTCCAAATCAATAAACCCAGTCGACGAAGTGCATAAAACAAGTCGACAAAGCGTCCGAGGCTAATAAAAGCGACGAATCGCGTGCGAGCAAAGGGATGAACCCGACTTTGACGCTCCGGATCAGCAAGGACCGATAAACTGGAATCGAATCGGACTCGAAACACCGGAAAATGGCGAAAATACCGGAAAACGGCACACTTGGGTGACTCGGCCGAAACCGAGCCACTTACAAGTGGCTCGGCCTTGTAAGTGGCTTCGGCCAAGGCCGAGCCACCGCAATCTTCGGCCATGGCCGAGCCACTTACAGTCTCGAAGCAAAGCCAACCCTTACAGCAAGTGGCAGCGGGCCTCGGGCCGATTCGACCGTTATCCGCTTTTGAGGCTATAAATATGAGGTGCAAGGCTCATTTGCACGGATCCAAAATTTTTAGAGAGACGAGAAAGCTCTGCCGAATTAAGATCTGATTTTTGGCGATAAAGGCGACGACTTTGAAGATCCAGATCTAGCTTTGGGGGAGGCGATCAACTTCGACATCAGATCCACATCGTTTCCTCGAGATTAAACCTTGTTTTGATCTCGAGAAGAGCTTTGATTTCGCTTAGTCGATCTCATTCGCTTCGGCTCTTGTTTCCTTCGTGAAATAACCCCTTTTGATCGTGTAGATCTTGCACCGGATCCAGATTACGCAGTGGTCCACGGACGGAAAAGAAGTCCCCGGCGCAGGCAAAGACACCCACGCAAGCGAGGACCCGATAAACGGATCCCGCGTTTGTTCAAAAAGGAGAGAAAGTTGTAATCTTTTTGATTGTTCATTGTAAAGCCTTATAAAAATGCAATATTTTTTCTGAATCTCGTTTGTAATTCCATAAAGGTGTAAAGATTCGAAATCAATGACAATCATACCGACTTTCCCCGCGAACAGCCCATACCTGATCGAAGTGACCCTTATTCACTCGCCGGTCGATACCTGTATAGCAAAAGCTGACTCAACTACTAGCTATTAGTCGATCAAAGTTACCAAACTACCCCTTGATTATTGCTATAAATAGGGAAGCTATTTGCATGATAAATGTAAGCAATTTCTAAGCCATAACTCTGCTATAATTAACCTTCAATTAATTTCCCCACTTAAGATTATCCACTAACTTGATCATCGGAGGAACCACCGGGGATCCAACCCCAACCTCACACGAGGTGTGATATGTGCAGGATAATTCAGGAATTTTCAGGCTTAGACATCTAGAGGAGTTAGAGGACCCTAATCACTTTAACAACATAATTAATTGACTGTGTGATTCATGCATCAATAAAAAATAGACTTAAAATGAACCAAAATGGACTAAACATGAACCAAGTTAGACTTAATATGAACCAAGTTGGACTTAACATGAACCAAGTTGGACTTAACATGAATCAAAATAGACTTAAAATGAACCAAGATGGACTTGACATTAACCAAGTTGGACTTAACATGAACCAAGTTGGACTTAACATATAATCCAAGTTGGACTTAACATAAACCAAGTTGGACTTAACTTAGTTCATGTTAAGTTTAAATCATGTTAAGTCTAATTCGTGTTAACTCTAATGTTAAGTCTAATTTGGGCTTGAGCTCCTCCTCGTCCTCCTCTAGCACTGCCTGCTCCGCCTTGTTTTTTGCCACCTCTTCGCCTTTAGTGTCGGAGACCGATCTATTGTTTGACGGATCCTCCGGCGAGAACACCAATGAATTGAGGTTTTGGCCATTGTCATTGTCGACCAAATTTGAGCTTTTTTGGTTTTGGGGAGAAAGAAAGAGAGAGCGTGAAAAAATTGTGGGAGAAAAAGAGCAAATAACATTGACCTTTTCTAAGTAATATATACCCAGATCAACAATATGGCCGGAGCGTGCACCTAAGTTCAGTGGTAGCAGAGGGGGATGTCAGTATCTAAGAGAAAAAGGAGAAAGATAAAGAGAAGAGGAAGGAGATGTGTTAGGAGATACAAGGAGAGGAGAGGAGAGGAGGAAGGAGGAGCCATAGTCATTAGATCTAGAAAAAAAAGAATGGAGAAGATAAGAGCATTTTGAGATTTATTATTTCTTTTTCTCTCTCTATGCTTACTTGGCGTGTAATAATGACTAAACAAGGGCTGCAGCACATATATTTCTAATTAAGGGCTGCAGCAGATGAAAAAAAGTTGGAGGGGCTGCAGCACATGAAGTTTCAACTTTTGGAGCCTTGACACAGTTTTACATACGTGTGTGTGTGTGTGTGTGTGTGTGTGTGTGTATGGAAATCATCCTTAAATTGAATCTAAGGATGCACCTCTCGATGCATAGATTTGGCTATAAAATTTATACACCATCCAAAACGTATAGATCAAAATGAACGGAGTGAATCAAGTAAATTGATTGCATATAACGTAATTTTGAAGTTGCGTCATTAGATTCAATCTAAGGTGGCTCCTTAGGATCATATCCCCAACACACACACACACAGTATGTATGTATGTATGTATGTATGTATGTATGTATGTATGTATATATATATATATATATATATATATATATATATATATATATATATATATATATATATATATATATATATATATATATATATATATATATATATATATATATATATATATATATATATATATATATATATATATATATATACTTGTCTTGAATGATAAAATTATGATTACTTGAGACATTGTTTCATGAGATATTTCATATTATATTTTCACACACCAATTTTTATAGTTATCGTGTTTTGTAATGTGAAATAGTGGTAAATAGTTTTATATTTTGTTTATAAGATATTTTTGGAATATATCAAGAATTTTGAGCTTCTTTTTACTTGAATAATACACACATTTATTCTTTATATGTATAAATGTGCATTTATGCTAAAAATATATCAAACAAAAGTGTGTATACGTTAAAAGATGATCAAAGATCTGCATTCTTATGAAATCCACCAAACATTGAGTGTATTCATTAAAAGATGGTCAAAGACCGACACTCGTGGATTATATTTGTGCATGTCTCAAAAGGTAGCCATCTGCATTGAATATTTCTATATTTAGGTATGGTGTGAATAGTCTGCCAAACACTTTCTTCTTCCTCTTAAATCCTATATAGATGAGGTGATAGAGTTACATTTTGGTCCTTAGTTTCTAAGGTTGGGATAATTCAAGTGTTATTATTACTCAATATTCTCTTTGATATATCCGAATTTGTCAAATGAACTAGTATAATTCTTTTTACTATTTGTTTCACATAGTTTATAATGATATTTAATCATTTTGTGTGTGATTTTTAATGTGGTTTTCTCGTGTTCATGTATTTTGTGATTCAATTTTAATCGATTATGATTTTTTCTATAAACATTTTTATGTGAGCGGTGTGTATTTCTCTTCCTACATATTTGGAGAGTTTTTACGAGAGAGTTCTAAGGTTTTATTGAAAAGAGATTATATTGAAGGTTTTGATCCCTAAGCCTTGACAAACTCTTTATCATCACACACAACATCTCTGAATCATTTCGGTGAGGAGAGTTGCTCTTGGATTCATCATCTACATCATTCTTCATCGTGCAACACGTAGATTCATCGAAGAACGGTTTCTTTATTAAATTGATTGTAAGATCTTTTATATATATATATATATATATATATATATATATATATATATATATATATATATATATATATATATATATATATATATATTTATTTTTTATTTATTTTTTGCTTAATTGTATTTGATTAGTTGTGTATCAAATTTTTTACGGCGTACTCAAGCTGATGTTAATTGAGGGTTGTGACTAGCTAGGGCTAGGTGTTTACTCATTGTGGACAATTAGGTTAGATGATTAGTTTCTGATAGATTTCAGGGTGAGATCTTTGTAAGCCTACTAAATCGGGTTATGACTCAGAAGAACTCCTAGCATAGTGAGAACGCCTCTTTGTGAGAAGGAAGAGTGGACGTAAGATTGCTATCCAAACCACTATAAAATCTTGAGGGTCCTTGGTCGGTTGTTATTTGTGATTAATTATCGTTATTTGCTTTTATTTTATCATTTTCGCTGCATATTCTATGTTTTTAGTGATAAACGGTAGCAACCCTCTAGACTTGCATCTCAGATCCAACATAGAAGAACTGAAGAAAGTGCACGTATGTGGACAGATAGGTAGTGTGCAACTTGCGCGCAAAAGCTTTACAACTTCCCAAAACTATCGTTGGAAGAACTCAAGAAAGTC
Organism: Asparagus setaceus; assembly: GCA_012295165.1. Lineage (NCBI taxonomy): Eukaryota > Viridiplantae > Streptophyta > Magnoliopsida > Asparagales > Asparagaceae > Asparagus > Asparagus setaceus. The sequence continues at coordinate 65,487,680 of CM022703.1, read as the reverse complement.
TGTCTTTTTTTAAGCGGATATTGGATATAAATCTGTTAAGAAGTGGTTTTAAGAACTTTTAAGGGAGAGCCAAAATGACAACCATTGGATTTGAGGGAATACGCCTCTCAAATCCGACACGAGCTAACTAGTTGTACAATTCTGCAAAACCCCAAATGATTTGACTCTGAGGGACTAATATGTAATTTCCAAGATTTAATGACTTAATTATCAAATTATTGAAAATTTAAGGGACTAATTGCCTCGTTCATAAGATATATCGCGTTACTTTCTACCGTCCACCCGAACCAGAACCAGATATAAATGCTAATATCAACACTTATGCAAAGAATATCGGGTTAATTGCATATACATAAACCCCCTCTACTTTTGCTAAACTGAACTTACTAAGTTACTATCCCCGTAATTCTATTATTGCAGATGGAACCCTGACTGCAAGTTTTTAGATCCTTTTCTGGGCCATGTACCTGCAACAATAGATTTCAGTCAGAGGACCCAAATAGAACTATAGTTGTGATTACTAGAATTAATATAAAACTATAACCCCCAACTCTCACCACAACTTCAGAGTTTTTGTATAATGGTTAAAGACTTAATATGATATCAGTGTGGACAATCAGTGCAACCCAAGTTCAAATCTCACTAACCATAAATTGAAAGCGAATTATTTAAAAATTAACACCGCTGCGTGAGTCCGAGTTTCAGCCCATAAAAAAGGGCTCTCAATCAGCAGAGGTATGTTAAAATTAATATAAAAGTATAACTTTCAACTCTTACCACACTTACACCAAAACTCCGTAGTTGTGATGAGAGTTGCGGGTTTTAGTTTTATATTAATACTAACAATGAGTTCAATTTGACGATAGTACAGAAGGCCTATCGACAATTAACCCAAGAATACATCATCCATTCTTAACTAAATTCACATACACAAACAGTGAGCTGGACATTTTGGAGATTTGGACTGACATATTGAATGACTCAGAAAATCCTGCTCGAATGTGGGGTTTTCTGAAGAGGTTCATTTTTCATTTCACTTGGGTGATTTACAACTTAAGAATATTATGTCTGAATCCTCCTCTGACCTTGAGGCAACCATCAAAGCCTGCTTCTTTTCACTCTAGACAAGCTTCCCATAGCCTTCACCTTCTCCCTCAGAACGAACTTCTGGACTTTCCCCGTCGAAGTCTTTGGTATCTCCTCAAAAACAACAGTCTTTGGCGCCATATAATGGGGCAAGCGATCACGACAATACTTCATAATCTCCTCCTCACTTACCTTCCACCCCTCTTTCAGCTTCACAAAAGCACAAGATGTCTCACCCCAGTGCTCGTCGGGTCTCCCAACCACCGCAGCCTCAAGCACACCCGGATGCCCAAAAATCACCGACTCGACCTCTATCGTGCTTATGTTCTCCCCTCCTGAAACTATAATGTCCTTTGACCGATCCTTCAATTGTATATAACCATCATCATGTCTAACTCCTAGATCACCAGTCCGAAACCACCCGTCAGCCAGAGCTTCATCGGTCGCCCCCCTATCTTTAAAATAACCACTCATAACGGTATTCCCTCTAAACATAACTTCACCCATAGTCTTCCCATCGTTTGGAACACGCTTCATGGTTATGGGATCCTTGATATCTACCTCTATACCAATATGATGCAACCCCTGACGAGATTTAACCCTAGCCTTATCCTCAGCAGGTACAGAGTCCCACTCTGGTTTCCATGTACAAACCGTGGCTGGACCATAGGTCTCAGTGAGTCCATATGAGTGGGTAACATTAAAACCTAGCTCCTCCATCTTGAATAGAACTTTGGCCGGTGGAGGTGCCCCGCCGGTCATCACAGATACTCTATGGGGAAGTGGTTTTCGGTCTTGAGATGGAGAATTCACGATGGAGTTGAGAACTGTAGGTGCACCGCCCATGTTTGTGACTTTGTGGAGGGCGATGCTGTCAAAAATGACCTTGGCTGTGACGTTTCGGACGCAGATGTTTGTCCCGCCTTGAGCTGCGATCCCCCAAGCTAGGCACCAACCGTTGCAGTGGAACATCGGGACAGTCCATAGGTACACCGGCATTGTTGTAATATCGTTCAAGAGGACTGCTGCAATGGCATTCAGGTAAGCTCCTCGGTGACTATAGACTACACCTTTAGGTTTAGAAGTTGTGCCCGAGGTATAGTTTAAGGATATCGGTTCACATTCATCAGAAGGCCATTTGACATTGAAATGTGGGTCTGACGTCATTATAATATGTTCATAGTCTAGATCAGTAGAAGAATTTGGTGATCCGGGTTCTGAGATTGTGATCAGAATAGGGTTGGGGCTCGTGTTGGATTGAGAGAGAAGTTTGAGTGCTCCTTGGGCTATTTCAAGAAGCTGGTGGTCTACGAAGAGGACTTTGGCTCCAGAGTGCCTCAATAGGACGGATACCATGGCAGAGTCGTGTCGGATGTTGAGAGTGCAAAGAACTGCACCAGTCATTGGAACAGCGAAGTGGAGTTCGTATGTTGCCGGGATGTTAGGAGCAAGTACAGCTACCTGATTCAACAAAACCAAATAGCTTGGAGTTATAAAATCAAGTGTTGAATAGAGATTATTGTGTGTTTACTGTAAAATGGCACAATGGTGAATTCTAAGGAAAAGATCATATTAAGTAGGGAAGCATGGATACATCAAAATTTGAAAACATATCGTAAGAAAGAAAGTTCTAATGTCCACTTTATAGCATCATAGCATGCTCAAAGAATGCCGCTCTCATTCTCAGAAAAAGATCAATTCTACACACAAATGACTCTAGCAACTTGCAAGTGAGCTCTATTAAGGGCCATTTATCAGTTAATAAATGGTGCTCTCCCATCACGCTAGGGGGTCCATTTAGAAAACGTGGATATATATGATTCTGATAATGTAGATGATGAACAATTAAAATCCTGAAGTTGTTAGCTATGCTTCCAAACAGCAGAAGATGACCATTTTATGATGGATTGCTCACATCTCCAAAAGACAATCCCCTCCCCAAAAACCCCAACAAAAAAAAACACACACACATCGTCTCTAGGACACTTGTTTGATGAATGGATTTTTTCCATGAATTGGGATGCAAGAGAAAGGTAGAAGAAGGGATGAATTGTTACGTCGTTGATGACTCTAATCAAGATGAAGAATATGACGCTTCTCCTGTTCAATGATAGACTTACATTGCAAGGTTGTGGAGTTTTGCAGATTTATTCTATGCCTCGCATTTATGAGTGCTCCAAGCAGATCACCTTGAGTCGGGATCAACCCCCAGAGAGAAATTAACTTACAATTCTTGATCTCTCTTTTATCACCTTGACTTTCAAATTAACCCCAAAAGATGGTCAAACTTTCTGCGACAGATTACTAAGCTACAAAAGTGTTCCATCTCAACTTGAACCTTATGCTTATCTCGAGTGCCAAAGTTGCTTGCTAACTTATTGATCAACAAAGTTATCAGACACCTAAAATCCTAGTCTGGGTGAGGTTTGTTGAGCTGCCTATTTGTTCTCAAACATAATTCGAACTTCAGAACATAACTTCTTGGTGTATAGGTCATGTCATATACTCTTCAGTGTGAAGAGCGGTATCATGTTTTCTTTAGAAATAAGTTCAAAAAAAGTGTAGGAAAGCCAGCTTCCTGGGTTGGACGGCTGGCAGTTTACGTATTTGGGCTTCTGGGGACGTCTTGAAATAGTGGAATTGTTTGGAGGGCTAGGTAGGTGGACGTAGCTCAACTGAGGAGGGAACTATTACATCCATCTCTATTTGCATTGGCGAATTCTTCTCTACTCAATTTAGTTGCATATTAGGAAGTGCTATGAAATAAACCATCTTCAAATTTAATTTTCCTTAAAAAAATATTGAATAATATCAATAACTATTAATTAATCAAAATTATCATCCTTTCATGAATGCGCATGAAATTACATGAATAAGAAAAGAATTACCAAAATGTATGAATATAAGCAAGTGCCAAACAGTAGACTATTATAAATTATTAGTTATATACTATGTCCACAATATGCACTATACTTGATGTTCTAACATTTACCGGTTTGAGTTTTCAAGCAGATTGCCACATCAAAAGATCTTTCTTTTGGAATGGAAGCAAGAAACAAATGGGGGATTTTCTCTAGTCAATTGGAAAAGGGTTGTAATAGCAAAAGAAGAGGGTCACGTATGACTAATTAGTCTTCGACCACCTTCATGCCAAATGATGATGAAAATTGTTCCAGGTCTGCTTGACCAACACTTGTTTAGTACAATTACTACTGGTGTGTCTGGATATCATAATGAGTTTTTGTGGTGTTTTTCTTAAAAGCACAATGCCCAGATTTTATTTTAAACATATCCCAATTCTATTTTAGAATAGAATGAGGATAGGTTAAACAACATATTCAATAGATATTAATATTAAGGATTAAAAGGTTCTACAATTACATGTGAATATCAGATAGGAAATTTTAGGGAAGATTCCCACGTTTGCATAACCGAATGTATTAAACATCCAATTTTAAAGACTTTAGGGTATACAAGTGCTGCCAAGAACAAGTGAGGGTATTTAAGTGTGAAGTAGGGAAAACTATAAGGTATTTAAGCGCTAACTAGCCTTCTCAAAATGCCAATTGAAGGGAAGATTATCTACAATTTACCCTTAAATTACAGGAAAAAAAATAACATTTTCATCTCTACCTTGCTTTTCAAGAAACCCTCTGATGTAAAAAGTTCAGCAAAAAACCCCTAACATATGAACATTAATGAAACGAATAATTTGATATTGGAGTTTGGTTCTTCAAACGTGTCTGAATTTAAAGTGTTCGTCCCTCCAGACGTTTACTCATGTATTTAACGAAAAAACACCATTATAGAAATAAGACTTAATTGCACTTATATAGCCTCACTTGTTTTTGGTAGCAATTCATATAACCTAAAGTTTTTTTTTTCAAATTTGCACTTAAAGTCCCCCAGTTAGGCAAATGTGAGAATTCCCTCCCGAAAATTGTCATGCAACACACGTGCTAATTTTAGAACTTTTTAATCTTAATTTTGTTAAATTTACCATTAAATCCCCAACAATTCTATTTTAAATGACAGGTGATGGAGGAGGTTGGAGAGGAAGAACACGGTTGAGAAGGTCATTTGCGAATGAGGTGAACTGCTGCTGGAGAGATTGGGCTACCCCCTAGGAGGATTAATCCAGCTAGGCTTAAGTGACATAGCTGGAGCTAGAAGATTCTCCAGGAGTGTGTGAATTAGGGACCACAGGACGGTTATGATCAGCTATTTTCTCAAAGGGAGAGAAGAGGCCCCACGATGGGCGCCAAACTGTTTATGTCAGGAAGTTACTTGTACGGGTGAGTGGTTATTTAGAGGAGTTTAAGGTCGCTTGATCTTCCTTGATAACTGATCAATCAAGAGGAAGTGGATTTCGCAACACCCGTTAGAGGGCCGGAGATGATCTCTCCGGCGCGCCCTCCAACGTTCAAGTTAGTGATAGATTAAACAAGTTTGTAGAATGTAGAATCTAGTTTTAGGGCGTTAGTCAGCATACCTTGGTATAGTGGGTTTGTCCACTATTTATAGAGAACATGTGGAGGGCACATTGGTAATTTGACCGGGTCGGTGCAGTCAATCGGTCCTAATTTGAAAATTAGATTTTGATAGGCTTAACAGTAAATTTAACAAGTATAAAGAGTTAACATATTCTAAAATCACCATGTGAGTATCTCATGAGAATTTTCGGGGGGAAATTCTCGTATTTGCCCAACTGATAGTGTTAAAGTGTAAATTTTAAAAACTTTAGGGTATATAATTGCGCCCAAAAACTATTGAGGGTATATAAGTGCAAAGTAGGGAAACTATAGGGTATTTAAGTGAAATTAAGCCCAGAATCATCAGTTTCCAAACCAAAAGTTCATTAATGATCATAGACAAGGGGGGTTTCATCGAACTTTTTAGATGAAGGGGTTTCTAGAAAATTAGAGTATAGGCCAATCAAAGAATTAACCACCAAGATCGCAAATTCCAAACAAAACAACCCCAAATAATAAATTCAATTAAAAAAAACTCAACACCCTAAAAAATCTCACAACGTCGCGGCGAGATATCCCCAAATGGGCGAGAGCAGACGCGAGGCGGAGGCATCGCTGATGGGTCTCCCTCCACGTGTAAGTACGAGAGCCGTAGATCACGGAGGGCCGATCGGCGTAGACGACGGCGGACCGTTGGATGAAGCTGAGGGGAGTCAAGGGGACGTAGTTGGCGGAGCTGCGAACTGTACCCTCCATTATTGAAATTGGAACAAAAATTTGGTTGTACCGAAGAATCAGAGGTTTAAGACAATGATTTATGAGGGATGAAGGAATGATTCAGAAATATGATGATGACTCGCATTGAGTGAAGCACAGAGAGATAATGAGGAAGGTGACAGATTTATGGCTGACGAGGCAATGATTGAGAACGGTCGTTTGGCTTTTTCTTAGTCCTTGTAAGGCATTGTTTGGATTGAGGGTAATGAGCGATGGGGGGAACTTAGGGTAGCCTTTATTCTTGTTTGGGAATAAAATTATGCTAGACAACGGGGGAGGTAAGGTAAAGAAGGGGAAAAAATAGAGTTTTTCTTACCCCTCAAATTGGGGTATAATGAGGGTGAATGAGGGTGAAGTTAGAGGAATGGAGAACAATAATTATAGAAAGACATTTTTACCCTTTATTAAGATCTAATCCAATGGTTGAGATTTCTAATAATAATATGACTTAATAACAGGTAATGTTATTTACGTCATTTTACATATATTCCCTTCCCTTCCCTTCATTTTATTAAACTTTCCAAACGGGGTGAACTAAGTTCCCGTTACTAATTTGCCAAATAAGTTTTACATGTTCCCGTACTTTTTCTTAACTTAACTTACCCCATGTTACCTTAACTTCCCTTCACTAGGCTCCAATCCAAACAAGCCCTAAATCTTCAATAATTGCATACTAGTCTCTCAAATCTTAGAAATTGCATAGCAGTTCCTCAAATCTTACAAGGTCTTGCAAAATGGTCATTCATAGCTAATACATGTTAGATTTGAGGGGAATATTTCATCAAATCTAAAAAGGTTGGAGGTAAAGTAACCATTTTATCCCACTATTATATTTTCCAACCCATTTCTTAATGGGTTTAAACCTAGTACCCGCTTAAAAAATAAAATCGATTTGAGTTCTTTTTTTCTAATGGTTAGAACCTAACCCGAAGTTGAGCTTCACAAAAGAATTAAAATATTAAAGAGACGAGTAGTTTGGTGATTGCATATGTTGGGTCAGGAGTTAACCAAACCTTGTTTAGGGTTTTTAACGATCATTTTGCAAAACTCTATTGCTATGTTTGGATGGAGGGTAGAGAAGGGAAGGGGAAGAGAAAGTTGAATTTAATCTTGTTTGGGAGTTTTATTGAGAGAGTAGAGGAGGAAAAATGGGGAAATTTTCCACTAAAATCTTACAAAAGGAGGGAAGGGAAGGAAAGAAAAAATTTACCCCTCCTTCCCTTCCCTTTGTGAGCTCCCAAACACAGCAATAGGAGTTAAGGGATTTATATGCAATTCCCAAGATTTGAGAGACTAATATGCAACTATTGAAGATTTATGAGACTAATATCTAAAAAATCTTTTTGCCTTAATTTGGATTCAATACCCTATAGTTTCCTCTACTTTGCCCTTATATGCCATTAATTGTTGTTGATGGCAGTTATACACCTTAATATTTTAAAATTTTGTTGCAAACATCAAAACTTTCCTCTGAAAATTATCATGCCACACTCACATGTTTAGTTTAGAATATTTTAACTCTTGATATTCATTAAGTTTATTATTAAATATATCAAAATTCTGTTTTAAAATAGAATTTGGATAGGTTTAAAAGTTCTTAAAATAGCATATGGGTTCATGAGAATTTTAAAGAGAAATTCTAGTGTTTGCCTAAATGAGAATATTTAAGTAAAAATTTAAAACTTTATAGTATATAATTGCTGCAAACAACAAGTGAGGAAATACAAATGCGAGGAAAATATTAGGTGTTTAATTGCAATTAAGCCTTTTAAGTAGTGCTTTACTAGGGAAAAGTTAATTGGCAACCTTTTTTGCCTGTTTGTATGTGGACAAAATTTTAAGGGTGTTCTTTTGATTTAGGAAATTTTATTGGGGAATTTTTTTTTCTCTGTTTCTATATGGATAAAATTTTCTTTAGAAATTTCTTTGATTTAGGGAAGATTTTGGGGACATTTTTGTCTGTTCGTTTATGGAGATTTAAGGGTTTTTTATTTAGCCCCTCAAAACTTTAATACTTTGAGGTTAATCTCTCAATTCATTTGAATTACTATTACGTGCCCAAATGTTATAATTGTTTCAAATAAGTCCCTCTAATTTGTTATCATTTGAATCCAAAAAATATTTTTAATTTAATTTTTAATATGCAATGTCAGTTGTACTTTGATGCTTATCCATACCATTTATAATATCAAAGCACGAAGAGGTGATGTTACCATTTGCATGATGCACGCCGCCTTTGTTTGGAGATCTATATTGATGATTATGGTTGTTGGTGGGAAACGGATAGCCAAACCCGCCACGAGCCCCATTGTTACGTCCTCTGCCTCCACGACTCCGTCCGCGGCCACCTCGCCATTGATTTCGACCACGGGAAGCTGAGGTAGATCCACGACCAGCACTGGGCGAGAGTGCGTGGGATGATGCCGAGGTGTCCGGACCTCCACTAGTGGATGTCCTAGTGGCAAAAGCGGAGTGCATGGAAACATCAGCGTCTTGTCCTTTTTGGTGACGAAGTTGTTGCTCATGTAAAATTAATTTTGAGCGAGGACTATCAAATGTGATAGATCCACCAAAGTAGCTGACTGTAGTGATCAAAGCGTCGTAGTCACTAGGCAACCCTAATAGTGTGTACTGCACAAGATCCTGATCACTCAAAGGGGAATTAATTGCTACAAGTGAATCTGCTATCACCTCGATATCACGCAGGTAAGTCTCCATAGATTGTGTATCCTTCTTCTTCATTGTGGTTAACATTCATTTGAGTTCCATAGCACGAGCAAGACTATTGGTGAGGAATCGGTTCTGAAGACGTTCCCAAATCTGATAGGAGTGGGCAAGTTCATGAACTTCAACTAAAATATCTCGAGAGAGAGTAGCAAACAACCAAGAACGGAAACTTTGATCAACAGGGAGCCAAGCAGCAAATTGTTGATTTGCTGTAGTGCCAAGGTACATCGGTGGCGGAGGAGACGATCCATCTACAAAGCTCAGCAAGTTATGAGAGATAAGTAACGCCGTGAATTGAGTTTTCCACATCAAATAGTCATATACTGTAGACAATTTAATGGTGACGAGATTTGTCACATTTGGAGCAGTAAGCGCAGATGGCATATGCATAGGAGAATTGAAAGTGGCGCTCGCATTCATTGCACCCGTGTTGAAACCTCCCGAAAGATTAAAACCATGCAGACCAGCGGCAATCTGATCAATGCCAAACAAGGGCAATGAAGGGACTGTAGGTATAGCCGCTGGCCATGAGGATTGAGCGATTATTTGTGAGGGATGAGGAAGAGGTGGCGTCGGGGGTTCAGAGAACAGAGGGGTTGTCGTCGAGGATACTATTGGGTTGTCGTCGAGAACAGAGGGGTTGTCGGCGAGGATACTATTGGGGTTGTCATCGAGAACAAAGGGGTTGTCGTCGAGGATACTATTAGGGGTTCAGAGAACAAGGTGGACGACACGCCATGAGAGAAAGGTGGCATCGCAGTTGTCATCGAGGTGGTCGACATGTCAACGAAAAATGGCGGTGTCATAGTTATCGTCGAGGTGGTCGAGAGGGTGAGGCTGTTGATGGCGGAGATCTGATCGAGATCTGAAAAATTGTCGGCGGCGATTGAAACAGGCAGCGAGCTCGTGAGATGAGAAATTAGCAGCGGATGAGAGAACTTAGCCGCGGATGAGGAAGGGCGGAGACGAGCTCATGAGATGAGACAATCAAAGTCGGCGCTCTGATACCATGAGAATAATTGGAGCCCTTGTAACCCTAGTTGAGGCCCTGTATTTCAATATAGACAATGATAGGCAATTTACAAAAAAGGGTTTCATGATACAAGTGTTACATATGCACCCATCATGTGCTCTATTAGCAAGAAAGCACAATAATTTTATTTTAAAATGATCATATATATATATATATATATATATATATATATATATATATATATATATATATATATATATATATGAGGAATATGGAGAAACTTGGTACCAAGTTCTTGGTAGTGATGTGGCACAATTCTAGTCCACACATTCAAGGAAGAGAGAGAGAATTATTTTTAAAGTTACATGTGTGGCTAGAATTGTCACATCACTACCAAGTTCCTTTGAGGAACTTGGTACCAAGTTTTTCCATTTTCACTATATATATATATATATATATATATATATATATATATATATATATATATATATATATATATATAGCTTAACTAGGGTATACCCTAGTGTACAAATTTTCATATAAAATCTTAAACTAGCGATTGTAACGGTTGAATTTGGATTTGGGTTCGTCTTGAAGACATGAAATGGAGTTCGAATTTTGAGTCTAGTTGAAGCCGTCCCATACAATACAAGTGTGACTGAAGTCAAGTTTAAGTGAGTATGTCAACTTGGAAGGTGAGTATAATGACTCGGGGTTGAGGACGGTGCCTTGAGGGTTGAGCACGGTGGCTTAAATTGAGGATGGTGCCCGATCAGTTGATTACAATGACTTGCGTGAGGATGATGTCTCAATAAGTACAGTGACTCGGGTGAGAACGGTGCCTCAGGTGAGTACGGTGACTCGGGTAAGAACGGTGCATCGGGGTTGAGCATGAGGGCTTGGGGTTGAGGATGGTGCCTCGAGTGAGTATGGGGGTCAAGCATAGCGGCACAGATGATGACGCTATCTCAGGTGAGTACGGTGACTGAGGTGAGGACGGAGCCTTGGTGAGTACGGTAACTTGGAGTGAGGATGGTGTCTCGCATGAGTACGATGACTCCGGTGAGGACGGTGTAAATACGGTGACTCTTTACTTTTTTTTTTCGACCGGTATTGTGTTTTTGCAAATGGGGATATATGACAAGTTGTAACCCGGTTTTTAATGGTGCTGCTTCGGATGACATGAGCAATGGGTTTTGATTATTATTATTTTTTATGAGATCAGTTGATGGGAAAGGCAAAGACTGAGATATAGTGGTCACTGCCACGAGTTGAAGGAGGCTGATGATTGCCCTTTTTTCTTTGCTAACCATTTTCTTTTTTCTTTTTTTTTTTTTTTTTGGGTGGAGCTGGAAGATGAACATGAGGAATTTGAGATGATATTGATTCTTTTTGAGGAGGATGACCTCACGGATCAGAGAGATGGAGAGATGCTCTCGCTTCATTTTTATAGCGTGATATTTGACAAAGATATATTGTTCAAAGATAAGGATAATTGAATTCAAAAGATTTCATTTAAATTTCAACTTAGTAGATAGAATTACAGATGGGTACACAAAGATTCATCGTACCTGGATTAATGATTTCAAACATTACGCATGGTGTGGTGATAAAGTGGGTTGAGATTTAAATTCGGAGGTAAGATTACAATTGATGTCAAACCCCCAACTTGATGTCAAACCCCCACAAACCCCAAACAACAACAACAAAAACCCCATTCATTTAAAATCCATATCAATCAAAATATTTTAATTTGAAACAACTTATAAGATCTGAAGGACCTAATACCAAATTCAATAATTTAAGGAGCTAATTCATAAATTTAAGATTAAGGTGAGAATGTCAAAAAATCTTTATTAAAGCAATTTGGTATTACATTACTTCAAAAATATTCACGTTGTGTTTTTAAAACATGACAATGATAGAAATTCAAGTGAAAACATAGTTGATGCATTTATGTATTTTTAAATCAATGTGAGATTCCCAATATAATTTTACGGAGCTCTCGGCATCTCATTCACTAAAATAAAAATAAAAAAAGATTTCCTAGTTGTATGTATCCCGCAAAATTTGTTGTAGGATTAGGAGCGCTATTGCCCACTATGTAGATATGTGAAACTTTAGTCAAATACAGAGAATTTGTCATGGAACACAAGTTCTCGATCAAGGCAATGGCGATGTTAAGCTTAGCACCTCATGTGATTGTCCTGCATGTTATTCTCAATATTGATTCCTTAATATAGGTAAATTTTTAAATCCGAGGTATAGTTAATTTTAGATTCAAAGGCGCAAATCATTGTTCCTCTCACAAAAACTAGATGTTTATTAGTTATAACATTTTAGCGGATTCTAAGTAACGGAACTTTGGAGTTTAGCGTTGAAGATCGAAGTTCTCTACTAATGCTCTCTGGTATTTGCAATCATCACTAGCACATACATTAAGTGATATTTAGAATTAAATGATTTAAAGGCTATAATTAGCACTTGATATACCTCATAGTTTCCCCTTCCTTGCGCTTATATACCTTCACTTGTGTTTGAATGTTTATTAGTTATATACTCTGAAGTTTCTAAAAATTGCACTTTAATACCTTGTGTTATGCAAACTTGAGAACTTTGTCTGAAATTCCTCAGATGATACTTATAAGCTAATTAGAGCAATTTAGCCCTTTAAATTTACTAGTAAACATACTCTAGTTCTATTTTAAAATATAATTGAGACATATTTAGAACAATATTAGGGTATATTTACTTGTAAATTCTACAAATATTAAGCACTAAAAGTTCTAAAACTAGCTTGTGATACACATGAGACAACTCAGAACAAATTTCTCACTGTTCCATTATAAAATTTATTAAAGTGTAATTTAGAAATTTTAGAGTATATATGTGCTACCAAATACAAGTGAGTACATATGTGCAAGTAGTGGCCGATTCGAAAAATTTTCTTAGAGGCTGAGAATGAATCTATTTACCAAAACTTAAAATATAGGGTTTTCAATATTAGTCCCCAAATCTTCAAGTATTTTGAAATTATTCCCTCAAATATTCATATTTTGAAATTAGTCACTTAAAATCATTAAGTGTTTTGAGATTAGTCCCTAAATCTTTCAACATGACGGTAGCGTGTGGGACTAATTTCAAAAACACTATAATATTTGGGGACTAATTTCAAAACATGAAGATTTTGGGGACTAATTTCAAAACACTTAAAGATTTGGGGCCTAATTTCAAAATATGAAGATTTGAAGGTTAGTACAAAAATATGAATAATGTGGGGTGCAAATATCGAAAATATCCTAAAATACAACACTATAGGACAATATTTTTAACAAAGGACTAAATTCCTTATTTAAATGGACTAAAATTCAAATAGGATATTACTGGGAAAGAATTAATAAAAATCATGGTTGGGAAAGGTCATGTTAGCAAAACCCATTGGAATTATTTTTTATATATTAGAATAATCTGTTTTGTTATTAATCAACCGGAGGATAAAGGATGATTGAAAAAGAGAAATCAATTAGTTATTCATTCATTAAAGCTTAATTTGATTCAATTCGTTTATTTACATCAACTTTTATAGGGGCTCATTCAAGACTTACTCGAAACATTAATCAATGGAAAATGAGTTTTACTTAAATGGCTAAAAGTCAAATGAGATACATGTTTGTAGGGAGTGGAGTGTAAATACATCTTGAAGGATCTAGAATGCATTTTTCTATATTGCTAGCGCTCCCCACCCCCAAAACCAAATCGTCCCTAAAGCAATGCAAGGGAAATGCATTTTTCTATATTGCTTGCGCTCCCCAAAATCGTTCTGAAGGAAAGGAAATGCATTTTTCTATATTGCTAGTGCTCCCCACCCCCACCCCCAAAACCAAATCGTCCCTAAAGCAATGCAAGGGAAAGGAAATGCATTTTTATATTGCTTGCTCCCCCAAAAAATCGTTCTGAAGGAAAGGAAATGCATTTTTCTATATTGCTAGCGCCCCCACCCCCAAAACCAAATCGTCCTAAAGCAATGCAAGGGAAATGAAATGCATTTTTCTATATTGCTAGCGCTCCCCACCCTCCCCAAAAAATCGTTCGGCAATGTAAGGGAAAGGAAATGCATTTTTCTATATTGCTAGCGCTCCCCCCCCCCAAAAAACCAAATCATCCCTGAAGCGCAATGCAAGGGAAAGGAAATATCAGAAACCCCTCGTTAAACATTGGACAATTATCGGATAACCCCTCATAACTTTGAAAAAATCAGAAAAATTCCCCTTAAGTATAGGAGTATCAGAAAACCCCATTTTATTTTAAGCTTTTATCAGAAAATCCCCTCTAACTTTGAGATCTTATCAAAAAGCCCCGCTAAATTAGGGGGTTTTCTGATAAGATCTCAAAGTTAAAGGATTTTCTCGATAACCCCTAAACTTAAGGCATCGCTTGGCAAGGGGTTAAGAGAGAAGGGTTAATGAGAAGAACTAAATTAGTTAACCCATCACGAGAGGTTAAAAATAATTTATTTACGCTTGGATGATCTGAGGGTTATTTTTTGTGTTTGGCAAATAAAGAAGGGTTAAAGAGGTTAGTTGCCATAAATATTCTAAACTATATTCTTTTAGAAGTTTTCGAAGGAGTAACTCTTATTCCTCCCCGTTTGACGGATTTGTTAACCCCTCTAAATGAGGGGTTAACTAAATTTAACCCTTATAAAGGGCTTGTTAACCCTTTGATCAAATTAACCCGTTTGGATGGTTAATCAAGGGTTAAACCCCTTTAACCCTTCTCTTAACCCCTTGCCAAACGGGGCCTAAGGGTTTTATTATTATTATTTTGATATTTTCAAAGTTACGGGGGGTTATCCAACGAACGTCCAAAGATATTTAACAGTGCTAATTAACCGCGATACAGGCGTGATATTTCCCTTCGAATAAAACGACAAGTCCAAACGTAAACCGCAGGACTATCTTACCCCACAATATCCCTCATCGAATCGTTCCCACATTTTAGGGGGGAAAAACCTCATTTTCTCCCTCTGTTTAAGTTACTATTGAGAAATGGCGGCCGAGAGATCACCGTTTCTTCGAAACAGCTACTGGGTATTGAGACATGGGAAGAGTATTCCAAATGAGAAGGGCCTCGTCGTTTCTTCCTTGGTTTTGATCTTCCCTTTTCTTAATTGTTTAAATCCAATAAAATTAGTGTTTCTTTTGGGGTGATTTGTGTTCTGATTTTGTGATCACTGTGATGATTCAGGAAAATGGTGTTCGCCCAGAATTTGGTTTGGGTTCTGAAGGCCTACATCAAGCAAAATTGGCTGGTGAATTATTTAGTAAGGTAATTTTTCTTCTTTTGTATTTTTTTAAAATATTTAAGGTGAAGTATCCAAGGAAAATGATTAAGCTAGGATAAATGAACTTATTTTGATGTATGTATAATACTATATTTTATAGGAGATTTTAGTTCGGCAAACTTGTCTGCATTGTTAGTCTAAAACTGGTGGGCTTGGGACAAATGAACATGTGATATCATTGGCAAGATTGTTGGGAAAAACCCGGGGCCTACTAGAGCAGGGTCGTAGCGAATAGTAGTGCGAAAATAATAAATTGAACACACAGATTTTTACGTGGAAAACCCCTTAAATGAATTTGGGGTAAAAACCACGGGCAAGAATAGAAGAATCTACCATGAGGAAAATTTAGGAGTTACAGCGCGCACTGTTGCCACAGTGTTGCTACAGTAGGTTGGTGGGTCTGCGATGGGTGACTACTGTAGCTGGTAGATATTTACTGTAGATATGGTGGCTCTCACTTTCCAACAAAGATATGTGTCTTAAAAAGTACTTAACTTTGTAATGAATTATGATATTCCCTAACATGGTTGGTTGCATACAGAAGTTTGTATGTAGAGAACCTAGAGATTAGCAAATTAATGCGACACGAGTTGTAAGCCATAAAGTTGGAGTTTTATTGAATGCTCTGGCTGGCAGCTAATTTGATATGATTGGTGATACATGTCAACTGAAGTACCTAAGTACGATTGAATTTATGATATTCGATAACATGAAGGGTTTGCATAAAAAGAGTTTTGAGTTTAGAAATTGTGAGCTGTAACCCGTAATTTGAAGCTTGTTTAAGTCTCCTGCCCACAACAAAGTTTATGAGATCGGTTATGTATGGCGGCAAATGTACCTATTTTGAGATTGTACCATGATATTTGATAATTTGGAGGGTTGCATGTAAATTTTATGTTTAGAGATTAATCAAACACTGTTACTTGTAAGCTGTAAGTTGAAAGTTTTGTTAAAGACTCATGCTTGCATCGAAAAGGGTTTTTTATGGAGTGGAGAAGTAAGTAGTCTAAAGAAGTAATGAAGTATCTATTGGTATGTTTCTAGTTTTCTCTTTAGAGGAGCTCCTCTTTATTAATATTGTTTGTTTCCCAAAAGATAAAGACAACCATATAGATGAAAAATGAAAATTGGTGTATCCAAATTGGTGCATACCTTTTCGTGAATTAATTGCAATGTGTCTAGGCATGCTTTCACATCAAATATAAACTTAATGGTTCACCAAGTAATTCAGTAATTTTATTGTAAATTCCTTGGTTGTGTTATGGTCTGAAAGAGTAAATGTGCTTCCTCTATGTGTGTGCTTGTTTTGTGTTTAGTGACTTAGTTTTCAGGTAGGTGGATTTTTTTGGGGGTTCTGTGTTTGTGTGTGTGTGGTAGTAGGTGGATGGGGTGGGCTACTATGGGTGGATATGTGGTTGTGTGTGCAGGCAATCACGCTATTTGCATGTGTGCTAGGTGTGTGCTTGCTAGTATGCACACATGCTTATGTGCTTCTATGTGAATCAATACATTTCTCTATGCATACTTTGACAGTGAGATTTCAGGTTTTGTTATTTTTAAGGCTACTTGCATAATGTATTTCTCCGTTACATATTTTGCACATACAGGACCTCAAGGGAGGGAAAATCCTGCTGGAAAACGTTCATATTTGTTATTCCTCCTTTTCAAGGACTACTCAAACGGCTAAAGCAGTTTCTGATGTTTTAGGCATCCCATTTGAAAGTCCTCAGTGTAAGGTAAGCTATTGTATCAATTTGTTTTCTGAATACCTTCCAGAAAACAGTCAGGCAGGTGTATAAGTTTCTGTAGCTTGAAGATGGGCGTGGACAAATCTAGGTATGGGAGGAAATGTTAGACATCAGCATACTTCTAGATTTTTTTTTTTTTCATATTCTGATGATTGAAAGTGGATAAAGGACTGGATATGCAAAAGAAAGGACAGACTATGAAGCACGGACACGGGCGACACGGACACGACACGGACACGGACACGGCAAAACCCAAAAAAATAGGATACGGCGACACGGCTAGATTTTTTAATATTATTATTATATTGATCAATATTGAATTAAATTCATATTACATTTTCATATTTTTTGTTATGTAAAGTGAAGAATATAAATAAGAAACTAAAAGAAAGTGTGTTTGTTGCAGGTGTGAATTAAGACGTCGGGATGAGAATGATCTCTTGGAGAATTGAAGACAATAATGTTGAAGAAGACAAAAGAGAAGATGAACATATAGAAAAATAGAGCAATATTTATGTTATATTATTATGTAACATTGGCTTGTATAATCAATGACAAATGTAAGTTATGTAACTGATTTGAAGATAACACATAAGTACATAGATTTAGTGACTCACACTTCTAATTTAATTTTCATTATTTCATAATCATAGTACCATACAAATTATTAAATAATCGGGCTATCAGAAGGCAATCAGAGCATTGGACTTACTGGAGCAACAATCAGGCAGACTCAGTCTCAAAAAAAAAAAAAGAAACTGCAGTAGTGAAATAGGGGGAAAAACTAAAATAAAGGACACAACTCGCCAGGGAGTAATCAGAGCAATGAGTAATCAGAGCAACGTGATAAGAGTCGGTCTCCAACTTAAAAAACAAAGAATCGATAAGAGTCGGTCTCAACTTTAAAAAAAGCAAAAAAGAAAAAGAAGAGGAAAAAAACCGCAGAGTGAAATGGGGAGTAAAATAAGAAGAAAAAGAAGAAGAGGACTGAGCTAACCGAAGTCCGGTCAATTGTTGCAGCTTACATCAACAAGGTAAGTTCTACCGCTACTAATCATTCAATGCAGGCAATTACCGCTATGAGAGGGACCGAATGAAAGAAAACCCTAGTCCTCAATCTCAGCTTGAGACCCGTGGAGAAGAGCTTTCGGGTTGAGAGGTAAGTTTTGATTTGGTTTTAAGTGGGAATCGGTCTCGCTGTTCGAACGAAGTCGGGCGAAGTCGGGCGCTGACCCGCTTCTGAGTTGATCGCGTGTCCGACGCTTGTCGAACGCTGTCGAACGCTGTCCGTCCGACGCTGTTGGCTCGGACACGGACTCGGGACCAAGTTTGGCGTGTCCGTGCTTCATAGAGGACAGATTATACATATAGTTTATTGTCAATATTTTTTCAAGGTACAAGTAGAATAACGTAAGATTAACATCTTGGTTTCAAACAGAGGAAATCTGTTGGAATATGTTTGATGCAAATTATTTTGTAACATTTACCTTCCTGTTACATAAGCTGCATGCCAGTAAACATCCTGCTGCTGCTATGTTTTTTATTTTTGCGAGCTCGACTCTGAAGTCAATGCCATTGTTATCTTTTTGACTATGTTGTGAGTCATCAGTTGTTTGGAATGTATAACAATGATATTAAAGTTAATTCCCTCTCGGTTATAGATACAAGTTGAGTTCTTCTCTTTCGTTATAATACTCAGAAATACAAGGTTATTTACACTTAGTATTCTAGAAGATCCTCTCAATTCTTCACTATTCCAAATTTCCTAATTTACACCTATTGATAGACAAAAGTAATTGAAATCTATCTATAATGTACGATGATTTGTTGTTATCCTTGGGGCTTATTCTACGGAATCAGCATGAACAATACTAAAGAACGGGCGGTATATTTCTCTTCCGAGATACATTTTGTGATCCAGCACAGCCTGTTGCAGTAGAGGATATTCTTCAAAAGAATCAAACCTTTAAAGTTTGGATTCTGCAAAACTCTTTCTTTATTTATTCATTTACTGCATCAAATAACTGATCTGTGAGAGGTCCAAGGTTCCTAATTCTAGTAAAGCATTGCAGGAATAGTGCCAAACTAGGAAGAAATAACATATATATTTGTTCTTCAGTTTTATCAAGCTGTGTGAATATGGCTTTGGCAGGTGCTTATGACCGAGGAAATTGAGTTTTAAAACCTGGACTCCAGATCTCTGACCTTAAAATCCTTGATTTTGGCATCAATCCGGATCATGATCACTTATTCACTCTATTACGCAAATCCATACTCCATAGAAGAAGATACTTTAATTTCCAATTTAAGAGCATTATACTCTCACAAATTGCTCTTTTCTTCTAAGCCAGGATTTTGCCATAGATTGGTGTCTTGCATCAAGAGTAAGTGGAATGCATATATAGTGAGCCGACTGTGTTGAGTACAAAATATGAACAAATTTTTTCTTCAATTTCTTTCAATGCATCTCAAGACCATAAAGAGCTCAAGTTAATCACTACTTATCCTTTTCAACCACATGGTTTTATATCGTAAATTTTCCTTCATATAAGGGATGGTTCGCACTATATTTATCTTTCTTTTGTCCGTACTGCAATTATATATGTTATTATTCTTGAAAATCTACATTATCTAGCATTTATTTTCATTATATTACTTGATAGAGATCTGTGAAATATTTTGCCAGTTACCATGTCTCTTCCTATATAGGCAATGGTAGAATTTCGTGAACGATACTTCGGACCAACATTTGAGCTTCTTTCACATGAGAAGGTCAGATTTTTATACAGTTTTTCATGTGTGATTGTAATTTAAGTTACATACTGGTAAATGTGTAACATGCAATATGGAGTTCTTTTTCATTTCATTTAGTACAACATAAGTGGATTTGTTATATTCTTTTTATTTCTAAATATTATTGGAAAGATTTGGCACAAAACAATTCCTTGATGTGTACCCCCTGCCACTTCTAAAGGCATTGGAAGAAAAAAAAATCACATTTCTTTTTAATTTTCATCTGAGAAAATTCTTATTCTTCTCAATGTAGAAGATATTGTAACTTTTAAGATTTATTACACTTCTGGGATAACCTCCAGCAGTGTTACTAAATCTTGTTGTAAGTGATCCTTACGATTTTTTTTTATTCTTTTCCCTCCATTATTGAAAAGGAATCATAATGCAACAAGAAGAATCTTTATCCTGCCAAAGCTTCCATTTCTCCAAGCATAAGCTCAACAAGGAAAACTACTTGTTGAACGTTACCTTCTTTAAAACTTCACTTTCTCAAAAATAAATAATCTTATTTTCCTCGAACAGAGAACGTGATGCCCCACTAATAGTCCCACATCAGAAAATTGATAGAGTTTAAGAGGGTTTAAATGATGGGTTTTCAGAGCTAAGTGCAATATTGGCTAGCCAATTTTAGCAGTGGGTTGAGCCAAACCACGTGTTGGACTCCGTGGATTTTAGGACTTACATCGCGCCAACGGGCTCGCGGGCCGGGGGCGTGATAATTGGTATCAGAGTAGTTAGCTAACCGGAAACGTGGAGCTAAGTTTTATACGGGACTAAGTGCTACACCGCGTGACTGTGGTGGGAGCCACTTCTAGAGTCCACATCGCCTGGCGATGATATTGAGATGTGCTAATTGTCATGTCGTGACGAGGACGTCGCGTAATAAAGGTGGGGTGATTGGGACAATAGTCCCACATCACAAAAATTGATAAGAGTTTAAGAGAGTTTAAATGATGGGTCTTGAGAGCCAAGTGTAACATTGGCTAGCCAATTTTGGCAGTGGATTGAGCCAAACCACGTGTTGCACTCCGTGAGTCCCAGGACTTACATCGCACCAACAGGCTCGCGGTCCCGGGGCATGACAGAGAAGATTACATATTTGAATTAAAAATGCTTCCACTATCAAATTTCAAGCAGTGTCTAAATGTGGAGGTAAGTAATCTTTTTTTCTTTTATGTATCTTGTCTCCCATGTCCGGAACAAAAAGAAAAAGGAAAAAAAATCATAATGTGCTTGAAACAGAATTTCTTTCTTATCTGAACTTCCAAAGGAGAAACTATTTTGTACTAATCAATATTCCCACAAAGTGCAAAGCCTATTATTAACCTCAAGGAATTATTTGTTGAACTTCGTGGATTTACATTGTGTTTCTGATTCCTCATATTCGTTATATATATTAATGGGCAGTATGCAGAGATCTGGGCTCTTGATGAAAAAGATCCTTTCATGCCACCTGAAGGTGGTGAAAGTGTTGCAAATGTCGCTTCACGACTTGCAACTGCAGTGGCGAACATCGAGGCAGAGTTCGAAGGGTAACTATAATTGTTTGTTATTAAGAAAGGTTGAAATTTGTTTAATAAAATAGTTCATCGTGAGTTTTATGTGTTTTTGTTATTACATGTGTTGACAAGTATACTACAGTCAGGGATATGAATCTTTTAACGAATCTTAAGTTATGTAATACTTTCCAGAATACCAGGTCTGTGCATTATCTTATTATTGTCAAACTGGAAATGTAGATAGTAGTACAAGTGAAACATGGTCGGTCCAATGGTTGGAAATATGCCCATCATTTGCAAGCATACTAACACTAACATTCATGAATAACTAAAGTATTTCGTTAATTTTTTTAAAGCAGTTCTGACATGTTGTTTCTTAAACCTAACCTTGCACATGCTTTATGTGTATGAACCTTTGAAGCTCAGATCCAAATTACTTGCTTTAACAGAAACATTAACTCTTACTTTTACAATAACTGTCTCTAAGTAAGCAAAAAATTTTATGTCATTAATGACTTTTATTATCTAAAAAACTGATTGCCTGCTTATCTTGAGTTTTCAGGGTTTTTTCCCACTTGTTGATGTATATCTAAATCAAAAGGGTTTTTTCTCTGCAGATGTGTAATCTTAGTAGTGAGTCACGGCGACCCTCTCCAAATCTTACAGACAATACTCAACAGAGCAAAGAAACAGGAAACTTCTCAAGAGAGCGATATTTCATCAAGAATAAAATCAATTATGGCCCACTCGGTCTTATCCCAGCACCGGAAATTTGCATTGGAGACTGCAGAGCTCTGTCAGATAAAATAACCGCTCTTCATTCAAAGAGAACATTTCTTAATATATAATAATTATAATTTATGGACTCAGAGCCAGATCAAAAGTTCAATAACTCTGGTCAGTTCTCTAGTTGCTCAGAAAGAAAAGTTTTGTATGAACTGATTGAGATGTAGAAATTTGATTGCTCTTTTGGCTCTATGGTTCCATATGTAACAGGTTTAATGATTCGAGGGACAAATTTCATGATTCACGAATCATGTAAATTGCTTGAAGCACAATGATTCAACTTGGAAAGTTCTGTTCTAGGATGCAAATAATGTGAGAATTACTATCAAACATTATATGCCATGTATGACTGCTTATCAATATTTGTTTCGAGACATTAGTATAGCATTTGATTTTGGTCATCTTGCTGAAGTTTATGTTGTTCTTGCAGTTCTTATGCTAGGAGTGCTGAAAAATATTGCCAGTAATTTGTATTCTATTTTGATGTTATTCTAATGTATATGTTTTTATTGTATATTTTATGCCGATATTGATCCTTAAGAGGAAGGCATAAGATCAAGAGATGTTCAATTTTAAAAGACTTGGGAGTCACCTATTAGTGTCCTTCCAATAACTCCAATATAGATTTATAAGTTATATTGCTTATATTTGTAGGAAGATGGGATCCAAAAATAATTTTAGGAAGATTTAAATTGCAGCATGAATTTGTATAAGTAATTAGCTAGTAGAATCTATATGTGGTAATTGGAATCCATAAATCAAATTTACTTGTTTTCCAATTTATAAGGCAATTTGACTCCACAGATATGCATCTATCTGCTGCCGAAGCAGTGATTAGATTTATCCCATGCAGTTTAAATTTGAGTTATATTGTTTCAAGTGGTTAATTGGTACCATATATCATATGTGGGGTTTTAGACAATGAAGGTTCAATATGTATTCCCTTTAGTTCATGTTTTAAAAAAATAAAAATCTGTAAGTAAACTGAAAGAGAGTTCTGTTTCCAGTCATCTACTTCTGTGTCCTTGACTCTCATCGCATGTTTAGTACCTCTTATGTCTAGCTCATTGGATTAATATCTTAATCTGTACATTTTACAATATAGACATCATAGAGATATCCATAGAATAGCATTAGTTTTCTATCAAGAAGTTTAGCAATGTGTAGCAAGAAAACTTCAAACTAAAACATGCTTACTGTTAATTATATTTGATCCTGATCTAAGATCCAAACTGCAGCTTCCCATGAAGTACTTAGAATTTATTAACAGATAGATGCCTATCATTCAAGAACAACTTAAAACAACTAATGACGAACTATTATTCCCCTGTTCCGAGTCTATTCATCTCAGTTCACATAACCTTTTCTGCATCATACAAGTTACCACAATTTAATCTTATGTAGCTACAACACCAGTCTTTTAAGTTCTCTGTCTTCTCAGCAGATCAGTTGATATTGTCCTCAACTTCACACTACACCTGAAGTTTGTCGAAGATAATAAATATTGAGCAAAGCTAAAATCTACATGCAATTCAGGCTGTAAAACTACAAATGTGAAGGAAAATAATAATACCACGCAAGTTCAAGCGGGGATAGGACTTTGAAGGAGTTTGGTCGGTTGTTGAAATTAGTTTCTGGTACTCCAGGTATACCTTCAGGGTTCGTAAGATGGTCTACATCAGGGCCAACCTGCATAATTGAAATGATCATATCACTTTATTATTGTCTCAAAGCAAAGGTGATAAGCCATGAGACATAGAAATTGTAAGTAAAACTGTAATGATTTCTATTCCAGCGAGAAGAGAGACACAAGTGGCAGATTTTTTTTATTCATAAAAAATGCTTTTCCAACCCATTTCGGAGGTTTTAACCCTGAAATGGGTTCATGAAATTGGTGACATGGCGGAGCTTTTCGAGGTCCCTTTTACAAAAATCATCAAACAAATAAACATAGGAAATGTAAACATTTTTTGGGCTCGAGATTCCCGTGGCTGCTGTGGCAGGCATGGAAACCAATTTCATGCCCTTTACAATGCGAACCAAACATCCCTCACTGTATCCAATAGAATCCGCTCATATCTATACTACTATAAAAAGAGGATTGAGGTGTTAAAACTTTTAATTTTCTTTTTTGCCCTCTCAAATTTTGATAAATTCTAACTTTGTCATTATCTCTAATTAATCTTTCATTAAATAAGTATAACCTCTTATTAATTATGCACCTCCTCACCTTCCTAAATAATTATAATTATCAATAATATTATATCTATTAATTGTTTAAAAATAATAAAATAAAATAATTTATAAAATAAGTATACACAATTATTAGTAGTAACCAATTAAATTATTATAATAATTATTTATGAATTATAATAAAATAATTAAAATAAGAGTATAAATAGAATAATATATTACTAGATAATATTAAGAATTATACTATAATTCAATGAGCAATAAAATAAATAGAATAAATTTTGAATCGTATAAAATAGTGTAATTATTTTAATAATATCACATAAATTATGAATTACACTATTTATTTAGTATTATAATATTAAATAAATTAAATAAATAATTTAATATAATTTTTAGAGTATTTTCTCAAAGATTATTACATGATCCTGAATAATCTATACTTGGTAATGATTGAAAACTAACCTTTTACAAAAATATTATTTAATATTAATAATAGTACTATTAATTGTTAATGATAGTATAATTTATAAAATATTTATAGTCCTAACTTATTTAAGAGCATAATTAAAAAATTAAATTAGATCAATATTTTATAGATATAAACAGTATAATTATTTTAATAGTATTACTTGAATTAAGAATTATAATATTAAATAAGGTAAATTACAAGAACCTCCATGAACTTTCAAAGATTTTGCAAGAAATAGACCCTATGAACTTTTGAAATCACACTAAACCCCTAATAACTTTTGTAGAAAGCCCTCAACATATTTTAGATAAATTATACCAAACCTCCAATAACTTTCAAAATGTCTTTTATGCTATTTTCTAGTTCTAATTTATAGGGTTATCTACAAAATCGAAAGTTATTGGGGTATTCTTTGAAACGTAAAAGTCATCAAGGGTTTAGTGTACTTTTGAAAGTTCATAAGGGTTTAGTGTAATTTACCCTATTAAATAATTATAATGAGAAGTAACTATTGCAATATGTTGCGTATCAAGTATAACTATCTAGGTAACATCAAGGAAAAAAGCTAGCAAGATTAATGCGGCTTAGTCAATTTAGAGTTAACTTAATAACTTTCAAGTTGGAGGGCATATTCAAGAGAACTTATAGAATTTATAGTTTTATTTAAGAATAATTTTAAATTTGGGGACTTATTTGAAAAAAGTTAACATTGGGCTTATCATTATAAGAAAAACATTCAATTACATTAACTACACAATAATAATTAATTCATACATTTTCGTTTTAAGAAATCTTATTATATAATTTTATTTATTAACACATAATTTTACTATTCAATAAAAATTCAAAAATTATAATATAATGCTCACGCAAAGCACGCATTATACTAGTATCATAAAATACCAATTATGGCATAACAATTCTCTTGTAGGCTCTGCAGAGTACTGCAGCTGTCGGATCAGATCATCAATGATTTCAAATCGGACAGGGTTTTCCAAACAATGTATTCCATGTATAAATCATAGAAACTCTCCTGTAACTTTCAGGATAAAACTAGTTCCCCTTCCATGGTAAATTTCATTTAACACTGCTGAACTTTTGAGGGGTCTGCACTTATCACCCCTCAACTTTTTTTATTTCACTTATCACCCCTGAACTTCAGGGTGCCTCATTTAAGCCCCCCTAAACTTTGATGTTTTCTATACATATCTCCCTACCTGTAATTTGCAAATAACTACAAATTTTTTAAGGCAAAAGAAATCCTCAATTTAGTTATTTGCCATTATAGACAACAGTCTCTTCCTCCTCCCCCAAATTGCAGCCTTTTCCTCTCAACGATGTTCTAATTACTTGCCACTTACAGGTAAGAACTTGAACTTCAAAGTTTTTTTTTTTTGGGGTGGGTGGGGGGCCTGACACCCCAAAGTTCATGGATGGTAAGTGGAATAAACAAAGTTGAGGAGTGATAGGTGCAAAACCCTCCAAAGTTCAGAGGTGTTAGAATAAATTTACCCTTTTATGAATTCCGAGAATCATATGCCATCAGAGATGTTCATGATAAATCTTACATCTAGTGGAAGTGAATTTGATATGATGCAGGATCAAAGTTAACGAAGTGACACAAGAAAAGCTAAAATTTAGGACAGACTCGCATCAAAAGCTTGGTGAAAAAACGCAAGAGATAAATAAAGACAGCAGAATTAATTTGGCATAAGAGAACTAATGAAGAGTAATGAGATAGAAAATTGAAGAGCTGCAAAGTATTCTCGTGTAGAAGTTTTTATCTAAGGCTTAACATTATGAGCCATCATCATTCGATGATGAATCAAGAACTCTAACACCAGTATTTTTGTCCTGGACTGAATTAAAAAAAAAATCAAATCTTTCCAGCTCTGCTGGTACTGGAAAGTTAAGTTGAAACACATAATTCTGCACCAAATTAGTAAACCCAAAATCTTTTGAGGGCAATTCTATAGACTAAGAGGGTTTAGCTCGCAAGAAAAAGAACCACAAAATTGAAACTGGGAAATGTTAGCCTGAATGATGTTGCAGGTCCATCTGCAGGAACTGAGAAATAATGTTGGAGCTTCTCTTGTATTGACACTTAATAACGGAAAACTATACTTTAAAATTTTCCTTTATCCTATGGTCATTACGCTAGTAACCAGGGGCCCACTAGAGACTAGTTTCTGCTAGAGTACCGTGATGTGTCACACTGTAAACAAAATCCGTGTCGCTGAACAATGCAAAGCAGAACATTTATCACAAGGGGAACTCCCAACTCTACAGTCAATTTAATATATAAGATTGGGAAACTTCTGAACATGTTCTTTAGATTTTCGCTTTCTTTAACTAAAATATTGTGCATCCAGTTCTTCACTTGTCGGAATTATAGGATGTACTATAAAGTTTAAACTTTAGCCATGTTTCTTCCAAGGCCTAAAAGCGTAAATAGTTAAACTCTGTCTTCAGACAAAAATGTAGGAAGAGATTCGAGAAACTAGTTCAAAATGTGTGCACGTATACTGGCTTTAAAGTAGACACACTGTCCTGCATAAATTCAATTAAGGAAGCATGAGGATTTTTTATAGTCTAGAGAGAGGAAATAGAAGGCAACACAAGTAAATATGTGATCTTCCCACTGCCCAGATCAGATTGCCCTTTACAGGAAATAAGAAAAGAAAGCAAAGCAATTGTTACATCAGCAAATTAATGAAATCATTATGTCCAAAAAAATCATAGAAGATTATGAACCATAATGCATCTTACTCTTCCATGCACGCCCACTAAACTGACCAGCATCACTCTCCACGGCAACTCTATACTTTCCAGGCAAGTCACATAACTTAGTAAACTGTATGATTCAAAAGAAATACGTAAAAGCCCAATCAAGTCATAAAATAAGAATTAGCTCATTTACTTTCTGAAACCAGACTTCGAAGAAAAAAGAGCATTGGAGAACAAATAATTAGATATAAGGATACTATATTTAAACTCAAAATATATTATTAATGATTTAACTAGTAGTATAAATCTGTGAGCTTCTCTATTAGAATATTGGACAAGCGTAAAGGAGTTGATACTACAACCAGAATCATTGACTATTAAGTAGAAATATAACTACGGAAAATAGCACGTAAATGTATTCCTTAGTTGACACAAAGTTGCAGCCCGTTATGATTAAAAATCAGCTATTCGACGTAGCAGAGAGTACTCTGCGGATGGAGTAGACGAGTAAAGGTAGTTGCTTTACATTCGAATGGAGGCTTTTTAACAGGAGAAAATATGTGCAGCCCCAGAAACTTAGACTAGTTGTAAAAATCATTAAACTTCGACTAAAGTAAAAGTTACTCTCATAGAACTAGAAAACTCTTAGCTAAGAAGTAGACACTCCTGTTGAAAGAAGTAATCAGAGAGGATGTTTAGTTCCCTCTCTTGGATGTTATTTATAATATCATAAATACAAAGAGGTTTATATCCTAACCAATGTGGGACTAAACATATATAAAGAAACAACTATCCACACTCCCCCTATAACTGGAGCATATATATCATACATGCTCAGTTTGCCACAGATGAATTCCACACGTGGTTTTCCTAATGACTTGGTGAGAATATCTACTAGCTGATTTTCTGAAGCAATATGTCGACTCTCAATATTCTTCTGCTCCACAATCTGGTTACGCACAAAATGACAATCCACTTCAATGTGTTTAGTCCTCTCGTGAAAGACTGGATTGTTTGCAACATGAAGTGTTGTCTGGTTATCACAGTATAGATGCATGGGAGATGTAGGATCGCATCCCAACTACTTCAATAGCCGTTGTATCCAAATCATTTCACAAGTAACGTCTGCCATGCACGATACTCTGATTTTGCGCTCGATCTTGACACAACAGCCTGTTTCTTGCTCTTCCATGATACTAAGTTTCCTCCTACAAACACACAGTATCCTGTAGTTGATCTCCTATGATCGGGAGAACCAGCCCAATCAGCATCTGAGAATCTAGCCACCTTTAAATGTCCACAATCAGAATATAACATTCCTTTTCCAGGAGCACTTTTCAGATATCGAAGAATTCTCATGACTGCATCTAAATGAGTAGTCCACGGTTCTGCCATAAACTGACTTACCACACTTACTGAATATGCAATGTCTGATCTTGTTACAGTAAGATAGTTCAACTTTTCCACCAGCCTCCTATACTTTCCTGGATCATGTAGCAGCTCTCCCTGTCCTAGCATTAATTTGTGATTAGGGTCCATTGGTGCATCCACTGGTTTGCATCCAAGAAGCCCTACTTCAGATAGCACATTCAATATGTATTTTCTCTGTGACATGAAAATTTCTTTGACAGATCTGGCTATCTCAATGCCTAGAAAGTAGTGAAGATCTCCTAGATCTTTAGTTTGGAAGCGCTGTTGGATAAACTTCTTCAAAACATAAATCCCTGCTGCATCATCTCCTGTGATAACGATGTCATCAACATATACAACTAATAGAATCCTCTTCCCTGCTTGATGTCAAAAGAATATAGAATAATCGCCTGAACTATGATGGAGACCAAATTCCTGAATCACAACTGTAAATTTACCAAACCATGCGCGTGGAGACTGTTTAAGGCCGTATAAGGCCTTCTTCAGCCGACAAACCTTCCCATACTCCCCCTGAGCAACAAACCCAGGAGGTTACTCCATATATACCTCTTCCTCGAGTGCGCCATGTAAAAATATATTTTTCATATCAAGGCGTCTGAGAGGCCGACCATCTTGGCGATAGAGATATGAGCAGGCGAACAGATGTCATCTTCATGACAGGAGAGAAAGTCTCAATGTAGTTGATGCCATAGGTTTGAGAATATCCCTTGGCAACCAGACGAGCTTTCAATCTTGAGAGTGAGCCATCTGGATTTAGTTTGACTGAAAAGACCCATTTGCACCCGATAGTTTTCTTCCCAGCAGGAAGGGCCACAAGTCCCCATATCTGATTGTCCTCTAATGCTTATATTTCTTCCTGCCCTCCAACCTGGATGAGACAGAGCTTCTGACACAGACTGAAAAATTTGGTAAGAATCCATAGAAGTAATAAAGGTACGATAAGGACCAGATAAGCGAGAGAATGTGACGAAATTAGCAAGAGGGTGTTGTGTACAACTATGAGTACCCTTTCGGAGTGTAATGGGAAGATCATCAGATAAAAGAGACTCACCAGGACTTGGAACCATATCAGATGTTGACACTAAAATTGTAGACAGTGGTTGTAACTGCTTTGAACGTCGAGTGTAGACTTTAAGCTGTATATCAGTGGGAGATTGTTCTGAAATTACATTATTCAGAGTGTCTACACTGCTAGTGGATGGTGAGAGTACAGGTATAAGAAATGTATCATCATCATCATCGTCTTCATTTGATACAATTTTTGGAGTATCATTCTTACGTTGTGACGAGAAGTATGGAGTGTTATCAAAGAAAGTGACATCAGAGGACACAAAAGATTTTCGTGTAATAGGGCAATATATCCTTTTTGTGTTCGAGAATATCCTAAGAAAATACTTCTTATTACACGGGGATCAAGTTTAGATTTTTGTGGATTGGTATTATGAACAAAGCATACACAGCTAAAAACATGAGGTGGTAAAGGAAAGGCTAGTTTGGATGGGTGAATAATCGAGAAAGGAGTTTTACCGTCTAATATATTAGAGGGAGTACGGTTAATCAGATGATATGCAGTTAAAATCGCATCTCCCCAATATTGTCTAGGCATGTTCATATGAAATAACAAAGTGCGAGCAACTTCTAATAAATGCTTATTCTTGCGTTCTACTACACCATTTTGTTGAGGTGTATAATTACAGGATGACTGATGAATGATGCCATGTGTGGATAGGTAGTGATCAAACTCATGATTAAAATACTCTTTTGCATTGTCAGATCTAAAAGATTTTATTTTCAAACCAAATTGATTGTGAATCTCAGAACAAAAATATTTAAAATGCATAAAAACTTCAGATCTGTCTTTCATTAACTAAAACCATGTTGCACGAGAAAACTCATCAATAAAAAGTACATAGTAGCGAAAACCGAATAAAGATTCTGTTGAACAAGGTCCCCAAACATCGGAATGCACAAGTTCAAATAAATGACTGACACGATTATTGACTCTAGATGGATAAGGCATTCTATGATGCTTTCCCATCTGACAAGACTCACACTCTAAACGACTCATACTCAACGCAGGAACTAACTTCCTTCAATTTTCTAACGATGAATGACCCAGTTTACAGTGCAGTTTAAAAGCAGTTCCACTGCCACTGATACATGTCCTAGGTCCATGCTGTCCATCCAAGTAGTAGAGACCTCCTACCTCACTCCTTGTGCCAATCGTCCGATGGGTGCCAAGTTCCTGAAAGAGACAACGATCAGGAAAGAATGTTATTGAGCAATTCAAAGTTTTAGTAATTCTATTGATGGACAATAAGCTACAAGGAAAATTTGGAACATATAAGACAGAAGACAATGGTAGTAGTGACGAAGCATTTGCGGTTCCAATACCATAAATTTTGGACTTAGACCCATCAGCAATAGTTATATCTGGAAATGAATTGGTGAGTTGAATGGATGTCAAGATACATGAGTTCCTAGTCATGTGGTCAGTTGCACCTAAATCGATAATCCAAGTGGTAGGGGCTGATGAGGAAGAGAGGCAAGCAAAAAAAGTACCTGACTTGGCGAGTGTGGCAGCAGAGGTGGTTGGTGTCAAAGAAGAGTTCTGTATCTGAAGAAATATTTGGTACCGTGCATACTCATCATCTGATATGGTGACTCCAGAAGTACTGGCGGTGATCGGATTCTGAGGAGCAGTAGTCTGAGTTTATACTCTCTAAATTGGCTGTAACTGTTCGCCTCGAAAGTCGTTGATTTCTCGATCTTCATTGAATGTAAACTCGTTACAGCTTTATGCGTTTACAAAAAAATTCAGAATTAAAACTAAGTCTTTTTATAAGACCCGTTACAATGAAAATCGAAAATAAATAAAAATTATAACTTTCTTGAACAAACGCAGATCTCCGTTTATCGGATCCCTGCTTGCGTGGGTTCTTTGCCGGTGCTAGGTTTATCCGTGGACCGCCGTGTGATCCGACCCGATGAAAGATCTACACGGTAAAAAGTGGTTATTTCACGAAGGAAATAATAGCCCAAACGAATAAAATCGACTAAGCGAAATCAAAGCTCTTCTCGGGATCAAAAGCAAAGTTTTGATCCGGAGGAAACACGTGTGGATCTGAGATCCGATCTCTCAAACTTGCTAAGGGGATTATCTTATGAAGGAGGATAATAGCCCGAAGGGTTCGTCGAGATCTAGCTCTAGTTGTCGAAGAGGATGATCGTCGAAGAGCCTCCCTTTCTCCCAAGTTTAGATCTGAAGTTAGAATTCAATCGGCAGAGCTTCGGCTTCTCCAAAAATTCAGCTCCCCTCAAATGAGACCCCTCCTCTTCTATTTATAATATTTTAGAAGCGGATGCGGTCGAAACTGGGCAAAAAGCCCAGTAAGGCCTAGGTGGCTCGGCCTTGGCGGAGGCACCATTTGGTGTCTCAGCCACCGAGCCACCATTATGGCTTTTCATCTCTTTTTCAGGTCCGACGGTTTGTTCCGGGACTTATTTTCCAAGCTCGATTTGATTCTGATCCGGTTTCGTGAGTCCGGTCTGATTCCGTCTCATCGATATTTGCTGATTTGAAGCTTCACATTTGGATTTACTCCATCGCTTGCAAGCTATTCGTTGCTTCATTGATCTGCGTGCTTTGCCGACCCGGTTAATATTTTCTGTCGGCTCGCTTTGCTGACTTGGACATTTTGTCGACTCGCTTCATCGATTTGACGCCGTCGACTCGCTTCATGCATTTCGCCGACTCATGGCGCTGGCGCTTTCATGATCACTTTGTTGTTGTCAACGGTTCGTTGTTATGTCGTCGTATGGTCCGTCGATTGTTATCTCATCGTCACGAGCTATATTTGGGGACTTATAGGCAATTTTCAATGTCTACAGATACCCCATCCAAAGTGTTTCGGTCTCGCTCTTTTATAGAAGAAGCCGAAATACTTTGGATATGATAGGCCCAAACCTTCACGCAGATAACAGACTCGCAAATAGCTTCGAATCTTGACTTCTTCAATTCTTTCAGACTATCCAGTGCTTTGTAGGATGACTAAAAGTATCGCGGTGCTGCAGTTATTGTCTGACCACTGTCGAAATCTTGACCCGAAGCTGATGAATGAACTTTTTTACTTTAGCTCGTATTGGTGAGTTGTCGTCGAACTGACCATCCAACTTTGTTGAGACTTATCCTCTAATCGGCGAATTCTCCATTGCGTTACTTATCGTAGGATTAACCACAGTGGAAGGAGATTGAGGGTTCATCTTTTAATCGGTGAATTCTTTATTGTGATGTTTGTCGTAGAACCGATCACAGCGGGAGGAATTTTCTTGAGATTCATCCTTTTAATCAGTGAATTCTCCATTACGACGCGTTGGCTGGCGGCGAAAATTTTTTCTTGAAATTCAACCCTCAATCGGCGATTTTCCACTGCGACGCGTTGACCGGTGTCAACACAGTTTATACTCGTACATTTACTGGAGTTTCAGGAATTAGTTTATCCTCACATACCCGTTCGGAGGTTGTCGAGTTATCCTTAAGAATATATATTCTCTGCAAAAATAGAAAATAGTTTATACTCATATACCTTTTTAGAGTAGGATTGAGGCCCGAACAAACCGAATCGGATGAAACTTGACCCTTGATGGGTGATAACCCTGGCTGGTGATGACCTTGTCAGCGAAGGAGGTAGTGCTTAACCATCATATCTAAGAAATTGAAGCTCTCGGAACAAAAGCTGCTGAAGTTGAGGAGGAAGCTTTGAAAACATTGAACGCCAGCGAGGAGTACTTCAAGGCTGAGTTGCAGAATAAGCTCCAACAAGCTTACAACAACAAATCTTTTGCCGTTTGAATAACTGTAATTTCCTCGTTGAAAGACTTGACTTTTCATTGGTTGAATAAATTTCTATCCTCTTTTTTTCGTTGTTTATTGTGATTTCTCATTTGAAATAATCAACCACAATACTCATGGGATTTTTGGCAAATCCTCAGCCATCAACGGATTTGATGAGCCTTTACCGATTACCGTTTGAATTGGGCTAGCACGCGGATTATCTATACCCGTTCCGCACGTGACGTTGTGCTAAAAGAATGAAACTCTTTTAGGCTTAATGCTATGATGTTGAATACATAGACTTTGTCATCTTTTACGGACAAGAGACTAACCGGCGACGCGTGTTAGGCATTGGCTTTAGGATTATTGGCCAACCCCCAGCCCTCAACGGATTTGACGAGCCTTTACCGATTACCGTTTAAATCGGGCTAGCACGCGGATTATCTATACCCGTTCCGCACGTGACGTTGTGCTAAAAGAATAAAACTTTTTTAGACTTAGTGCTATGATGTTGAATACATAGACTTTATCTTTCTCATGAGAATAGACTACCTGGCTGCATGTATTAGATGCAGGCTTATCCCTACTTAGGCTTCAGGACAAAATTCCCCAGACTTAAATTTTGGTGTCTTCTTCAATCGGTAAAAGACTAAACCGGCAACGCGTGTTAGGCGTTGGCTTATCCCTTCTTAGGATTCGGGATAAAATTTCCCAAGATGAATCTTGGTGTTTTTTTCAATCGGTAAAAAACTAAACCGACACACCTGTTAGGCGTAGATTTATCCCTACTTAGGATTCGGGATAAAATTTCTCAAGATAAATCTTGGTATCTTTTTCAATCGGTTAAAAGACTAAACCGGCTATCGAAAGATGGAATCGATGTGGAAAAGGAAGAATTTTATATTCTGTTTCCCAACGGTGGAGAGGAAGGATTTTATATCCTGTCTCCAGTTCTTCTTTTTAGGGTAAAGACGAACCCGAAACAAGAGAGAAAGGATTTTATATCCTATCTCTTACTCCTAGAGAGGAAAATTTTTATATTCTATCTCTAGTGCAAAGGAAACTAAAAGTGGGATCTCCACTTTGAGAATCCCAGGAGGTGAAACTAAGAGTGGGGTCTCCACTCTGAGAATCGAGAAGATTCAGATAACTTTCACTTTTATAGGATTCGTTACCTGATCTGGGAATGATTTTCTCGTTTATTGAGATGAAATTCCAATTTCAGCCCTAACCTTGGGAAGGCGCGACCGAAGAGGAAAGGATGGAATCCTTCTGTTTATCAAAAGGGGATCTCAATATTGAAAGTAGACCTCTTGTTCGTGGATGGAATCAAGAGAGGAATTTGCCGGTGGATTGGACCAGAAAGGTTTTTTTTGACTCACCGTCAATGAGTTTGATCGGTGAGGGATTTTACGGTGGAGGATATATTTAGGGTTATCCTCAAGGACAATGGGTGAAATATTTCTCGAGGAACTTCCCGTCAAAATGGGTTATCCCGAATATACTAAGGGTAGTACTTTTTCAGGAACTTCCCATTTATCGGCATTAATTACCTGTCGCCATTTTGGATGATTAGGCGATATGCACCATTTGAATAGACTGTATCTATCACAAATGGTCCTTCCCATTTGGGTTCAAACTTGCCCTTTTTCTTTAGACGGCTTTGGGGTAATGACCCTTACATCGATTAAGGCCTGGATCTTATCCTTGAGATGGTAGCACGACTTGGTTGGATGGTGAACTGCTCTATGATAAGCACAGTACCTCGGATCTGTCACCTTATTTGCTTCCTCCCGATTCACAATCGGTGGCAGCTGGATCTTATTGTTCTCCAGGAGGTATTTAAAAATATCGGGAACCTCGTCTTCCTTGAAAGAATAGACTTTGGGGAACCTTGGTTCTGACGACTTCTGTTTTTTAAGGTTGTTGCTGCCATTGGAATGCGATTCTTTGTGGCTCTCGGATTCGCGGTTGTTCTTTTGTAGGCTGGAACGTTTGGTGAGCATTTGCCTTTCGCTGGCCTCTTTCTGCCTTTTTCCTCTAAAGAAATTACTCGGCTTGCTCCCTGCGCACCTTCAAATCCTTCCATATCTTGGACGGCGCCGTTCCTATTGCTTCCAGCACGTCCAACGAAAGGTTGTTGTGGCAAGTCTGGAGAATGAACTCCTCAGTTATCGGGTCCCTGCAATTTATTGTATTGTTTCGAAACCGTTTGACGAAGCTATCCACAGTTTCTCCGTCTTTCTGCTTTTCATCTTACAACGTCCCGATTGATATCTCGGTATCGTCATCAAAAAAATTAGCGAGGAACATGGTCTCCATGTCGTCTCAGCTGTTAACGCTCCCTGGCTTGAGACGGCGGTACCAATCGAAGGCATCTCCTCGAAGAGTGCTAACGAATGACCGAACCATCAATGGCTCGTTACCGAAAATAACTCCCAGGTGGGACTTATAGATCAAATGCTGAGTGGGTGAACCCTTCCCGTCAAACGGCGTAAAGTTTATTAGATTGAACTTCGCCGGATATGGGATTGATTCCCACTCCCTTAGGTACGGACACGGTATACCCGTCTTCTTTACCTCTTGGACAGAAATCAAAGTGTTGATCTTACTCTCGAGGTCCTTTATCTTTTCATTCTCACCTACATCTCCGTTCGGGTGACTTTGAGGAGGGATGACGGTGTTACCGTTGGCGTTCTCTGGATTTTTAGCGTTACGGTCTTCATCCCTGTCCGTGTCGCTATCCGTTTGGTTGACGTTATTGTGACGACTTGATTCACCCTGACGATTCATTAGTGCTTGGATTTGCTGGTCATGCATCTCTCTCATTTGCTGCATGGTCATCTCCATCTCGAACTTGAAGTTATCCTTTTGCTTGGCCATAGCCTCTTCAAGAATCTTGGCCACTTGTTCTGCACTGATCATGAATGCCTCACGGGGTTGTCCTTCACTGAAAACCGTATTGTCGGAGGTAATTACAGAGCCGGCGTCTGATACTTCGTCTTCTGAGGGTAACCCCCTCTGCACTCTACCATAATTAGGCCGTCTGATAGTCCCAGACCGCAATCGAGTCATTCGTTGCGATACCCCAGGAATGACACGTGACGACATCCCTCTGCTAGTCATATTGATGGTGACTCTTGGCAATTCATC
Source organism: Asparagus setaceus (assembly GCA_012295165.1). Taxonomy (NCBI): domain Eukaryota; kingdom Viridiplantae; phylum Streptophyta; class Magnoliopsida; order Asparagales; family Asparagaceae; genus Asparagus; species Asparagus setaceus. The sequence continues at coordinate 65,450,665 of CM022703.1, read as the reverse complement.
GCTTTGAGACACCGATCTCCTTTTGCGGAAGCGTCTCGACCAGGGCTTTAGCACTTCGGTGCCAAGCCTATCAAAGACCGACACCTTCTCCGGAGCCATTTTGGTGCAGCTACACTCTGACAACACAGCCTTGATAAATCTGGAACATGGACAATGTGTGCTAGATTCTAGGAAACTTCTCTTTCGAGATCTACTCGTACCCCTAGCATGATAGTACAACTCATCGGCATGAATGCCGGAGCAACCCATTGTGTGTTGGCACAACTTCTCAGGTATAACGCCATCGTCGTCAGATAAAAACATCTCCTTCTGAGGATGAACTGTCTTATCAGGGTTTTAAAGTCACCGTCACGCACGCATCAAGGAAAGTGTGAATTTTTGACGGGCTCTTGAACTTCAATTCGCAGCCCGGTGCAAGCAACTATAGAAGTCTTCCTGTCATGGTTGAGGTGGGTGTGACCCCCTGCACTGGGAGTGACCCGGGATTTCCTCAACGGGCCCAAACATTCCTTGATCGGAATTTATTCTCGATCATCGTGCAACGGGCCGAGGCGCTCTAACACCGTCTTCTTGCTTCGAGGTATGTCAACGGGATTAACCGAAGCGGGAGGCGAATTGGACGGAGATCTGGATGAGATCGCCGGAGGTGTGACCTTCTTTTGACTCACGTCACCTGGTGGCGGCCGAGCCTAATTGATCGCCTTGAGGTGGCGATTCTGATCGACGCTGGTCGTGTCCGAATCGTTGCTCCGGATTTCGGACTCAAAACTTGGCGCGTCTTCAACGGCGCCTTTGGATACGTTCCTCAGGCGTCGATCGGTTTCGTTTGACGTGGACCCAATCATTTGTTAATATCTTGGAGGGGTTGCCGACCGTCTGTTGATGAGGATCTTGACCTCTCCTGGACTTTAGATCCACTTTATAGCGGACACCGTTGACTGATTCCAGGGCCTTGGAGAACTCACGCGCTAGGCGTTGACGTCGCCTCTGGCGGGCTCTCTTTGAGAGAGTCAGCACGCCATCACGGTGATCTCTCAGAGATCCAACATCTTGGATGCCGGAAGAGCCATTTTGGTGCAACTTCGGCAACGTCGGAGTTAAGATCCTCGCCTTGGAATTTCGGAGCCGAGGACCAACGGATCTTCCTTGCAACGGAGATCCTTCTGGATTTGTGGGGGGAGGACGATCTGGACGAGGATGAGAGGTATTCCTTGAACTTCTGCTAGTCGAACTCGTATTCAACCTCTTCTTTGACCGGATCCGATCCGCTGTTACGCCACTCCATCATCTCTCAGATTCGAGACCATTGGCTCCCACTGTGGTCGCCAGCTTGTTCGCCTCGAAAGTCGTTGATTTCTCGATCTTCATTGCTGTTAAACTCATTACACCTTTATAGAATTACAAATAAATTCAATAAAATAAAAAGATCGTCTTTTTATAAGACTTACAATGAAAACCAAAATAAAAATTATAACTTTATCTCCTTAAACAAATGCGGGATCTGTTTATCGAATCCTCACTTGCGTGGGTTCTTTGTCGGTGCGGGATTTATCCGTGGACCGCCGCCACGTGATCTGATCCGATGAAAGATCTACAGGGTAAAAAGAAATTATTTCACGAAGGAAATAATAGCCCAAGCGAATGAAATCGACTAAGCGAAATCAAAGTTTTCTCGATCAAAAGCAAAGTTTTGATCCGAGGAAACACGTAGATCCAGATCCGATCTCTCAAACTTGCTAAGGGGATTATCTCACGAAGGAGGATAATAGCCCGAAGGGTTCGCCGAGATCTAGCTCTGGTTGTCGAAGAAGATGATCGTCGAAGAGCCTTCCTTTCTCCCAAGTTTAGATCTGAAGTTAGAATTCAATTCGGCAGAGCTTCGGCTCCTCCAAAAATTCAGCTCCCCTCAAATGAGACCCCTCCTCTTCTATTTATAATATTTTAGAAGTGGATGCGGTCGAAACCGGGCAAAAGTCCAAGAAGGTCTAGGTGGCTCGGCCTTGGCGAGGCACCATTTGTGTCTCGCCATCGGTTACCAAATGGTGGCTCGCTTTGGCCGAGCCGCCATTATGGCTTTTCATCTCTTTTCGGTCCGATGGTTGTAGGCGATGAAAAATGCTTACAAGGTCCCCAAACCAACTCGCGGACGGGAGTCGGCGAATGACAACCCATCGAATGATAATGACGCCAAACGGTTGAGACGCGAACCCGACGGCAAGAACTTCAAGAAGCTGCCACAAGCACGCTTTGAGCCGACCCGGATGATCGGATTTCGACCGCTGAACCGAACGAACCAAGAATTAGTCCCTAATCAAATACGCATTTTAACCCAAGTTCGAGAGACAAAAATGCCGGAAAACGACGCAAGAACGGCTACGAAACAACTAAAAAAAGCGAGGCGAGGTGACACCTCGGCCAAGTGGTTAAGGTGGCTCTACCACTTTGTCGAGCCACCCTACCAATCCTGGTTTCGGAGGCTCTACACTTTGTGCCGAGCCACCCTACCAATTTGCCGAGGTGCCTCTGCCAGTGAAATGGGAGGCTTTACATTTTGCCGAGCCACCTACGGCAGCCGAGGTGGCTCTGGCCAAGGCCGAGCCACTGACTCCGCTTTGTATAAATAGGGAGGGGGTCTCTTCAAGGGGCTTCCGGATTTTGGTTGGCTTGAATGGATTTTGGGATTTTGAGCTCGGACTTGAAGAATTCTTGCAGATCTACGAGTAATCGACGACGGTTCCGGAAAGCACCGAGCAGCAGATCTCAGTAGCTAAAGGTAATTGAATTCGGTCGAACTACGATACCCTCTAGGTTAAGCTTCGCCTTAATCTCGTGGATAGCGCCAGGATTTCTCCTAGTAGATCTCACCCGCCAGCGATCCTCTCCTTCGTGAGTGTGATCCTCAGCGCTTCGCTTCCTTCGGAAACGAGCCCTCTACATCCAGAAGTTCGAACCCGGTCTCTACCCGATCGGGATTGCGTTGGTCCACGGACACAACAAGTCCCCGACAGCAAAGAACCTGATGCAAGCGAGGACCTCGATATAACGAGATCCTCGTGTTTGTTCAAAAAGATAAAAGTTGTAATCTTTTTGATTTTAATTGCACTTTAAAATAAAAGGCAATTTCTTTTGAATTTTGTTGTAGGCCAAAGAAGCCGTAAGCAAAGTTCAAATCAATGACAATCATACCGACTTTCTCCAACAACGCCGACATCATTAAGAGCCAACGGCCTCAAGTCCGAGATCGTTGTATCGAACCATGATCCGTGATCCCTCGAAGAAGAAGTCAAAGGCCTCAAGATGAGTAGTGGGGTTTTGCATATGCCGATCTGAAGGGGCCGCCGCCTCGACTACAACCTTAGCGGACCGGCCAAAACTCGCTAGGGTGTAATAATTACGCCCAAATAAGTCAACCGAATCTAAGTTGATCCGATTCCGCCAGGAGTATCATACTATCGCCCCGCCCGGATCGCCCTCCCCACAAATCCGAAGGATCTCCGCTTCCAAGAAAGATCCGCTGGTCCTGGCCCAAACCTCAAGGCGAGGATCTTAATTCCGCCATTGTCGGGTTGCACCAAATGGCGCCCTTCCGCATCCAAGATCATCGGATCTACGCAGAGATCACCGCCGATGGCGCTCACTCTCTCAAAGAGAGCTCCGCCAGAGGCGACGCCAACGATTGGCACGTGAGTTCGCTAAGGCCCCGGAATCGCCGACGGTGTCCGCTACAAAGTGGATCTCGCCCGTGAGAGGTCAAGAACCTCATCAACAGACGGCCGGCAAATTTCCCAAGCCGCTAACAAATGTTTGGGTCCGTGGTCAAACGGAACCGATCAACACCGGGGAGCATATTCGGTTGCAGCACGCCGCCAAGCTCTAGCCTGCAAGAAAGACACGAGACTTGAACAAGAGGGAAGTGGTCAAAAAAAAATCCCATCAAGTTTGGGTGCCAAAGCCTAAGACGACACAAAGAGCAGAGTGCAACACCGAACCCTCTTCCAACGCCGACGCAGCCCAAGCCGCCGCCCAGATCGGGGTCGATATGCACTCCTGGCCGACCGACACTACCCAAATGTGTCCTGTCGCATCCAAACGCACTGTGACACCTCAATGTACGGTACATGCTCGCATACCAGACTGGTTCATGTCGAGGCCCAGGAGCCCGTTAAGACTCCACGCTCGCAAGGAGGTGGTCTTAAATGAGCGACTCCTGATGCCACCTTGGATCGTTCAAAGGCGACAACAAATAAGCCCGAGAATGTCAACAAGGTTCTTCATCCCCAAAAGAAGACGTGTCCATCAAAAGACAACGTTATACTTAGGGTACCGCACCAACAAACGATGGATTGCCGCACCATCAGCCGGGTGTGAAGAAATTCAAAAGGTCGGCGGCTCCGGTCGAAGCTGTGCTCGAGCTTCCAAAGCAAGAAAATGGCTTTGGAGCACCTCGACTCATTGCATGATGATCGAGGTAAAATTCGATCAAAGAACGATTGGGCCGGCAGGAAGTCCCGGCCACTCCTAGTGCGGGGTCGCACCTCCTCAACCGTGATAGGAAGACTCTTATAGCCGCTGCACCAAAGCTTATGGATTAAAGTCCAATAGCTCGCCAAAGATTCACACTGCTTCACGCCGTGGACGGCAGTGACTTTTGAAAGTCCTAATAAGGCAATTCATCCTCAGATGGAGACGTTTTCATCTGATGACAAGGACGTTATACCTGAGAAGTCGTACCAACACACGAGGGTTGTTCCCATTCATGCCGGCGAGTTGTACTATCGCGGCCGGGGTACGAGTAAATCTCGAAAGAGAAATTCTCCCGAATTGAACACGCGTTGTTCGTGTCCTAAACTAATCAGGGCGGTGTTATCAAAATATAACTCGCGCGCCACCAAGAAGGCGTCTTTTTGATAGGCTTGGCAACAAAATGCCAAAACCCAAGTCAAGACGCTTCCGCGGAAGAAGATCGGGGTCTCAAGGCGATGAATTGCCAAGGGTAACCACCAATATGACTTGACACAAGGGGAAGGTCTATGTTTTGGACGAGGTCCTCGCATCCCTCCTAAAGCGGCATATGTCCCAAGAGGGAAGCCGATAACTACTATGCATTTAGAAGGGATTGAGATACTAATCCTCCTCGAAGATGAATGCTCATGGTGATTGATAATAATCCACCCGGTGAGGGAGACGACATTCGCCTCGATTCTTCGCTTGGGATTCTCGACACCACCTCGAGAAGCTTTCAAGACTTTAATGTCAAATATGGCTTCAGCTTGATCCCTGCTATGAGAGTGATGAAGACATGCCAACGGGAAGACCCATGGATCCATCAACTCCAAGAGCAGCTTTGGGGATAGGTTCGAATAAAGAGAACCCCCACTAAGGATGAGGTAGTCCAGATTAATATGGGTGATGAAGGGCATCCTAAACTCATAAACATCGCAATACTCTTCCTCCTCAAGAAAAGGAAGAGTGGCCTCTAATCGTGGAGTATATCGATGTATTCGCCTAGAGTTACGAGGACATGCCAGACTCGACCCTAATGTGGCAACACATCGCCAACATCAAGGCGGATGTCAAACCTCATAGCAACAAAGAAAGACGGTTTTGTCCACAAATATTGCGTGCAATCGTCAACGAAGTGAAGAAACTCATAGAATCGGATTCATCGAGGAAATTCAAAGATCCGATTGGGTGGCGAATATAGTCCCGGCCATGAAGAAGAATGGTTCGATTAGGACCGTGGTTCGACTACGAGACACAACGCCGCTTGCCCTAAAGACGACTTTCTCTACCAATCATCGATGTCATAGTCAACAATACGTGTGGATTTGAAAGAATGTCGCTATGGATGGTTTCTCGATACAATCAGATCAAGATGCATCCCGATGATGCCAAACACATAGCCGCTCGAACTTCCATCGTATATATTGTTACACGCCATGCCGCTCGCTCAAAATGCCGGTGCCAACGATCAACGAAGCAATGATGGAAATTTTCGGGACCATCTCGGAAAATGGTCGAATGCTACGTCGACGACTTGGTCGTGAAAAGCCGTGACAAAGGAGATCACATCAAAGATCTTAGAACGGTTTTCGAGCTCATGCGAGCCCATCAGCTAAAGATGAATATTGCCAAATTCTTCCTTGGGATGTCTAGTGGCAAGTTCCTTGGCTTCGTCGTCACCAACAAAGGAATCCATGTCGATCCTGACAAAGTAAAGGCGATTCAAGAGTTGCAACCTCAGAGAAATCTGAGAGAACTCAGGGGGTTACAAGGACGATTGGCGTACATCCGACGGTTCATATCGAACCTATCAGGAAAATGCCGACCATTTTCAAGGCCGAACAAGAAAGGCGTGTCGTTTATTTGGGACGACGCCTGTCAGAAAGCGTTCGAAGAGATCAAATCGTATCTCGCTAAACCTCCTGTTCTTGTTGCACCGCAGTCGGGAGAACCGTTTTTGATCTACGTCAAGGCAACGGATCACTCGTTAAGCGCTTTACTCGCGCCAAGGCGGCGGCGGTGATCCGCGAGCGGCGATGTATTACGAGCGAATATTAGTGGTCTTTGAGTCTCGATATCAATGGTGGCGGTGCCTTGCATTAGTGTTCGCGATTCAGAAAATGCGGCACTATTTAGTCGGACAGACGATTTATGTCATTTCTAACGTAAATTCGGTCCGGATATTTATGACCCAGCCGGCCTCGATGAGTTGGCGTTTGGCAAAATGGGCCCTGCTCTTGTCCCAATATGACTTGCACTTCAAACGAAGTCGGTTAAAGGACAAGCCATTTGCGATCTCTTAGGCTGCCGACCCGACGGACCGCGGTTAAGCTATCGACGATCTTCGGGGCCGAAGTCCACGAAGTCAACACTACATCGCACCAACAAATATGGCGTACTTTGTGAACTTCTCGAGCTACCAATGTGGCAAGTGTCCCCGGATGTTCTAAGATTTCCGCCGGAGTGGGGGTTGTCTTAGTTTCCCCGGGGAATCATGTCATGCCCCGGGCTTATTCACTCACCGAACCTTGTTCCAATAACGTAGCTGAATACAACACGCTACTTATCGGACTTAGCTTCGCTAAGGAGCTGGGGGTCGAGTATCTCGAAGCGTATGGTGACTCGCAACTGATAGTTAAGCAGGTCCGGGGTGACTACGAAGTTAGGAATCCTGATTTGGTCCCTTATCATCAGATAGCCGTTGAAATGGCGGACTCATTCGAAGAATTCTTCATCGAATATATCCCACGCCTTCAGAATGCCTACGCGGATGCATTGGCGGCATTAGGCGTATTAAGCTAGCACAACCTTCCGAGACCGAGCAACTAGTGACGGTCAGGACTCACCAACTCTTCGTACCGATATATGATGAGGTACAAGAAAACGAAAGGGTAGTTACCAAAGAGGTATACACGACCCAGACCAAATTGGAGCCCCGAGATTGGCGCTTTCCTATCATCGACTACGTCTTACATGGTATCTTGCCAGAAGACGCTAAGGAAAGAGAGTCAATCCGGCGAAGAGCTCCAAGATTCTTCTACGACACGGAGACCCGGATGTTATATCGAGAGTGCGGCGGTCTTTACTCCGATGTTTTTCAAACAAGGAGGCAGAAGAGGTCCTTCGGGAAGCACACGGAGGTGAATGTGGTGCACACCAACCTGGTCCCAAACTCTACGATCGAATCAGGAGAATGGGCTACTTTTGGCCAACAATGGTTAACGGCGCGATTGGCGTCACGCCGCGGAAATGCCCGCGTGTCAAATTCCGCGAATTATATGCATCGACCTCGAGCAACTACATCCCGGCTACATCACGGCCATTGAGACATGGGGAATGGGCGTTGTAGGTCCCATCTTTCCTCCGTCGGTCAAAGCGTCGGTTTATTCTAGCGATCACCGACTACTTCTCCAAGTGGGCTGAAGCAATCCCTCTAAAAGAAGTCAAGGCGAGTACCGTCATCAAGTTCATCAAACACCATGTCATCTATCGGCATGGTATTCCAAGGCGGATCGTGCATGACAGCGGTCCCCGATTCATCGGCAATTCCTTCATCGGGTTTTGCGGAAATTCAAGATACAAGGCGTCTCATCGGCGACCTATAATCCAGTACCAAATGGATTAGCGAGGCATTCAACAAGGCGATCATCAAGATTTTGTCGAAGCTTGTGAAAAACAACAAGCGAGGCTGGGGCGATAAACTTCGGAGAAGCACTCACGGGCATATCGCTGGCAAATGCGCACATAGCGGGAGCTACCCGTACTCCACGGTCTACGGTGTGAAGCAATTCTCCGTTGGAAATCGAGATTCAGTCGCCCATTAAGCCATCAGCGGAGATGGCGGCGAAGAATTACATCAAAAGCGTCTCGAAGAGCTTGAGATGTTAGATGAGAAGCTCGAGGCTCAACAACGCATTGAGTTCTATCAAGCTAGAATGTCGAGGGCTTTCAACAAGAAAGTTCGACAGAGAACCTTTAAGGAGGAGATCTGCGTCCCATTTGCTTTCGGCGGTAGATAATCCTCACCTCCAAGAAGAAAGGTAAATCTGAACCTAAATGGGAGGGTCCGTTTGTAATAGAAGCGGTCTACTCAATGGTGCATACCGCCTAATTATCCAAAATGGCGGCCAGGCAATTAATCTTAGATAAATGGGAAGTTCCTGAAAAAATACTACCCTTAGTATCTTCAGGATAACCCGTTTCGATGGGAAGTTCCTCGTGGGATGTTTCACCCACTTTCCTTGGGGATAACCCTTGATTTATCCTTCATCATAATTTCCCCCACCGATCAAATTCCTTGACGGTGGGCCTACAAATTTTCTGGTACATTGCCACAATCTCCTCTTGATTCTTTCTATGAACAAGAGGACCAATTAAAATCCCTTTTACGCCGGAGATAGAATATAAAATTCTTCCTCTCCAAGCGTAAGATCCTTTTCGTGGTTAACGGAAGGGTTCTGTCCACATCTCTCCTTGGTAGCGCCCGTGAAGGTATCTTAGGGATTTTCGAACCGGGTTGTCCTGAAGGTCACTGAGTCTTTTCGGTTCTCGGTGGAGATCCCACTCTTAGTTCCACCTCCATCCTAGGTAGCGCCGTGAAGGTATCTTGTAGGATTTTCGGACCGGGTTGTCGCTTTGAAGGTCACACGAGTCCTTCGGTTCTCGGTGGAATCCCACTCTTAGTTCCACCTGCATCTTAGGTAGCCGTGAAGGTATCGTAGGGATTTTCGGACCGGGTTGTCCTGAAGGTCACGAGTCTCTTCGGTTCTCGGAGTGGAGATCCACTCTTAGTTCCACCTTTCATCTTAGGTAGCGCCGGTGAAGGTATCGCCCGGGATTTTCGGACGGGTTGTCGCTTTGAAGGTCACGAGTCCTTTCGGTTCTCGGTGGAGATCCCACTCTTAGTTCCACACATCTTAGGTAGCGTGAAGGTATGTCTTAGGGATTTTCGGACCGGGTTGTCGCTGAAGGTCACACGAGTCCTTCGGTTCTCGGTGGAGATCCCACTCTTAGTTCCACACATCTTAGGTAGCGCCGGTGAAGGTATCTTGTAGGGATTTTCGAACCGGGTTGTCGCTTTGAAGGTCACGAGTCTCTTCGGTTCTCGGTGGAGATCCCTCTTAGTTCCACCTTTCATCTTAGGTAGCGCCGGTGAAGGTATCTTGGGGATTTTCGGACCGGGTTGTCGCTTTGAAGGTCACTGAGTCTTTTCGGTTTTGGTGGAGATCCCACTCTTAGTTCCACCTCCATCCTAGGTAGCGCCGTGAAGGTATCTTGTAGGGATTTTCAGACGGGTTGTCCGCTGAAGGTCACTGAGTCCTTTCGGTTCTCGGTGGAATCCCACTCTTAGTTCCACTCATCTTAGGTAGCGCCGGTGAAGGTATCTTGTAGGGATTTTCGGACCGGGTTGTCGCTGAAGGTCACGAGTCTCTTCGGTTCTCGGTGGAGATCCACTCTTAGTTCCACCTCCATCCTAGGTAGCGCCGGTGAAGGTATCTTGTAGGGATTTTCGAACCGGGTTGTCCTTTGAAGGTCACGAGTCTCTTCGGTTCTCGGTGGAGATCCACTCTTAGTTCCACCTTTCATCTTAGGTAGCGCCGGAAGGTATCTTGTAGGATTTTCGGACGGGTTGTCGCTGAAGGTCACGAGTCTCTTCGGTTCGGTGGAGATCCACTCTTAGTTCCACCTTTCATCTTAGGTAGCGCCGGTGAAGGTATCTTGGGGATTTTCGGACCGGGTTGTCCTTTGAAGGTCACTGAGTCTCTTCGGTTCGGTGGAGATCCCACTCTTAGTTCCACCTTTCATCTTAGGTAGCGCCGGTGAAGGTATCTTAGGGATTTTCAGACCAGGTTGTCCTTTGAAGGTCACACGAGTCTCTTCGGTTCTCGGTGGAGATCCACTCTTAGTTCCACCTTTCATCTTAGGTAGCGCCGGAAGGTATCTTGTAGGATTTTCGGACCGGGTTGTCCTTTGAAGGTCACACGAGTCCTTCGGTTCTCGGTGGAGATCCCTCTTAGTTCCACCTCTCTCTAGGTAGCGCCGGTGAAGGTATCTTGTAGGGATTTTCGAGACCGGTTGTCCTTTGAAGGTCACTGAGTCCTTTCGGTTCGGTGGAGATCCACTCTTAGTTCCACCTCTCTCTCTAGGTAGCCCATTTGAAGGTATCTTGTGGGATTTTCGAACCAGGTTGTCCTTTGAAGGTCACACGAGTTCTTTTCAATTCCATGAGAACCTCTTTGTTAAATTCGATACGGGAATAGAATACATTCTTCCTTTCCCACACCAATCAATCTCAACCGTTCGGTCATTCTCGGTCAAAGAAGACACCAAGATTCATCTTGGGGTATTTTATCTGAAGCCTAAGAAGGGATAAAGCCAGCGCCTCTGCAGCGTTGCGGGTTAGTCTTCAGTGAGAAAGCCAGAAGCCTCGTATTCAACATCGTAGTATTAAGTCTAAGAGAGTTTCATTCTTTTAGCACAGCGTTGTGTGTAGAACGGACTTAGATAATCTACATGCTAGCCCAACTCAAGCGGTAGTTGGTAAAGGCTCATCAAACCCGTTGAAGGCTGGGGTTGGCCAATAACCTAAAGTCAGCGCCTCACCGCAGCGTTGCGGTTTAGTCTTTCTCAGATTGAAGAAGACACGAGTTTGATTAAGGGTATTTAGTCCGAAGCCTAAGAAGGGATGAGTCTACGATAACATGCTGCCGGGTGGTCTCTTGCGGTAAAGAGTACAAAGCCTACGATTCAACATCGTAGCATCAAGTCTAGAAGAGTTTTATTCTTTTAGCACAGCGTCGCGTCTTGAGCGGATCCAAATAATATACGCTAGCTAACAAGCGGTGGTTGGTAAAGGCTAATCAAACCCGTTGATGGTGAGGGTTTGCCAAAAATCCTATAAGTATTATGGTTAATTATTTCTAACGGCAAAAGAATCATAATAAACAATGAAGGAATAAATCTTATTCATTGAAGCAAACATAGAAGGAGCTACAACTGTTTAAACATCAAGTCTATGACAAAGGATTTGTTGTTCGAGCTGAGACACTTCTCCATTGTAAGACTGGTGGAGTTCCTCCTGCGGCTTCGACCACGAAGGATGCCTCATCGGTATTTAGTGTCTTCGTGGTTGCCTCCTCGAGCTCAGCCAGTTTCTGCTCCGATAGGTCGAGTTCCCTAGATGCGACGGTGAAAGCTTCCGCTTTGTTAGCCTTATCTAGCTCCAAAATGCTCATCTTATCTTCCTCGGCATGAAAGTCCCACGAGCAATATTATCCTCTCCGCTGCGCTACGATGTCGGTGCGGACATGGCTTAGGGAGGAATATGTCGGCAACAACGGCTCGACTGTCGGTGCGGTCTCTCGCATCACGGACCTCGAGTCCGGTAAAACCACGAGCATCGGCGCTGGCCTCTAATCAGCGTCGGTCGGCGGCAATATCTGAGGAAGCCCCAGCGCTCGTAGTTCTTGCGGTCTGAAGCTTCCCCTCTGGAAGCGAGAGAATTAGGTCACGTATGCTTCGAGCCCATTTCGGAAAACCCGTATCGCGATATCAAAGGTCATCGGTGGCGGACCACGAGAGAAGAATGGCGTACTTCCAAGCGGATAATAAGATGGGATGGATCTTCATTCGGCATCAACACTCTCCCGGATCATGGAGTGAGATGTAGGCTCTACGAGAAGAAGAGGACTTTAGAATCTTGATCAAAATAATTGGCGAAAACTTATTTGGCTAAAGGACTCTTACCCATCTCCTTGGTGTAGTTCGAGAGACTAGTGAGTCTACGAGGCGTATCTGGAATCTTTGTCAACGCGGTGAGCCCTGTGCTCATCTACCTCAACGATGTTGTGGTAGTGACTCAAGCGGCGAAGAGGGTCCTGCCACTACATAAAGGGAGCATCTCGGCTCTTTTAATTATAGTGGTATTGGCCAAGCGGTGGTCCTATAATTAATCAAAGAAAAAATTCATACCTTCTTGGGGATGGTAGCGAGGTAAATCTTCACGAATGCATTGCCATCTGCGGCGGTCTTGGCGTGGCGTCATCCTGAAGTGTCGTCGATGCAGACCAGTTTCATGAAATCCTCCATCGAGAAGTCACGAAAGGGAAGGCATTAGAAAAGAACAAATGCCACGAAAATGGGCAAACAATCGTGGGCGACTTACCTCCTGTGGGGTTACCTTGCCTAATCTCGGTTTGTGCATTTGTCTCCATAATTTCTCTAAAAGAGCAAAGCGAAGAGGCAATTAGCGGGGGCAATTCGAGTCGATCATTTCGCATTAAGCCATCGAGCGGAATTATCAATGTTAGACGTACCTGGTTCCACGAATTAGGTCCTACATTGGTATTCCCACAATCCTCCGCCATAGCTCCATACATCTGTTGAGTGAAGCTAGGCTCAACATGAGTGGAACTAGGTTCAACAAAATCATGGTGAGGAAAATCAAAGCCCCCTGCATGGGAATAGGAAATGTTAGTCTCCAAAGCCGAAAACTTTAGGTTACATCGGGGCAAGTTATTACCTCCGTCCTTGTTGGATCATCATTGGTCAAGTCTATATCAAAGGGTGAGAATTCACGAGTCCTATGGACTAACCTCTTCGTTTAACCTTGAGAAGGTTGAAACTCTTCTTCTCCAGCAGATCTTCACGAAAATTCAATTGAATGAGAAATCTAATAGAAAGGAGAAATGAAAGGGAAAAGGAGAGTACCGAGGTCCTTCGTGAATGGCGACCTCCACTCGGTCCTCTCCTAAAGTCCGACAGCAGAACTTCGGGAACTCCTCCATAATTCGGTCGTCGGAGGAGTTTGGCGGCGCTTCTTCGAGTTCGGCGGCAACTGAGCTCGCGGCGTCGCCCGACCACAGTCGAGATAGCCCTCGAGGGGCCTTTCGTTAGCTACTAATAGCCGGCTACAATGAAGGAATGTCGACTCGGTTGACGGTCGAGCTCGAGTGAATCTAGCACCGGTACATCCCATGGCGGCTCCACAACCGGGCTCGAAGGCCATCCACAAGTCCACCTCGAGTGCGGGCTGTCGATTCGGGTTCCCAACATAAAGTTGGTGCGATAGCGGCGAGCAAAGCGGCGAGGAAAATAAGGCTCAATGAAGCATTCCTCCTTTCCGGAAGTGAGATACCACGGCACGATATTCACTAGCCGGTTAAAAGCGTAGATGTCAAGTGAAGTCTGGCGTGCCTTGGCACCTCCTCGTCGACCAAGGACTCACCATATTGACCGGAGAATCGAGGAAAACATCACGGAAAAGATCCACCCTTTGTGAATGCATCGTTTCTTGATCTCTGCAAAGCCGTCCCTTCCATCGCAATCCCCTACCAAGCGCAAAGAAAGGAGTAGGCGAATCTGTAGAACCGGTGCCGACATCATGTCGGGCGATGAAAACAACCAGGCCATCAAATAGGTATATGGGAGCTCTACCGAGCGGAAGGAATGCGTGATGATGGCTCGTCTTTTCTCGAGTAAATGCGAACTATATGCGCAATCTACGGTGAATGTTGGCCACCATTCTGGGAAGGAGAGTTCCTTCTTGTGGTCAAGGCAACTGGGGAAAAGAACCTCCAAAGGTAAAGCATCATCGGTGATAGGGGACCACGCATTTCTTGACCCGGTTGAGATGCCAGGCTAGGAGAGTTGTTGGCCGGATGGGCTTCACCGCATGCCACAGAAAGGTTGCAAATTTGGTCCCTGAAGGAAAACCATCCTCGGCATAGCTGAGCGTATAGGAGTTAGCCTCAGACCTCTTGATCAGTTCATTAACCTCTGAGGGAGTGAGCGGTGACAGTTCACATATTTCCTCGCCAGATTTGTCCTCCAAATGCTGGAACAAATAATTGGCGAACTGCTTCAGACTCACTTGCAACTTCCTTTTGGCGCAAGGTTCAGATTGGGCCAGAGCTATATGATAATGACAAGTGAGGTCCCACAAAGTCTCGTAACGGTCAGGTGTGTGTTTCTTCAGCCGACTTAGTTCCTGATTGGAAGGGAAATATTCCTGATACAGCATCTTTCCCATGGGTAAATCTGAGATTCGGTGCATCTCATGAAGAGCCAGCCCCAATTCACCGTGTTTAGTGAAGAACGTATTCGAATCTGGATTATAAAGTTCGAATAGGGCAAAGAAATGGTTGACGCTGATTGGAAGGCCATACATGGTGGCACGAATCGGTGAATACAGGCCGCAAGCACGAAGTTCTTCATCCCATCGGTTGAGGACATAATTGGTCAAGCGACCCCACCAGTGTTTGCTGGATGAATGAACCCAGCCGTAAAATCTATGACTAGATGACGGCATCTCGCCCATGAGCGAGGCGGTTCTTCAGTCGGCGGGAACAAAGAGCTCATCACGGGGCGGTGTGTCCAGCCCTACAACCCCAGGGTGAAGGCCGGCAGCGATTCTGTTGGAGCGGAGCGAGTTCTTTGGAAAATAAATCCGCAATGAATGTGATCACGCTCCTCGGTCAGACACCAGGACATACGGCGTGTCACGGCGTGGTATCTGAAATCAGTCAATGAGTGCTGACGAGGTATCCGAGGAATATACAAGAGACCTCCGCCGTCTTGGTTCAACCACCGCTCACTCGAGAAAAGTTTATATCCGGATCGCGAGTGCCGAATAGATAATCTATTTTTCGCAAAGGTTGATGGAGCTGGTGTCTTTACAAGTTAGCATTGGCGACCAATCGTCGGAGAATGCGAGAACTCCCCTCAGATATAGCCTGAATCGTGTCGGTTGGTGTCACCGGCAAATCGGCGAGATAAGAATCGAGGATCGTCACCGTGGAATAGTATCCGCTATGGCGTCCATCAACCGCAAGCGAAAAGTGCAGAGGAATAATCAGCGAAATCAGAAAATATTGAGTTAGTAAAGGCGTTGAATTCATCTTTCATAGATTGAGTCCGACGATAGCGGATACGGCGATTTCATCCGTGTCGAATACGAGAGCGATAAATATAGTCAGCGTAAACAAGCGGCGATATATCCCGTTCTGAGTAAAGTGCGATATGAAATCGCTCCGTTAAAGATATCGAGGCGGGTGATGACCAAGCAAAACCAATCGTGAGCGTCGGTCCCCACAAGGAGGATTTGGCTCTTCAATCGCCTCACAAAGGAGAAACGGCGGGGTCATATCGAGTGTACACAATCGGCGTCGGTCCCCACAAAGGAGGATTTGGCTCTTCCCAATCGCCTCACAAAGGAAACGGCGGGGATATAACATATATACGAAAATAATAAGTTGGCGCACCAAGAAAGGGCGTCGTTCATTGCAGCGTCGCGAGTTGGCGACTCCTCGAGGCCAGCGATCTTCTGCGACATCAAGCTGCAAAATACAACAAAAGTCGGATACACAACGAAAATCAACAAATAAAAGCGTCAAAAGCTACGATCCGATGCGAAAGCGACAGGCGTCCCGGCCGGTAGCGGACTGCAACGCACCGGCCCGACGCCGAACACCGGCCTGGCCGTAGCGCTGTTAGCAGTACGGCGCACCAGCGCCAATGGCCAGCCTTGGTATGCGCTGGCCTTGGCCAGTGGCGCCAGCCGCCAATATGCATGCGTAGCCATGCACCAACCGCCGCCCAGCGCATCCCTCCATGGCGCGCCCTGCCGCTTCGCCGTTCGGACCTTTCCCTCGCGGTCCACGTCACACTGCGCACAAAAAAGGAAGGGAAGAAAAGGAAGAAAAATTTACAAAACCCTCGTGCACATACCTCGTTGATCGGAGGAAGAGGCAGTGAGAGGAGAAAACAAGAGCAAACCACGAGAGAAGGGGCCGCCTAGGTCATCAAGGAGGAGGAGTATGGGTATTTATAACAACCCCATATGAACCCAATCCTCTTTGAACAAGGACTCCTATTTGGCAAGAAGTAGGAATTCTAATTGGAGCCCAAATCAATTCCAATTAGGACTCTAATCAGCCCCTAATTAGGAGCCCTAATTGGAACCTTATCCGGAGGACAAAATAGTGCCAAATCAGTCCGTTAATGGCTCCTACTCCCTCCGCTATATTTGGAAAAATTCTGAAGATCTATTGACGGGATAGCACCCACGGATTATATCGGCGTCGATCAGCTCGCCTAATCCTACTCCAACTAGGATTACGGTATAAGCTGTTTCCTAATTTGTCGAGAAGTTCGGAAGAATATTTTCACAAAAATATTCTTAGGGATAACTTCGATCGATGCGGATTGCATCGGCGCCGATCAGCGCGTCGCCAATCCTACTCCAACTAGGATTACGGTATAAAGCTGTTTCCTAATTTGTAGAAGTTCCGGAAGAATATTTTCACAAAAATATTCTTAGGGATAACTTCGATCGTGCGGATTGCGGCGCCGATCAGCGTCGCCTAATCCTACTCCAACTAGGATTACGGTATAAAGC
Organism: Asparagus setaceus; assembly: GCA_012295165.1. Classification (NCBI taxonomy): domain Eukaryota; kingdom Viridiplantae; phylum Streptophyta; class Magnoliopsida; order Asparagales; family Asparagaceae; genus Asparagus; species Asparagus setaceus. The sequence goes on along the minus strand of CM022703.1, from coordinate 65,433,765 downwards.
GTTTCCTAATTTATCGAGAAGTTCGGAAGAATATCTTCACAAGGAATATTCTTAGGGATAACTTCGATCGTGCGGATGCATCGGCCGATCAGCAGCGTCGCTAATCCTACTCAACTAGGATTACGGTATAAACTATTTCCTAATTTATCGAGAAGTTCGGAAGAATATTTTCACAAAAATATTCTTAGGGATAACTTCGATCGTCTTGATTCGTCGGCCGAGATCAGCGTCGCTAATCCTACTCCAACTAGGATTACAGTATAAGCTGTTTCCTAATTTGTCGAGAAGTTCAGGAAGAATATTTTCACAAGAAATATTCTTAGGGATAACTTCGATCGTCGCGGATGCATCGGCCGATCAGCGTCGCCTAATCCTACTCAACTAGGATTCACGGTATAAACTATTTCCTAATTTATCGAAGTTCGGAAGAATATTCTCACAAAAATATTCTTAGGGATAACTCAATAACCCTTGATTTTCCCCATTGTGGAACCTTGAAGGATAAATTGATAAATACAGCCGAGGCTTATATTGCGGGACAAGCGTTCTACCTTGAAAGAACTCCTCCCTTTGTAGGGCCACCAATCGGCGATTTGGGATTGGAATAAATCCCGAGGAAGAATTCCTCCTACGTGGATGAATGCACTCCAACAAGGAGTATCAGATAGCTTAGCGCCAACCAACGTCGCCGGCGAAGGATTCAGCGATCAGCGGTTCGAATCAGCGGTCAAAACATCGCTTTCATGGCGAAGGCTAGAGCGATGGTTGAAAACAAATGGTCTCTGTCTCAACAAGGAATCCTGGGAGGATATCTCCATGAAAAGATCAGTTCTCATTGCGGTTAAACCAACAACACCGTGATGGCGGAAGAATTAACCGATTGAGGGCTATGAAATTCCATATATTGACACAACCAGCGTGTAAAGCGAGAGTTAGCCGACATACGGATAAGTCCAAAGTCGATGGTTAGTCAAACAACAACCAACCGACACGAGTTACAAACGAAACTCACCCATCGACTTGAATCAAGATAACAAGCGGTCGGACAATAAATGCGACAGTGATCTTATCGGATATCCTACAAAGAAGCTGGATGGTGCGAAAGAATCAAAGACTTGAAGCTATCTTTTAGGACCCTCACCGGCCCGAAGGCGGGAACCATCATGTCCAAAGCATCGGGCTCATCAAGAATCGAGGCGAGGCGGCTTTGGAGGGTATCTGTGGCGTTAAAAATACTTACAAGATTCCGAAACCAACTTCGTGGCGAGTCGGCGAATGACAACCCATCGAATGATCTGGACGTCAAGCGGTTGAGCGAACCGACGACAAACTTCATAGCGTCACAAGCGGCCGGGGACTTGAACGGATGATCGGATTCGGGACCGTTGAACCGGAGCGAACCAAGTTAGTCGGAATCAAATGAGCGGAACAAGCGAGACAAAAGCGGAAAGCGGCGCGGCGCAAGCTCGCGAAAGCGAAGCGACACCTCGGCCAAGTGGCCAAGGTGGCTCGGCCACTTTGCGAGCCCACCTCGGCAACTAAGCCGAGAACTCGGCGACTTGGTCGAGGTGCCTCAAATAAATGGCAGGAGGCTCGGCCACGGTAGAGCCACCTCGGCTTTGGCGGTGCCTCGACCAAGTGGCCGGGCTCGGCCACTGGCGAGCCACCTCGACCAACTTGGCAGGAGTGCCTCGGCCAAGTGGTAGAGTGGCTCGTAGAGGTGGCTCGACCAAGTGGTAGAGCCACCCCTCCCGTTTTGTATAAATGGGGAGGGGTCTTCTTCAAGGGGGCTTAGGGATTTTTGGTGGCAGTTGGATTTTGAATTTTGAGCTCGGACTTACGAAGAATTCTTGCGAGATCTCTGAGTAATCGGCCTTACGGTTCCGAGCACCCGTGAGCACGTCCGATCTGCAAGCTAAAGGTAATAGAATTGGTCGAACTCTGAGATACCCTCTAGGTTAAGCTTCGTCTTAATCTGGGGATATGTGATTTCTCCTAGTAGATCTCACCCGCTCAGGCGATCCTCTCCTTCGTGAGTGTGATCCCCTCAGGCGCTTCGTTTCCTTCGTGAAACGAGCCCCTCTACATCTGTAGTTCCGGAACCCGGGTCTCTACGGATCGAGTTGCGGTGGTCCACGGACACAACAAGTCCGACGCGAAGCAAAGAACCCGCATGGCGAGGACCTCGATATAACAGAGATCCTCGTGTTTGTTTAAAAGGATAAAAGTTATAATCTTTTTTGATTTTCATTGTACGCCTTAAAATAAAAGGCAATTTCTTTTGAATTTTTGTTGTAGGCCAAAGAAGCTGTAAGCAAAGTTCAAATCAATGACAATCATACCGACTTTCTCCGCGAACAATGGTTTGTTCCGAGACTTATTTTAGAGCTCGATTTGATTCGATCCGATTTCATGAGTCCGGTCGATCCGGATCACCGTCGATATGCTAATTTGAAGCTTCACGTTTGATTTATTCCATCACTTGCGATTCGTTTGCCGTTGATCGTGTGCTTTGGAGCCAATATTTTTCGTTGGCTTGCTTTCTGGCGACTTGGGCGTTTAACGACTTCGCCCGTGACTTGGGCCTTCGTCACTCGCTTCATGCGCATTAAAATTTTGCCCCAAATCAGCTTCTTGACCCACATAAGGATTGAGCCTATTGCACATGCAATTAACTTTAACTTTTGAAGTTGATGTTTGCTTAATATTTTGCCTTTTATTAATCAGCAATTTCTTCTAAATAAGAGTAATTAGCAGGAACAATAATTTCCTAGAAGCATGCAACCCATCATTTTGTTCTCAGATTGAACCGCTCATAAGTCATAAGTCTTTAGATCCTAAGGGATCTTGTACTTTTGTCGCCTAATGACCAATATACCTCCCTAACTAATAAATGTTTACGAGTTATTTGCAATATAGTTCTCTAAGTTCTAAAGCTGGTCAACTTTGATACGCAAAAGCTTTTTTCATATTTTGCTACCTGAAAGGTTAGACTTTTTTTAACTTCAATACCTGAAGTTTGCGCATTCTTTAACTTTCATATCCTGAAGATTGCGCATTCTTTAACTTTCATATCCCAAACTTTCTATATTTTAACTTTGGTATCTCAAACTCTTGAACAGTTTTCTTCTTTGATATGCTTAGCAATAGGACAACCAGTTGTGTCATAGGAACACAAAGGGCGATTCCTATGTTTCTTAAGGGTACGTGTGCTTCTCAGTGCGTCTACTTTTTCAGAATACGTGTTGATAATTTATTTTGTCTCGCAAGGTAAAGCAATAAAACAATGTTGTAAGAACAAAGCTTTCTATCCTAAATATCCACCGTGAATAAAATGAACCCAAGTCTTCTTGCAAAATGATAAATTACAATATATAGGTAAATAAGATTGATCAATTGTAATGGTCCTATTTAGTATCTTGTTATTGTCTTCCATACATTCATAATTTTAATTCTTTCGATTATGTTATCTTCTTCTATTTTCCTAATCTGCTCCTACTCTTTTCCACTTTCTTCTGATTTGTTTGTAGAAAAACGGATTTACAGTCTTTGTTTCTGTGCATGTTTCCGATTTCTTCTGATTTGTTTCTAACTTTGCTTGGGTTCTTGAGAACAAATTTATATTTCGGGATTCTTCAGAATGAATCCCAAAGAAAACTCAATGAAAGATGTGGATGTGAATATTTCCTCAACTTAGGACCAGCTTTGGCTCTGAACTCAGACACACATTTAGGTTAACTAAGAGGTTATTACTTAGAAGGCCAATTGGTTTCATAGAAGAAGTAGAGGGCTGATATTTTTTTCTTTAGAAGTTCCATGCTTCATATCTCCTACAGTTCAGTGACCTTGTATGTGCATGCAAAATGTTTGTTGAAATGTCTTGTAGTTGTTGATTTTCTGCTAACCAGTGGCTTCGTTACTATTGAATTGTCATTTGGGAATTGGGTTATTCATATGTACTTTGAATTTATTGAATTCTGTTAGAGAATGAGGATTTCATGACCTATACTTTACATAACTTTAATTCCAGACCCTAAAGAAGAAAAGCTGGATCTTTTGATAAGATTTGAATTTAGAATGTATATTGCAAAGAATGCACTCATATATTTTCTATTTATCATAGAATATTTTCTATATATTGTCGGATAAGATGTGGATGTGAATATTTCCTCAACTTAGGACCAGCTTTGACTATGAACTCAGAGACACATTTAGGTTAACTAAGAGGTTATTACTTAGAAAGCCAATTGGGTTTCATAGAAGAAGTAGAGGACTGATATTTGCTTTTTTTTGACAATGTTTTGCAGTCTCGTGAAGGTTGTTCCATCGTCTCTTGACACATCATACTACTGCTTGCAGGTAAATATTTACTACATATTTAGAACTGGACATATAAGTTTGACTTTTATTTGCTTTTTTACTGTTTGTATAATCGTCTTTTTCAATATTGTTTTTACTTGGTTGTTTACACTTCACTGCCGTTAATTCATGCATGGCGCACTTTGTGTGATTTGCTTTTAATATTATTGATGTTGGTGCCCATAGAAATTAGATCGAAATGAAACGAATCTAAAAGAAGCTGGTGCGCTTCTTCGCCTGAGGAGAAAAAAAGGGAAATACGTAAGCGACGGTTAGAGAATTACTCTAAAAAAAAGTTAGACACAAAACAAGATGAGGCTAAAAGTACCTGGTCTTCACGTTTACCTGAAGAGAAAAATTGAAATAAGAAGGAAAAGGAGAGAAGCTTATTACTCTAAAAAAACAACACATAAGAGGAAAGGCAGAAGATAATCTCCCTACTTCAAACATTGAAATGGTGGATGAAAACACCGAAACTTTTTATTCAAAAAAAAGAAAGCATAAAAGTGATAGTGTTTTAGATGAACAACACACAAAACTTAAACATGTCCAAAATAATATAACTGAAGGCCCTGACGTAGAAGAATACACAGAAATAATCCAACATAAAAATGGAGAAAGTAATTCTCCTAATTCCAAATCTGAATTATTGCAAAGCAATAGAGGTAAAGATAAAATCATCGAAATTGCAATAGAAAAGAGAAAAGAATTGACAAAAAGGCTCCCTTACCTAAAACTAAAAAGAGTCGCTACTCAACTTGTACAAAGGACATCTGAAATTGACAGATCTCTTCCCGTGAAGGTAGGTATCCACCTTATAGTCATAGTCAACCAGGAATTCAAATGAATGATCATTTCAAAATCGAACTTTCACCAAACTAGCTAAAAGATTACTTTCATGCGTACAGATTTAGGCCACAAGGGAAAAGCTCATGTCAGTTACTCCGGCATTTTTGAAATAGGTTTGTCTAAAATACATTTCCTTCTACAAAATTAAACTATGTTTATTAAGTGCTTACAATGATAATAACAAAGATTTATCTCATGAATTTAAAATTTTACAGGCTCAACTTCCAACCAAATAGGTAATGAAATGCAAAATGGATGTTCCACATCAATGTCTAATCAATCACCCACACGCCACAATATTAGTAAAAAAGAGTGACTCATCTTGATTGCCTCATAAAAATTCTCAATAAAGAGAAATCTTACCCGGACCAAATTTGTGTACACATTGTGGTATAAAAAAGTTTCATCGAAAGCCTAAAGGATTACAGCGTTGGAAGGACAAGTTTTATTAGCTATAAATGGCGCTCTAATGATTTGGATCATGTAAACTTCTTTAAAAAGTTTATGATTTTGATATGAATTTGTTTCCTGGTTAGCATGGTGATGATGCCATGGAGTAGTAGTCATAGATGTCGACACTGCTAATAACTGAGATGAGGACATGGATGAAGCAGAAAGAGTCACTTAGTGAGTTATTACAGTATTTTTTTATCTCAGATATATATACAAGTACGAGAGATTTAAACCTTTGCTTATCAAGTTTGTGGTATTTTATGGCTTAAGACTGTGCAGGTTGCAAGTAAATATGGAGACTAACCTCACACTGTGCAGGTTACAAGAAAATATAAAGACTATAGAAGAAATAATCATTAACAAATCTTACACCCCTCCAAGAAGCGGCAACACCATTACGGCTGAAAATATTACCACTATCAACAAAATTCCATAGGTTCCCCTTGAGAAAATGCACCATCTTCAGTCAGATATATTTATAACTACCAATAACAATATTCCCTTTACTGTAGAAGTCTAATTATTTTCATCTTCTCCTTTGCAATCAATGTAGGGCCAAAGTTATTCCATACACGCCTCTGCTTCCATTTTAGACTTTCAGCAAAGATTTTGGTACATGTCTCGTAATAAATGCCAAAAAGCAATTAATGCAGAATACGGGATGAGGTTCAACTGTATGAATTGCAATACGGAGAATGCTATTGCTGAACCAAGGTAATAAATGCTTCAGTCCATAAACGTGAAAAATTATTTCATTTTAAGCTACAGGCACATGCTTTCCTTTGATATCTTTTTGATTAATTCTTCAAAACTTGTCCAAGTCCTTTCTTTGATCTTGGCCCTCAGCACCTCTAAAGAAGCATCCATATCCATAGAACCCAAGAATCAGAAATAGGTGAAGAATACATTTTATATATTTGCTTGAAGTTAGACTGGTGAAAGCAGCTAACTTAGGTGGACTACAAACTTTAGACTGGAGGAATTCTTAAAATTTAGATGTTTAGAATTTTCACTGAAAATGTCATTGTACTACCTTAGAACATTAGATGGAAGATTGCAGTTTTCATTAGATGATAATCATCAGACCACTGCTGGCTATGTTGCAATACCCTTTGATTGCAATTTCATGATATGGAATTCCAAATGCATACTTTCTTTAAAGCATCAATTATTTACTGAAAGGTTTCAGTAACTGGCACAATTTGTTTGTTAGATAGTCATTTGGAATATTTGAATAAGATTACCAATATTTATTTACTTATAGAAGGAAGTATCTAGCTTTCATGCTATGCAATTTAGGTATTCTTAACGAAACTCAAATAAGAGGTGAGAGGGTTTGTGAATATATTTAAATCATCATGTTGAGAGGAGTCCATCAAGTATGAGTTACAATGAAGCAAGAATAATAGCATGGTCGTTACCTCCTAAACTATGTGATTTTATACAAAATTTAGTGTACTTACTCGCTCAAATGACTCCAACCTAAGGAGTATTTCATTTAAAAATTGTCAATTTTTAAGTTTTTTCCCATATGCATGTTTCTGTATGTGCATAAAACCAAAATGGGACCTGTCAGTATTTCTTACAAAATTTTGAGAAGTGATTTATGAGTATGGGAGAGATGTCTTCTACAAAGTTCAGTCCAAACCTGGATGCAAATCTCCTCAATACAGTATTTTTAGCCTTATTACTATTTCTTGAATATATACTCATGTAACAATAGTCTGAAGTAATACCAATTTCTAAAGGTTAATCTAAAAGATGTCTTTGCTCTCCACAGAGTTTAGAAAATAATTTGTCTTCACTATTAAAATAAGTAGATCCTTATTTTTACACTTCCTTTCGCAGGAGTCGCTTCACGGTACAGCTGAAAGATACTACGGTGTCATGGCTGCGACCATCTTTGAAACAAATGCAGAAATGCTTTTCTCCATAAATGGAATGCTACTTATGCAGAATACTAACGAGGTATTTCCTTATCAATCTCTTTTACTTCTTATTTGCTGATTTCATGTAGTACAGCAAAACACCGAATTTATTCCCTCTATGTGTGTGTGGATATGTAATAGTAGCCTACATCGTAGACTACGATGTATGCTCATTGTTGCGATAATTGTCTTAGTGGCGAGGAATCAGCATGTGTAAGCATGTTAGTTGCATCTCCGGTGATTTGGGCTCATTAATATCAGCCAACGTAAACATTCTTGGGACATCTACTTAAATAAATTTATGGAGGAAATATTGCATAACAATGATTAATGACGTGATGCTGAATTAGGATCTAACGTAGCTAAGGTCAGATCTTCAAATTCAATATCTTCCCAAACTTAAATTCATGGCATAGAATATCATAGACTTCAAACTCAACATCGTCCAAACTTAAATTTATTTCATTACATCCATGGAAGACCTTTTGGTGGTGGATAAAGGCTTCATTTCTCTTGTTTCTTAATCTTCAGTGTCTAACTGCTTGCCGAAAGCACAAAGGAACCTAATCTTTTGAATATATATATATATCCCTAATTTATGCATCATTTTCTGATCATTTTCAAGAGTCTGTTAGGATGATAAATGGACTCCACTGCTAATTTTCTCCAACGATTTCCCTTTTTCTCCGGTTAGAATCACAAACGATTGCTAAATACATAGATTATGCTTATCAATTTATGCAATGTCATTCCTCACAACCATTAGGTTGACTTCAGAAATAGTAAGTGCCATCAAACTGAATCTCAGGTAATTTTGTGAATCTTTCGTCTGCCTAATTTATCAATATCTACTTGGTTGAGACTCAGGCACGCCCTTTGCTCATGTGATTATTTGGCTTTATCTATACTGTCCATTATGTCTCAATTCTCATTTGTCACTGTCGGCTAATTTGTTCCATCTAACTATATTTTTATTTGTTTGTGAATAACAAACTTACATATGTCCAACATTTACATGAATGCCCTTTGAATGTGTATCTACATGCGGATAAACCTTTAATCCTTATGTACAACCATTAACACCACCACAACAAAGCCACTATTTCAACTCAAGGCAGATATTATTCACATATCTTTTGAAAATAACTCACATCAAATTTTCTACGTTCAGTATTTATGTTTTTTCACAACTTTTCTTATTCCAAATGAATTGTCATTTCTTGTATATCAAATATTCCTTTTTTCATATAACATGTTCCTCAAAAGTATTTTGTATTACAATAGGAAGGTAAAGTGGATACAGAATCTCTTCACAAATGTTCAAACTACAAAGAGTACTTCATCGGTCAAAGGTCACAAGTTTGAAGGCGATATGAGACCATACGCTACTATATGGCTACTACTATCCTGGATGAGCTAAAAGACATGTAAATATTTGGCTCTTCAATGAAATTTTTGGTTGTGTGCTACAAATTTTTTGGTAGTGTATTAAACTCCTTCAGCGATCCGTATTCTCTAATATGGTTCTTGCATGTCAGGTGGTTGCAAACAACCACAATAGGTGACATATTGTAAGGTCTGTAAATATACTGTGTATTATGTACTGTGTGTAATGTCTGTAAATCTCTGTAAATATAATCTCTGTAAATATACTCTGTGTTGCTCTACTCTATGTACTATCGGGCTTACACTTATATCTCCTTTGTCAACTATTTCATTCATCTATGTGACATAGGACCTGCACTTATATAGTGTATGCAATCTACTCTATGTAATATAGAGCAAAGATTTTAGTGTAGCACCATACTTTTGAGTCTTAACTTTTTCTCAACTATTTCATTCATCTACCTGTATAGTTATTATGTACTTATTCGGTTTGATACTATCAACTTCATCTTTGTGACATAGGACCTGCACTTATATAGTATATGCAATCTACTCTATGTAATATAGAGCAAAGATTTTAGTGTAGCTCCATACTTTTGATTCTAACTTTTTCTCAACTATTTCATTCATCTACCTGTACTTATTCAGTTTGGTACTATCAAGTGAAGCACGCACGTGCCTCTTCACTAGTTAATTCTTTTAAGGTTTAATATCACATTTCTTCTTTCTCAGGCTTTGATATGACATGTACAACCATTCAGAATCTTTTTATGTGGAAGGTAGTTTTATCTTATTTACAGTTGAAGTTATTAAATGCCTGATTTCTCAACGTTCACTTGATATTGGCTGAAAGTGACTCAAGTTTGGACTTTAACTTCACACTCACTTCCAAACATCTCTTTAGTGTAAAAACATATAATTCTTGGTTCTCTTTTGTAACTCCAGATCATGTATATAAAGTGGGATTATCCAACTTTGGAATGATTAGTGATGTGACCTGGTTACTTGGCAATTTTACTTATTTTTTGACTCGTTATTGTCCAATTGATTAGAAGTTTAACGGCATACTTGGTCATTTAATTGCAATTGAAGCTAAAAGATTATACTTCCATTAAACCATTCCCACAGATCTTTTATTATTCCAGATCATATACTCTATGTTTATTCATTCTCATATGCTTGTCATTTTGTCTCAAGTTATGCAGGGAAATTAATGCTGTCTGATCAAGATATCTACGTATTGCTTACTAGGAGACTTGTTTGTCCTAACGAGTTAGATCTTATTTGTCTCAATAGAGACGTTTCAATTAAGTTGTTGACTCTTTTGTTTTAATCGAATGGAGGAATTATATATATTTTGGATAAAAGCAAGAACTTGTATTGAGTTTTAATTGAATGGAGGAATTATATGTATTTTGGACAAAAGCAAGAACTTGTAATGAATCTCAATCTCATTGTTGCAATATTATTCTTGCTTGTAATGAATTGATTATTATTTTTAGGCTATAGTTTGGATAGTTTATAAAACTTGCAGTTTATTATTTTTTTTATTTGTGATACTAAAATGAGCAGGTAAAAATCGCCCCAAATGAGGGGGAGGTTTTAAAATAAATTTTTTTTAACCGTCCCCTTTGCTTGAAAAGCGTTTGCATAGCTCAAAATAGCAAACCGTCCCCGTTGATATATAGCCGTTAGCATAGCTTAAAATTGAAAACCGTTCCCTTTGCTATATAAGCGTAGGTATAGGTTACAATTGACAACTGTCCCCTTTGATCTATATGCGTTTTATAAATCGTCACGCTAGGGTCTCAAACCGTTGCCTTAGATCAAAGACCACGGCGGCAATTGTATCGGATGTAGAACCGTTCCCATAGGTGTAAGGAAATGGTTGTTCAGTCTAGGGTGACGGTTTTGAACCGTCCCCATAGACCTATAATGTGATAGACTAATACAAAATTGATATTGGCCGATAATGTGACCAATATGAGGAAACACAATATTAAAATAGACTTACATAGTTTGAAACTTATGGCCAATTAACATGCAATTTCACTGCAATCACATATTCATATTAGTTACCATCGTTGACACTTTCTTTCAATTAAATTTTGTAACTCATTGGCCAAAATCAATTTGGTAATGCTAAATGAATTTAGACCCTAACCTCCATGTCATCATCGAATGAAAAGTGTTGATCATCTTTGATTACGTGCATGTGTTTATTGCCCACATCTATATCAGCCTCCACCTTATCATGCAATGACATGAGAAAAAAAAACAACTCTTAGTGAAAACATAAAAAAGAATATGCCATCTAATGAGAACGGTAACATAAGTGAACTAGCAACATCGTACTAGTTGAGATCTCAACACTTGAATTCTCTCATGTAAATCTGAATTGTGATGGTTTAGAGCATGCACATTTCCAATAAAAATGTCATATAATTAAAAAGAAAATCATAATCAAGATTATTAAGTTTTTTATGTCACCTCTCGTCTCGGAGTTCTATAGCACGTACTAATGTATGTTTTCTTGTCAATGATTCTTAGGTCTCAAAGTATTGAAGTTAATAATTCTTTTCATGATAGACAACAATTGCATAACCTTTTGTAGTCTTATCAAGAGAAATTAAGTCTCCTCCACTCTCAACCTCAAGAGACTTGACTTGTACAAAACTTTTTCCCTTCGCAAGAACCTTAACTAGCTCTTTGTGTTTCAGGTTTAAGTGCATGTTCTCGACAAGTACCATTAAAACCCTCTTCTCCCTTTGAATAGGAACTGAAAGATTTTTATTTTTATTTCCAATTTCGGATAACTTATTTTAAGACCAGCATAGACTCCAATGTAAGTGAAAATCTTCACAATTGATTTCATGTTGTGTCATGGGAGGATAATAGAGGAGTAAATGAAAATACAGGTTAAATTTTTATTTTAAAAGAACACTTAAACTCTTTTATCTCTCACCAGATCCCCACTATCTCATTCCCAGATCCCTCTCTCACTCCAAGCACAGGAGAAATAACCCAAAAGGCTTCCTTCTAATCCAACCAATTTAGTTACTGCCTAGCTGTCACAAAAACGTCACATGTTAATTCAATTTAGTTATTGTCTATCTGCCTTTGAAATGAGAATAGTCACCACGAGGTCTTGTTAGGGTCTTTGGCAACCTTGACCTGCATAGCTATGAATTATAAAATGCTGATCGGTTTCCCCCAATTTTTCTCCTTTTTTTCCATTTGTTCTCTAAAAAAATTACTTTTTTCATTTCAATATCTCCGCAGTTCTAATGTTTTGGATCATGTAAACTTCTTTAAAAAAAAGTTTATGATTTTGATATGAATTTGTTTCCTGGTTAGCATGGTGATGATGCCATGCGGAGTAGTAGTCATAGATGTCGAGACACTGCTAATAACTGAGATGAGGACATGGATGAAGCGGAAAGAGTCACTTAGTGAGTTATTATAGTATTTTTTTATCTCAGACGTATATACAAGTACGAGAGATTTAAACCTTTGCTTATCAAGTTTGTGGTACTTTATGGCTTAAGACTGTGCAGGTTGCAAGTAAATATGGAGACTAACCTCACACTGTGCAGGTTGCAAGAAAATATGGAGACTATAGAAGAAATAATCTTTAACAAATCTTACACCCCTGCAAGAAGCACCAACACCATTACGGCTGAAAATGTTACGACTATCGACAAAATTCCACAGCTTCCCCTTGAGGTAATACACCATCTTCATTCAGTTATATTTATAACCACCAATAACAACATTCCCTCTACTGTAGAAGTCTAATTATTTTCATCTTCTCCTTTGCAATCAATGTAGGGGCCAAAGTTACTCCATACACACCTCTGCTTCCATTTCAGACTTTCAGCAAAGATTTTGGTACATGTCTTGTAATAAATGCCAAAAAACAATTAATGCGGAATACGGGATGAAGTTCAACTGCATGAATTACAACACGGAGAATGCTATAGCCGAACCAAGGTAATAAATGCTCCAGTCCATAAACGTGAAAAATTATTTCATTTTAAGCTACAGGCACATGCTTTCCTTTGATATCTTCTTTTGATTAATTCTTCAAAACTTGTCCAAGTCCTTTCTTTGATCTTGGCCCTCAGCACCTCTAAAGAAGCATCCATATCCATAGAACCCAAGAATCAGAAATAGGTGAAGAATACATTTTATATATTTGCTTGAAGTTAGACCGGTGAAAGCAGCTAACTTAGGTGGACTACAAACTTTAGACTGGAGGAATTCTTAAAATTTAGATGTTTAGAATTTTCACTGAAAATGTCATTGTACTACCTTAGAACATTAGATGGAAGATTGCAGTTTTCATTAGATGATAATCATCAGACCACTGCTGGCTGTGTCGCAATACCCTTTTGATTGCAATTTCATGATATGGAATTCCAAATGCATACTTTCTTTAAAGCATCAATTATTTACTGAAAGGTTTCAGTAACTGGCACAATTTGTTTGTTAGATAGTCATTTGGAATATTTGAATAAGATTACCAATATTTATTTACTTATAGAAGGAAGTATCTAGCTTTCATGCTATGCAATTTAGGTATTCTTAACGAAACTCAAATAAGAGGTGAGAGGGTGATGAGGACATCTCGACGCTCCCACGAGACTTTTGCCGAGTTTATCAGCGCAGGAGACGTCGAGTTTCAGCTCTACAGCGGGTCCCCGCGATATGGTTTTGATTTGGCAGTGTTTTCAGATTTAGCTTTGATTTGACAGTGTTTTCAGATTTGGTAGATTAGATTTGAATTTTGAATTTCTGTTCTTATTTGGTTGTTATTTATTTGGAAGATTTGTGAGAGATTTGATTTTGTAATCTTATTTAAACTCTGTTGTAATCAGAATCAAATCAATGAATTGAATTGAAAAAAAAGAGCAAATTTTGTTTACCTTGAATCTAGTGTGAAACCGTAGCTTTGTTTGGGTGTGAAACCCTAGCCACCACAGCCGCCCCTGTTTTTCCCCATCCTCAATCGGATCGCCACCTCCCTCTTCCCCTTCCCGCCGTCAAACAGATCCAGACCATCCAGGTCGTCGTCATCGTCACTGTTCCGATCGCGATCGCCGCCCAACACCGACCGCACCTCGACGCTCGCACTCCAGCCGCCACTGCCTCGTCGCCCGCGCCTCCATCCCCACGTCGGAGAGCTTCCCCTGCTCGCTCGGGTCTGGAACAAGTGGATCCAGCGCCTCTCGCGCCCGTCCATTCCACCGTCAGACCTTCCTGCCGCCGGAGACTCCCGCCGGCGCTCTCGACGTCGCCCCGTCACCGCGTGAAGAGACGTCTCTCCACCTCTCCTATTTGTTCGTTCGATCAGATCAAGAGGGAGAAGGAGAAGAAGAACGGGAAACTGTTTTAATTGGATCTGAGTTGGAACAGATGTTATGAGACTTGGTTTGGTTCAGGTTTGGGTCACTTGCTTTGGTTCATCTAGTTTGGGTCAACTGGGTTGGGTTGGTTCACTTGGATCTGATTTATTCGGAGTCGTCGCACCACCTTCAGAAGCTCTCTCTCATCGAACCAGTTCAATCCGACTAAGGTTTAACACTCTTTCGCTTCAATATTTTCGAATCATTATTGCGGTTATTTTCAATCTTATTATCAATCGCGACAGCCAGATGTTGTTTGATTAAGTGAGTGAGTGATTCTGTTGCCAAGTATATTTCCTTATCTAAATATTACAACTCGAACCTTTATTACAAGAACGAATCAATTATATTACAATTTTCTTGAATAATTTACAAAGGCCTCAGCTTAGTACATTGCAATTTTGTTTAAAACTATCGTCAACGTCACTTTATTTCGTGAGCTTCCTACCTAGATCGATCGCTGATTTGGTGAAGCATTGTTTTTGCCGATCTTCATACCTGCACACACATTGTTTCACATCAGAGGGTTTGTGAATATATTTAAATCATCATGTTGAGAGGAGTCCATCAAGTATGAGTTACAATGAAGCAAGAATAATAGCATGGTCGTTACCTCCTAAACTATGTGATTTTATACAAAATTTAGTGTACTTACTCGCTCAAATGACTCCAACCTAAGGAGTATTTCATTTAAAAAATTGTCAATTTTTTAAGGTTTTTTTTCCCATATGCATGTTTCTGTATGTGCATAAAAACCAAAATGGGACCTGTCAGTATTTCTTACAAAATTTTGAGAAGTGATTTATGAGTATGGGAGAGATGTCTTCTACAAAGTTCAGTCCAAACCTGGATGCAAATCTCCCTCAATACAGTATTTTTAGCCTTATTACTATTTCTTGAATATATACTCATGTAACAATAGTCTGAAGTAATACCAATTTCTCTAAAGGTTAATCTAAAAGATGTCTTTGCTCTCCACAGAGTTTAGAAAATAATTTGTCTTCACTATTAAAATAAGTAGATCCTTATTTTTACACTTCCTTTCGCAGGAGTCGTTTCACTGTACAGCTGAAAGATACTACGGGTGTCATGGCTGCGACCATCTTTGAAACAAATGCAGAAAAGCTTTTCTCCATAAATGGAATGCTACTTATGCAGAATACTAACGAGGTATTTCCCTTATCAATCTCTTTTACTTCTTATTTGCTGATTTCACGTAGTACAGCAAAACACTGAATTTATTCCCTCTATGTGTGTGTGTGGATATGTAACAGTAGCCTACATCGTAGACTACGATGTATGCTCATTGTTGCGATAATTGTCTTAGTGGCGAGGAATCAGCATGTGTAAGCATGTTAGTTGCATCTCCGGGTGATTTGGGCTCATTAATATCAGCCAACGTAAACATTCTTGGGACATCTACTTAAATAAATTTATGGAGGAAATATTGCATAACAATGATTAATGACGTGATGCTGAATTAGGATCTAACGTAAGCTAAGGTCAGGTCTTCAAATTCAATATCTTCCCCAAACTTAAATTCATGGCATAGAATATCATAGACTTCAAACTCAACATCGTCCAAACTTAAATTTATTTCATTACATCCATGGAAGACCTTTTGGTGGTGGATAAAGGCTTCATTTCTCTTGTTTCTTAATCCTCAATGTCTAACTGCTTGCCGAAAGCACAAAGGAACCTAATCTTTTGAATATATATATATATATATGAGGAATATGGAGAAACAGTACCAAGTTCCTTGTTTAACTTGGTAGAAATGGACAAATCCAGTCCACACTTCAATTGGATAGAAGAGAAGAGAAGATTTTTAAACTCGGACCAAATTTGTTCATTATCAACGCTGTTCCTTTAACTTTCTACATCAAGTTTTTCTATTTTTCTATATATATATATATATATATATATATATATATATATATATATATATATATATATATATATATATATATATATATATATATATATATATCCCTAATTTAAGCATCATTTTCTGATCATTTTCAAGAGTCTGTTAGGATGATAAATGGACTCCACTGCTAATTTTCTCCGACGATTTCCCTTTTTCTCCGATTAGAATCACAAACGATTGCTAAATACATAGATTATGCTTATCAATTTACGCAATGTCATTCCTCACAACCATTAGGTTGACTTCAGAAATAGTAAGTGCCATCAAACTGAATCTCAGGTAATTTTGTGAATCTTTCGTCTGCCTAATTTATCAATATCTACTTGGTTGAGACTCAGGCACGCCCTTTGCTCATGTGATTATTTGGCTTTATCTATACTGTCCATTATGTCTCAATTCTCATTTGTCACTGTCGGCTAATTTGTTCCATCTAACTATATTTTTATTTGTTTGTGAATAACAAACTTACATATGTCCAACATTTACATGAATGCCCTTTGAATGTGTATCTACATGCGGATAAACCTTTAATCCTTATGTACAACCATTAACACCACCACAACAAAGCCACTATTTCAACTCAAGGCAGATATTATTCACATATCTTTTGAAAATAACTCACACATCAAATTTTCTACGTTAGGTATTTATGTTTTTCACAACTTTTCTTATTCCAAATGAATTGTCATTTCTTGTATATCAAATATTCCTTTTTTTCATATAAAATGTTCCTCATAAAGTATTTTGTATTACAATAGGAAGGTAAAGTGGATACAGAATCTCTTCACAAATGCTCAAACGACAAAGAGTACTTCATCCAGGTCAAAGGTCACAAGTTTGAAGGGCGATATGAGACCATACGCTACTATATGGCTACTACTATCCCGGATGAGCTAAATGACATGTAAATATTTGGCTCTTCGATGAAATTTTTGGTTGTGTACTACAAATTTTTTGGTAGTGTATTAAACTCCTTCAGCAATCCGTATTCTCTAATATGGTTCTTGCATGTCAGGTGGTTGCAAACAACCACAATAGGTGACATATTGTAAGCTCTGTAAATATACTGTGTATTATGTACTGTGTGTAATGTCTGTAAATCTCTGTAAATATAATCTCTGTAAATATATTCTGTGTTGCACTACTCTATGTACTATAGGGCTTACACTTATATCTCCTTTGTCAACTATTTCATTCATCTATGTGACATAGGACATGCACCTATATAGTGTATGCAATCTACTCTATGTAATATAGAGCAAAGATTTTAGTGTAGCACCATACTTTTGAGTCTAACTTTTTCTCAACTATTTCATTCATCAACCTGTATAGTTATTATGTACTTATTTGGTTTGATACTATCAACTTCATCTTTGTGACATAGGACCTGCACTTTTATAGTATATGCAATCTACTCTATGTAATATAGAGCAAAGATTTTAGTGTAGCTCCATACTTTTGATTCTAACTTTTTCTCAACTATTTCATTCATCTACCTGTACTTATTCAGTTTGGTACTATCAAGTGCAACGACTTGCAACGACGCGTCTCTTCACTAGTTAATTCTTTTAAGGTTTAATATCACATTTCTTCTTTCTCAGGCTTTGATATGACATGTACAACCATTCAGAATCTTTTTATGTGGAAGGTAGTTTTATCTTATTTACAGTTGAAGTTATTAAATGCCTGATTTCTCAACGTTCACTTGATATTGGCTGAAAGTGACTCAAGTTTGCACTTTAACTTCACACTCACTTCCAAACATCTCTTTAGTGTAAAACATATAATTCTTGGTTCTCTTTTGTAACTCCAGATCATGTATATAAAGTGGGATTATCCAACTTTGGAATGATTAGTGATGTGACCTGGTTACTCGGCAATTTTACTTATTTTTTGACTCGTTATTGTCCAATTGATAAGAAGTTTAACAGCATACTTGGTCATTTAATTGCAATTGAAGCTAAAAGATTATACTACCATTAAACCATTCCCACAGATCTTTTATTATTCCAGATCATGTACTCTATGTTTATTCATTCTCATATGCTTGTCATTTTGTCTCAAGTTATGCAGAGAAATTAATCTTTGTCGATCAAGATATCTATGTATTGCTTACTAGGAGACTTGTTTGTCCTAACGAGTCAGATCTTATTTGTCTCAATAGAGACCTTTCAATTAAGGTGTTGACTCTTTTGTTTTAATCGATCGAATGGAGGAACTATATATATTTTGGATAAAAGCAAGAACTTGTATTGAGTTTTAATTGAATGGAGGAATTATATGTATTTTGGACAAAAGCAAGAACTTGTAATGAATCTCAATCTCATTGTTGCAATATTATTCTTGCTTGTAATGAATTGATTATTATTTTTAGGCTATAGTTTGGATAGTTTATAAAACTTGCGGTTTATTTTTTTATTTGTGATAATAAAATGAGCAGTAAAATCGCCCCAAATGAGGGGGAGGTTTTAAAATAAATTTTTTTAACCGTCCCCTCTGCTTGAAAAGCGTTTGCATAGCTCAAAATAGCAAACCGTTCCCGTTGATATGTAGCCGTTAGCATAGCTTAAAATTGAAAACCGTTCTCTTTGCTATATAAGCGTAGGTATAGGTTACAATTGACAACCGTCCCCTTTGATCTATATGCGTTTTATAAATCGTCACGCTAGGGTCTCAAACCGTTGCCTTAGATCAAAGACCACGGCGGCAATTGTATCGGATGTAGAACCGTTCCCATAGGTGTAAGGAGATGGTTGTTTAGTCTAGGGTGACGGTTTTGAACCGTTCCCATAGACCTATAATGTGGTAGGCTGATACAAAATTGATATTGGCCGATAATGTGACCAATATGAGAAACACAATATTAAAATAGACTTACATAGTTTGAAACTTATGGCCAATTAACATGCAATTTCACCGCAATCACATTCATATTAGTTAATCGCTGACACTTTCTTTCAATTAAATTTTGTAACTCATTGGCCAAAATCAATTTGGTAATGCATAAATGAATTTAGACCCTAACCTCCATGTCATCATCAGAATGAAAAGTGTTGATCATCTTTGATTACGTGCATGTGTTTATTGCCCACATCTATATCAGCCTCCACCTTATCATGCAATGACATGAGATAAAAACAACTCTTAGTGAAAACATAAAAAGAAAATGTCATCTAATGAGAACGGTACATAAATGAACTAGCAACATCGTACTAGTTGAGATCTCAACATTTGAATTCTCTCATGTAAATCTGAAATGTGATGGTTTAGAGCATGCACATTTCCAATAAAAATGTCATATAATGAAAAAGAAAATCATAATCAAGATTATTAAGTTTTTTATGTCACCTCTCGTCTGTGGAGTTCTATAGCACGTACTAATGTATGTCTTCTTGTCAATAGATTCTTAGGTCTCAAAGTATTCAGAAGTTAATAATTCTTTTCACGATAGACAACAATTGCATAACCTTTTGTAGTCTTATCAAGAGAAATTAAGTCTCCTCCACTCTCAACCTCAAGAGACTTGACTTGTACAAAACTTTTTCCCTTCGCAAGAACCTTAACTAGCTCTTTGTGTTTCCAGTTTAAGTGCATGTTCTCGACAGTACCATTAAAAACCCCTCTTCTCCCTGTGAATAGGAGCTGAAAGATTTTTATTTTTATTTCCAACTTCAGATAACTTATTTTAAGACCAGCATAGCCTCCAATGTAAGTGGAAATCTTCACAATTGATTTCACGTTGTGTCATGGGAGGCTAATAGAGGAGTAAATGAAAATACAGGTTAAATTTTTATTTTAAAAAATGAACCATGAACTTTGGTGCATTTTGTACAAATACACCCCCTCCCGACCCCAAAACTTTATAAATCATGTTTGGCAATAGTCCCTTTAAATAGTCTCATGGCATGATACCTTTTGAACAATTTTACCCTTATCAAGAATATGTAATTAAAAGAGTAGTTCAGACTTTTTGCTCTATATGTTAAGTTGTAATAGTTTAGAATGGAGAGGGAGTTCTTCTTGATTATGATGTTTGGGGGTTATGTGAAAAAACCCCCAAAGTTCAGGGGATTTTGTGAAATTTATCCAAAATGAACCTGCATGGTTTTACCTAGAAGGAGATGAGCTCTCATTTTCAGTCCCATTTTACGAAACAAGTAACGCCCCTTGTCGGTAACAGTTTCCAGATCAGTTGGGAGTTCTGCATGATCTAGAAACTCTTGTACTTTCGCTAAACCCCTTTCCGCCTTTCTTACTTTTGCTTTTGCCTAGTAAGTTGGAGGATAACCGAAATTAGCAATAACTCTATAATGATTGGCATAATAATTTATGTTGTCATATTGGTCACATAAATATCGCGAATTGTTTGAGATTATTTTATCTCATGCAACGAAGGCCGTTAAATGTGTCATGTAGGATAAGTGATAGTATCATAGTTAATAGAGAAAGAGGACAAGAGATAGGCCTAAGAGAATTTGATTATACTACAACATATTTGGTCTAACGCAACGGTTCAAAACCGTACCGCTAGCCTCCGAACCGTCGTCCTTGAGCAAGTGCAACGGTTCTCAAACTGTCTCATATCTTTGCCGTTGCCACTTCTCAGCGGTTTTGAATCCTATTGCGACGGTTTCTTAAACCGTTGCCTCCGCAGCTAGCTCATCGGTTTAACAAGCGAGGCGGTTCAAGAAGAGCTACAGTAACAATTTTAGTTGGAGCTATTGCAACGATTTTCAAAGAGCTAAAGCAACGGTTCTATCAGAGCTACAGTACTTAGAGCTATGGCAGCAGTTCAAAGAGCTAACGCAACGGTTCCTTTCAGAGCTACGGTAGTTGGAGCTATGCCAGCGGTTCAAAGAGCTAACGCAGCGGTTCTATCAGAGCTACAGTTGTTGGAGCTAAGGCAACGGTTTTAAAAGAGCTAAAGCAACAGTTGTGATTCAGCTGTTTTTAGCTCCCTACGGCAAAATCAAACAGGCTTGCAAGTACTCGATTACCTGGACAATTGCTTTAAGAACATGACCAAGTGAAATTTTAATACACAATATCAAACTGAAAACGTTGAGCATAATCAGCCATAATGATAAGTGCCAACATTTATTAGCATAGTATAAAAACTACAAAGTATTAAATTCACAAAATATTAAATTCAGATACTACCAACATTTGATTCCTTTCAACTCAAAAAATATATTGCACCAAACTAGCATTCAAACAATGTCAACATTTGATTACAAAACATAAAACTTCTCAGCCAAAGACTTTATATTCTCTATTTGCTTCCAAAAACTTGTGCCTTGGTGTCAAATGTTCAATAGGGATCTGTCACTATCAATGTGCTCAAAATTGTGATTCATCTAGCCTTTCGTCATTTCTGTACCTGTGAAAATTTCCATGAATCAGCATAATTTTTGCAATGATGATAATAAAACTGGAAAAAAAAAACATTGCAATTATTCAAAATCATTCCATTTTACTGGCACTATAACATTTGCTAAGACCTGCTCTCCACAAGAATCAAGCAGAGGAAATACCTACAGACTCTGTAGTTTACAAGTAGAGGAAGCTTAAAGCTTTGAAGCCTAGCAATTAGATGTCGAAGAAGATTAAAGATCAGTAACCAAAATATGATGTGAGCTTTTGAATAAGCCTGGGTTATGGAGAGATGTGCCTCCTGGCGAAGTTTCAAGGTTTCTTCAACAAGATGCAGAGGGACGAGTTTTTCAGCATAAAAGATGAAGTTTTTAAGAGAAGTGGTGGAATTGTAGGTGCATGATATCAAATGTTTCAGTAAATGATTTCATGTAAATAGAAATGATTCTTGCATTTGTCAACTTTTTTATTGTTCTGAGCATAGATGTGTTGCTCCGGTCATCTGTATATAGTTATGGAAATTCAATTCAATTCAATCACAACACAAATCAGAATTACCTCAAAATAAGAAAAAAATCATATCCAAACCTCTATACTAATCAATGTGGATGTTCGTATATCTTTTGAGACTTTACCTTTTGCATATGCAAATAACAGTCTCTCAAGATGTCCTATCACTAAAATATCATTAGAAATATTTCTTAAATATCCTGATTTGGTCCCTTCTTTGCCAAGAACCTGGTAACAGTTTCTTGTATAGCAAGAAAACACATTTAAACTGCAGAAGAAACGATACCTCGAAAAGAATCAAATTCCTTATAAGAAATGGCAATGTATTTGAAGATAAATTAACCATCCTTATAAGAAATGGCAATGTATTTGAAGATAAATTAACCATCAGTTTTACCAAATGCAAATCATTGGATAACAATCTCATGCATGAGATATAATTACTGGTCGGAAACTATCAGAAAATCTCATGCATGAACAAAGGTAAGCTTAAAGCTTAGTTTACTAACTGTTAAGCAAAACTACAACTGTAGGTTAGCAACTTAATAGCTCTGTCTTTTAGTAGCACTTGGACCTCCAAATGCCTAACTAGCAGGACATAACAAATTATACAGTCAATCAAAATCACAACCTTATACTAACATCCACACTATCAGTAGAGAGGTGTATTTAATTCGTTTGCCAAGGAAAGGTCACATGGATAAGAGCTGTAATTAAATGCAAGGGCTTTGAATGGATTGTATTAGGTTGAAGGATTATAATACAATATACAGTTTGCATTTGGTTAGAAAGTAACACACGAGACAGTTTGAAGGATTAGAATAACAAAAAAACAGAAAACTGAATTTGCAGTTAAAGAGAATGAAAACAAAGAAATAATGTCATGCAGTAATAAAGAAAGCAGAAACAAGAGAAAGGGCAAGCTCAAACCCATCCATAAAAGCTACAAAAGACTAAATAAATCATGCTCTGACTATCGAATCTTCATGAAATAATAAGAAATTCCAGTGAACAAAATATCTCTCCAGAAACAAAACAATCAATCCAGAAAACATGATGATCAGAGTTATCACATCTAAGTAACAAATAAATGTGATTATACAAAATAACGTTATCCACCATTTTTAGAAATGGGCCCACATTTATAAAATCTCAGAGCTTCAGATGAAATAGAGGAGAACTCGATCCACATTAATAAAGTCAGCAAAAGAACTACTCCAAAAGGATAAAGAGGACTTTGTGAGAAAATACCAGACTGGAATTGTCAGCAGAGTATCTACCCTAGGCGCCTCTCACCAAAATTCTCTTTCAGCACTATCAAAGACTGACCAATTAATAAAAGTGCTGCATAAACCTCTTCAACAGGATGTATTTAGAGATGTAGCCCTTAATTATGGTAGCAGCAAGAGAAATAATCTCTCAATTCACTACTCTGTGTTCTACTTGACAAGGTCAATTACCATAAATGCAGGGTTATCACTTAATAGGAAGCTTCTGCTTAGAGGTATTTTGTCCCTCAACTCGGGAATACTTTTGCCAGACATGCTTACTAAATTTTTTCCTTTCAGCATTCAAGTTCATCGATTTACTGTTAGATACTCACCAAAATTCTCTTTCAGCACTATCAAAGACTGACCAATAATAAAAGTGCTATATAAACCTACTTATTATTGTACTGGATATAAACTATTAATTTATAATGCTACCTTGTATACAGTACAATGGTTGCTAGCACAAATGAAATAAAAGATTGCAATGTATTCAAATATGATCTCTTCTCTTTTGAACAAACATAGGATTTTTAAAAGAATTTACCTCAAATGGTCTCTTCTCTTTTGAACTTGATCTAGAACCTCCCCCTGATTCCATCGCTCAAAGAGAAGTGATTTACTAGTAAAAATGAAAACAATCACATAAGTTCCAGAACCACAAAAATAGATAATAAAACTAGCTAAGAGAAGATATGGACTGATACAATAATAACCATAAACAAAAGTGATTATTGTATATTCTTTTCGAATCAAGTTAAAATAAAATTTAGCATAATGAGATTAAAATCATAAAACTTAAAAATCTTCCTCGTTTATGAACCAGGTGAAAATAACCTCTTGAATGGAAAGCAACTCACATTTATTTATTCCAAAAGGATAATACATAAATAGTGAAATCTCGTTGGTTACGGGATAAATATTTATTTTGTTCGGCACGCATAAAGCATGAGGTTACTAATGCCAAATACATGTACAAATTTTGTAGAAAAGAAGTCCCAAAATTGAAAAAGAAAAGGATAATCGTGATAGTGCAGTGAGTTACGTCCACGGTCACGATTTCCGAGGGTTATCTCACGTAGTGTAATTACTGGTGATTCATATACTAGGATTTCAATTCATTATCATACTGTGCATGAAAACTTCAATCTAATAAGGCAAAGTATTTTCAGTCTCTTCAATTTTCATCATGTGAAACGGGCTTTTGCACTCCAATATCCCATAACAACTAAGCGCAAACAATGCTGATATTGAAACGGGCTTTTGCACTCTGAATCTCGCCACTACATAGGCTGGATAATAAATTTTTTGTCAGCATAAGATACTTAGTTTGGCAACATTAAAACAAACTGACATTTTTTAGCACAAATTCTACAAAACGTTTCATTCAATCTGATGTTCATGCAGTCTCTTTTTGAATTTAAAGATAAATGCAAATAATGAAATTATGAAAATATAAAAGAAACAATAGAAACAAAACATGTGTTACATTTACAGGTCAAACTGATTGCAATAATAGCTACAATGATATCTATCCTAATCCCAACACCTCAATCATAGGGAAATACTACCTTTCTTCATCGGCATTGCACTTACACAAAATCAGCATCCAAGACAAACCCCCAAAAATTTCCTACACAAAATTTCTCAAACACTGTAATCTACAGCACTAAGGCATTAAAATTCCAGCAAAAGAGTCAAACTGATTCACTCAAACCCCCAAATCAATCAGCATTACATCTGACAGATAAACTCAACCAAATATCAGTGAGTTCACCATCAAAAAGCAACAAGTAAACCAAAACATGCTTCCAAAAGACAAGAAATAAATCCAAGTTGAGGAATCTAACCTCAGGGATTGACCTAGAGCTATGGATCAATTAATATAGCAATCAAGGTCATCCGCAAACACCTGAGACAAGAAGAGATTTTTAAAGATAGGAAGGGGAAGAAATTGTAGAGACCAGAAATGAAAGGAAATGAGGTATCTGAGAGTTGAAAGGAGAGAGATGGCGACGAGACCAATGAGGAAATCGGAGAGTGATCAGCAGCTCGACAACGAAATTAGCAACGAGCTCGATGACAAGATCGGAGATGAGATCAGCAGCTTGACGAAGAGATTAGCAACGAGGTCGGAGATGACGAGGTCGGAGACGATGAGATCGGAGACGATGACGAGGTCGGAGACGATGAGATCGGAGACGATGAGATCGGAGACGATGAGATCGGAGACGATGAGATCGGAGACGATGACGAGGTCGGAGATGACGAGGTCGGAGATGACGAGGTCGGAGACGATGAGATCGGAGACGATGAGATCGGAGACGATGAGATCGGAGACGATGAGATCGGAGACGATGAGATCGGAGACGATGAGATCGGAGACGATGAGATCGGAGACGATGAGATCGGAGACGATGAGATCGGAGACGATGACGAGGTCGGAGATGACGAGGTCGGAGACGATGAGATCGGAGACGATGAGATCGGAGACGATGAGATCGGAGACGATGACGAGGTCGGAGACGATGAGATCGGAGACGATGAGATCGGAGACGATGAGATCGGAGACGATGAGATCGGAGACGATGAGATCGGAGACGATGAGATCGGAGACGATGACGAGGTCGGAGATGACGAGGTCGGAGACGATGAGATCGGAGACGATGAGATCGGAGACGATGAGATCGGAGACGATGAGATCGGAGACGATGACGAGGTCGGAGATGACGAGGTCGGAGACGATGAGATCGGAGACGATGACGAGGTCGGAGATGACGAGGTCGGAGACGATGAGATCGGAGACGATGAGATCGGAGACGATGAGATCGGAGACGATGAGATCGGAGACGATGAGATCGGAGACGATGAGATCGGAGACGATGACGAGGTCGGAGACGATGAGATCGGAGACGATGACGAGGTCGGAGACGATGAGATCGGAGACGATGAGATCGGAGACGATGAGATCGGAGACGATGAGATCGGAGACGATGAGATCGGAGACGATGACGAGGTCGGAGACGATGAGATCGGAGACGATGAGATCGGAGACGATGAGATCGGAGACGATGAGATCGGAGACGATGAGATCGGAGACGATGAGATCGGAGACGATGAGATCGGAGACGATGAGATCGGAGACGATGAGATCGGAGACGATGAGATCGGAGACGATGAGATCGGAGACGATGACGAGGTCGGAGACGATGAGATCGGAGACGATGAGATCGGAGACGATGAGATCGGAGACGATGAGATCGGAGACGATGAGATCGGAGACGATGAGATCGGAGACGATGAGATCGGAGACGATGACGAGGTCGGAGACGATGAGATCGGAGACGATGAGATCGGAGACGATGACGAGGTCGGAGACGATGAGATCGGAGACGATGAGATCGGAGACGATGAGATCGGAGACGATGAGATCGGAGACGATGAGATCGGAGACGATGAGATCGGAGACGATGAGATCGGAGACGATGAGATCGGAGACGATGAGATCGGAGACGATGAGATCATATTCAGTAGCCCAAACCCGCCTATAAAATCGACCCAAAGCAAAATTATTGGGCCTAGCGAAGCGGTTTTTGCAAACCGCTGCCTTAAGCATTTCGTCGCGGTTAAAAGCATTGCAAAACCGTCCCCATAGATACCTAGCGCAACGGTTACAAACGTTGCGCTAGAACCGTTGCATTAGATCAAATATGTGATAATTAGTAGCTATTAAAACTGTATGATAATGATTAACTTAGTGGAGGAGATAGCTCTCAACAGAACTAAATGAAAGAGTAGGATCGACGTAGCTGATCCTAAAACTTTGGGATAAGGATTTTCTTCTCGTTGTTGTTGTTGTATATGAATGTACTTTGAGTTTATTCAACTCATATGTGTTTGTGCATGTTGTCTACACAGTGTGATTATATCTTCAACTTCCAGTTTCTGCATTTGTTATTAATTTTCACCTATTTTTAGCATGTTTCAGTATATTTCAGCTTAAACCTTCAGAACAAGAACGAAGCAAACTCAAATTTAGACAGATACAAAACTGATATTGGCCGATAATGTGACCAATATGAGGAAACACAAAATTAAAATAGACTTATATAGTATGAAACTTATGGCCAATTAACATGCAATTTAACTGCAATCACAGATTCATATCAGTTACCGACTGTTGACACTTTCTTTCAATTAAATTTTGTAACTCATTAGCCAAAATCAATTTGGTAACACAAAAATGAATCTAGATCCTAACCTCCATATCATCATCAGAATGAAAAGTGTCATCTTTGATTATGTGCATGTGTTTATTGCCCACATCTTTATCAGCCTCCACATTATCCTGTAGTGACATGAGAAAAAATCAACTCTTAGTGAAAACATAAAAGAAAATGTCATTTAATGAGAGCAGTAACATAAGTGAACTAGCAACACCGTACTAGTTGAGATCTCAATATCTGAATTTTCTCACGTAAATCTGAAATATGATGGTTTAGAGCCTGCATGTTTCCCATAAAAATGTCATATAATGAAAAAGAAAATCATAATCAAGATTATTAAGTTTTTCATGTCACCTCTCGTCTCTGGAGTTCTATAGCACGTGCTAATGCCTGTCTTCTTGTCAATAGATTCTTAGGTCTCAAAGTATTCGGACGTCGATAATTCTTTCCACGATAGACAACAATTGCATAACCTTTTGTAGTTTTATCAAGCGAAATTAAGGCTCCTCCACTCTCAGCCTCAAGAGAGACTGCAATCTGCTTGACTTGCGCAAAATTTTTTCCCTTCACAAGAACTTTAACTAGCTCTTTGTGTTTCCAGTTTAAGTGCATGTTCTCGACAGTACCATCAAAAACCCCTCTTCTCCCTGTGAATACGAACATAAAGATATTTATTTTTATTTTCAATTTCAGATAACTGATTTTAAGATCAATATAGACTCCAATGTAAGTGAAAATCTTCACAATTGATTTCATGTTGTGTCATGGGAGGCTAACAGAGGAGTAAAGGAAATACAGGTTAAATTTTTAATAAAAAAATGAACCATGAACTTTGGTGCGTTTTGTACAAACACCACCCACCCCCCGACCCCAAAACTTTATAAATCATGCTTGGCAATAGTTCCTTTAAATAGTCTCATGGCATGATACCCTCTGAATAATTTTACCCTTATCAAGAATATGTAATTAAAAGGGTAGTTCAAACTTTTTACTCTATCTGTTAAAGACATTTATGACAATTTGTAATAGTTCGGAATGGAGAGGGAGTTGTTCATGATTTATGATGTTTGGGGTTTTGTGAAAAACCCCCAAAGTTCAAGAGGGTTTTAAATTTATCAAAAATGAACACGTATGGTTTAACCTAGAAGGAGATGAGCTCTCATTTTCAGTCCCATTTCTGAAACAAGTAGCTCCTCATCGGTAATAGTTTCGAATCGGTTGGGAGTTAGGGATCTAGAAACTCTTGTACTTTCGCTAAAGCCCTTTCCGACTTTCTTACTTTTGTTTTTGCCTAGTAAGTTAAAGAATAACCGAAATTAGCAATAACTCTATAATAATTGGCATAATAATTTAGTAAGTTAAAGAATAACCGAAATTAGCAATAACTCTATAATAATTGGCATAATAATTTAAGTTGTCATTTAGATGAACTCACAAATGCCGTTTTCTTTGAGTATCGTGAAAGAAGCTTGTTTAGTGAAGCTAAATCTCTCTTTGTCTTTTCTCTCTCCTCAGCACTTGGTTGATGTTCCCAACGATTATTTGCTTCAAGAGTTTCTGCAAGAGTACCAGCAAGCAATGGTCCCTTGGAAATTTTTGCTTTAGAAATCAAAGCTGATGCTCTAACTCGGGCAGCTTCTTCTTCCTCCTGCTGAACAATTGATTGCTTTTGTTTTTCGACTAGTACGTCCCTAACTGAAGGTGTCACAAAATCATTTCCCCTATAAAAGACGATATACTCCTTGTTCCTAGAAAGAAGTACTCCTCCGGTCACTTTCTGTAAATGATCAAAATGTAATCAGAATATGCAGTTTTGAGGAATAAGTATCAAAACAAAACAGCAGAGAAACACAACTTTGATCATCATAACAA
The DNA here is from genome assembly GCA_012295165.1 of Asparagus setaceus. Classification (NCBI taxonomy): domain Eukaryota; kingdom Viridiplantae; phylum Streptophyta; class Magnoliopsida; order Asparagales; family Asparagaceae; genus Asparagus; species Asparagus setaceus. The sequence continues at coordinate 65,404,203 of CM022703.1, read as the reverse complement.
ATTGCGGTGGAAAATTTGTAAATCACATAGTTTATATGGATTATTTCAAAGAATATGCCTTCTAGTATCTTAATACAACTAAGGATAGGAGACGAAGGTCACCTAAGTCTATTAATATTAACACTGAAATGCATGCTAATGTCTTACATGTTTCATATTGTTCTTTACTCGCTTAAAAATGGTTCTTTAAAATTGATTCAAATCTTGCAACTAATTAGAATATTAGGAGGTTTTATTTTTTCGTTGAGGGCAGTTGCATAAGTTGACATTGAACAGTACACCATTAGGGGTATGCTGGGAAAAGTTAAAAGGCTAGGGGGTTATTTGAGACACTTTGAAGTTTTGGGGATTTTATTGGGAAAGTTTGGGGGGTTTACTTGAATAAACCAAGCCTAACGGGGTTTCACAATAAATACCCTTAAGTTTGGTGCATTTTCTGAAATTTACGCCGTCCTTTTAAACTTTAAATTTATTAGTTTTGGATATGGTGGCATATAAGCAACTGCCTACTTGATCATAAGAAAGACATGTAAATAGTAATACCCCAGTCCTTCCTATCTGGATTATAGAAATGCACACTGTTCAAGGTTTTAAAAGTTTCACCACACCAAATACATATGAACATATCATACATTATTTTTAAAAATATTCCTCATTCTTGTCACTAGAACTACAATTATCTGCACAAACAGCAGTTCATTAACAAACTAGAGCTGGTATCCTACCAACATTTTTGTGATAATCCTTAGCAAAAGGCCTATGGGAATGTTGCATACAATTTCTTTATGGATGTTAACTACGCAAGTAAATAAAGCCTCAATATAAATAAAACAAATCTGAATAAATGTTGAATTGAAAGAAAAACTACACACATCAAAATGTGCAGCTGACATGACCTACTCAAGGGCATCCAGAACATGAAAAATGCAAAATATCATGAAAAGTTACATGCCATCTACTCTCCCAATTCAACATGAATGCTAGATGATTGTAAAGATAAGGCATATAATGAACATCAACAAGCGGAAAGTGTTAAATAATGCTACTGACCGCGAGAGCAATTTTATGGAAATTCCGGTTCTAATAGATATTCTGTCATACTCTACTTGATACTGTCTTTTACATTAAAATGTAGAATAATAGTTGCCATGCAGAAGTATAGGACAAAAGTAAGCGAGCGATAAGATCTAACATGGCAATCTTTCTTCCATATTTTGTAAACAATAGAACAAAGCAGCAAAATCAATAGTCATACATAGTTAACACTATAAGTTGTATTCACATAGAAATAAATATATTGCTAAGTCCTACCACTATAAATCATGTCACAGTTTCTACCTTGATTTCTTCTGCCATCCTCTCGTTACACGTATTTGGCACACCACGTTTGATGGCTATCTTTACAATAGCACTTTTCTCCCACAACTTTACCATTGCTTTAGCCAAGCCTTGGTGTTGTTTGTTTCTCCCTACAACAGAACAAATGATGGTAAAAATCCAGAAGAAAAGTTGCTGGCATAAGGATGTTACTTAAGGACGTTGATGACTACTAATAAGCACAAGCTTATGGTAATTCTCACAAGGCCCCAGTGAACTTTTAAGGGTTTTGCACAAAAGTCAATTTTGGGGGGTTTATGAGAATTTTCAATCATTTAGATGGGTTTTCTATGATAGGTATATAGATACGTACATACATACACACATACATACATACATACATACGTAAACACATACACGCACACATACACACATACATACATACATGCAAATCTACATTATTTTTTTTTGGGATTGTTTGTGGTGGGTTTTTTTTTTTTTTTTGTAGGGGGGGAGCACTTCTTTGAAATTCACCCTAAGGTTAAGGATCAATACCAAGAGCAAAGTGAGGAGACATAGTTCTGGCAAGCCTACGCAAAGAAGTCATTTGCCTGTTCTTCAGGGTGCCTTTCATTTTGTAGGGAAGAAGTCTAAATGGCGGGGTATAACCAAGAACTAAACCAGGAAGCTTGTCAGCATCAACAGGAATCGGATTACATCCGGACCAATCCCGATATCGCGGTCCTAGCTGATCTAGGAAGTTGTCAATGTCAAAATTTTCGGCAGATTCTTTTGACAAATCTGAAGGTTTTGAATCCTTGGCAAAATGGATGATTGTGTTTTTAGCAGCATCAGTGGTTTTGTGACTAGAATCAGTAGCGGCGAGTTTAGCATATGACTGCACACAAGGAAGCTCGTAGGCCATTCCTCTATATAATACGATTGAGCTTCCGGACCTCCAAATAACCATACCTCCTGTTTTTCTCTGAGAATATTAGGACATTATACATCAAATTCAGAGCAAAAACATGTGCTTTGTTTTATATTTGAAATTTCTCCTAAGAAATTTAAAGGTTAAATCATATATAACTTCCTCATTATACCTTCATAGCACTCATCACCCTCTGTTCGTTTTTTAGCACTCATTGCCTCTCACTTGTAAAGGGGAGAGGAACATCTGCAATTCATTCTTTTCAAAAGGGTTAACTGCGGATAGTCCCCCCTTATAATTCAATTGATAGAGCGCCGAGCGAAATTTTTTGACTCTTACCATCAGGAGGCATATTTGTCAGAAGACAATTTCTTTTTTCTCTGAGGGAGTCAAAATAATTTCACTCAGGCGGTCTATTCACAACAATAGAACTATAGGGTTTCTATCCGCACTTGGGTGATAGTACAGGGGTTCTGTTCGCAATTAGCCCTTCTCAAAATGACACGCCCAGCGGTGATGAGTGCTAATGAACGAGTTAATGGCTAATAAATGCTACTGAAGGTATAGATGAGTGCAATTATCTACTATGAATGCAATTATTTACAATTATTCAATGAAAGAAGACTCACCTCCAAGATTTCATGAGTTTTCTTCATATGCAAAGTCGGTGGGCCTTCGAACCATAATTTAACCACCACTTCTACCTCCCACTTCTTGTGAATGCTCTCCACAAGAGCCTCCGTAACCCCTGCCGCCCCTACTTTCATCCTTTCCTTCATCCTAAGCGCGGCATTTCTAAGCCTCTGAAGCTCATGCTCCGGTATAGTTTTCTCTGCCAATTCGGTGTTACTTCTCTTATGGAACCTCTCACCATTACTACTCTCCCATGGAAATGGCACTGAACCTAAGAGCTTAACAACCTCATGACTAGTACTCGATGCATTGTCCAGGCTCAGTTTGTCTTCATCCAAAGAGCTCTTCAATTCATCAACTATCAAACTCACACAACTCTTGCCACTCGGGGCATCAAATTCAAGAGTTGCCATTGAGTTTTCCGCAGTGGCATCCGTCGCATCATATCTTGAGTCATCTCCGTCTACCTTAGGCTTTACATCATCATCCTCACTTGGATTACATTTGGATTCATTATGATTCAAAGCCTCTCCACCAGACCTAAGACCCTGTCGAGCTTTCCCTCCATGAACCCAAGGAGCAGTCTCTTTCTGAATCCAAGGTGCAATTCCCCTCAGAACTCTAAAAGAGCCTTCATCTTTATCAAAATTACCACCTTTAGAGCTACCAAAACTTCCAACCTCACTATCTTCAAATTTCCTATCTGGGTTTTCAAAATTAACCCCACAACTCAAATAGGTTCTCCCAGAATTATCCAAAAATTGATCAAAAGCCAAACCTGAAGAAGCAGTGAGAGAAAACCGATCATCCTTCTTCTTCTCCCATGGGTATTTGGACCTCTGTGAGGAGATTCTAAGTGACCAGCGCTCCATAGTCTGCTCATAAAAGCTAGGCCTGAGCTTTTTCTTCTTGCTGTTCTTCTTGATCTCAGTTGGGTCGGTTTGGGGTTCGAGTTGAGGGGAAATTTTTCCATTGTCAGTGGAAATTGGGAGATGGGAGTGAAGTTTGAAGTTGGTTCTTTGATGGGGAAGTTGTAGGATGATTTGGTATGGGATTAAGGAGGAGGAAGAAAACGCCATTGAAGAAAACGGCGGACTCAGAGGAGGTCGTGACTCAGAGGAGGTCGTGAAGCGGAGAGGACTCAGAGGAGAAGATAATGTCGAACTTGTTGGGCCGGGTGTGATGGGAACAGGTTTGGGCTCGGCCCAACGCACCTTTCTCTCTTCAATTTTTGGCCAAAACGCTAATTTGGTCCCTGTACCACGGCTGCATATTCAAATTGGTTCCCGTATTATCTTTTTTCTCAACTTAGTATCTATAACCACGCCTCTGTTACAAACTAAGTTCTATTTTTAACATCCGTTAAAAATTAGATGTTAATTTTTCATTTATGATCATATTAATCTTAATGACATGACACGCTGTACTTTTAATTTAGAACCTCTTTTAAAAGTATTTTTTTAATGTTTTCATGAATGAACAAACTTAATCGATTACTTAATCAGACAAGCAAATAAATTGCTACTAACAACATCAATTACTTACGAGTACTAATAACTACACTATAAATTTTATACTACACTGACGTGGCGCTGATGTGTCGTGCTTAGGTGTACCATATTAATTGCATAATGTGGAAGTAGTGTAGAGATTGTATTGTAGTTATTATTTTCCGTAATCATATTCTACAGAAAAGATAGACTCTACAGACTTGGTTTAATGCTCCCTGATGGTCTTCTGTAGCCATAATTTTGGTATTTTTCTCTTATGACTCTCGGTTAAGAGAGATGGTAGGCAATTGTGCAATGGTAGTAGGAAGCAACATGAGCGAAGAAGCAGTTGGTTATCATTTAAAAACAAATTTATTTTAAATGATTTTGAGACAGCCCAATCAAACTTGATCTTACAATTTCACAATTTCCAGTTTCATCCCTTCTGAAACTTCAATCATAATCACTGGAACGAGCAAAATTGACCCGTGCATTGCCGTGGCATTTGGTGAAAAGCAATGAGAAAATTTGTTTGAGCATTACTTAGAAAAAACTATAGCAAAAATAAATAATATATAGCAATTAACACCATATATCAAGTTGTTACAATACAAAGTGAGTCAAAAATAAATCAATTGAGTAATTTGAGTGTAGGAGTGACTTTGGAAGTGGATGAGTTTAATAGTAAATGAGTTTAAACTTTTGGGTTTATAGATAAAAATTTATTTTGGAGGTAGATGATCATAATTTTTAATAGGGATAAAACTTTAAGTTTATTGGTTAAAAACTCTTCATAATTTTTAATAGGGATAAAACTTTAAGTTTATTGGTTAAAAACTCTTCTATAATGCCACAAAATTTAAGCTAGAAAAGACTTGAAGAAATTTAACTATCGGTTCAAAATATAGAATGTACATAACAACTTGTAAAAAGTATAGATAGCTACAGGATAATATAACAACTTATACCGTGTACCAAAAGTGTAGAAATACAAAAGGTGTTTAAAAATAATCAAATGAGTATTATGTATCTAAGAGTGTTTTTAGAAGTGGGTGAGTTTTAAAATAAATAAAGGTAAAACTTTTGGGTTTATAAGCAAAAATCATTTACGAATTTCTTTGTGAATATAAAAATAAGTAGGGGTGAAACTTTAGATTTATGGGTAAAAATTAGTTAAAATTGATGACATGACATTAGTATGAAAAAAGAAAAAATTTTAATATTTAGTTTAAAAGATACAATGTATGCCTAACTACTTAGTTAGAAGGTCATAACAAAATATCACAAGGGGTAGGCAAAAAATCATTTAAATTTTTGATGGCGTGACATTAGTGTAAAAAGTAAAAAGTAGTTTAATATTTGGTTTGAAAAATACAATGTATAGCTAAATACTTAGTTAGCAAGTTATAACAAAATATCACAATTCACAATATATAATAAACTGCTAGAATAAAACTAAATTTAAAATGATTTAGTAAGTGTTTTGGATATAGGAATGATTTTGGGAATGAGTGGGTTCAAAATAAATTAGGGTAAAAGTTTTTTTATAGGAAAAAACCCTTTCTAGAAGCAAGGTGTTTTGAAAATATGGAATAAATCATTGGTTGAAGTATTTTCTTGGTCTAAGAGTGATTTTGGATGTAGCCGGATTTAAAAATTAAAACTAGTTTTTGTTTTGTTTTGTTTTTTTTGAGGGTGACGCCCGTGTTTCAACAAGGTTGCGGTCAAGGTGAAACCCGAATGTCAAACCGCCATGCACCAACACCGTGCAACAACATGTTTCACCATCACGGTAATATCTCTCTAGTGAAGTCAAGTAACGGTGAAAGTACAAGAGGATAAGTAAATAATAAAATAGAACAATAAGATCGAGAATTTACTAAGTAGTATAAAGATCATCAACATCAACAGGCCCAACCGGAGATAAAATAGCATATATAGAATGCAATGCAGTACAAGAATCAATAAGAGGTTCACTAAGGCACTTTCGGCCTTTACACAATAGGATCACAAATCTCTAGAGTCTAAAACAATTAAAATAAAGCGTCTCTTGTGGAGCTCGGAAAAATAACTACTAATATAAATAACTAAAAGAGGTCGTGATGCTATCCATCAACCTCGACTGCAGACACCGCCTCGCACAAAAGAGGGAAACAACGAGCCAAGCTATAGCGAGAATCATCTCCACGCCCCAGGGGGAAGGGCTAGGAGAATATAAGAAAATACTGGTTAATACATATAGATACAAAATCATTCATAAAGTACTAAAGGAAAATTAGCATGTAGAGACCCACAATACAAGAGTTAGTACGTCGAGCGAAATAATCCAAACAAGGAAACCCTCATGTATATACCATGTCTCGAATTGTGAATCACTATATACCAATTCCAGTTCTACGAATGAAAAATATTACCAGAAGTAAAATACAATTATTCCAAACCTCAACTTTAGAGTCAAGGTCACATCTCGAACTACCCTCGGATAGTTGGCACAGATCACAAGGGAATATCGTCTAGCTCAGTCATCACCACAAATCATATCACATATATGCTATGTATGCAATGCATCTAAACGTACTCCAACACTGGGTAATTTAACATGGAAGCAATAACACAAGCTGTGACCACACACACACACACATATATATATATATATATATATAATATATATATATATATATATATATATATATATATATATATATATATATATATATATACATATATATATATACATATATATATATATATATATATATATATATATATATATATACATATATATATACATATATATACATATATATACATATATATATATATATATATATATATATATATATATATATATATATATATATATATATATATATATATATATATATATATATATATATATATATATATATACTCACAATATATCCTTGTGAGCAAGGACTAATAGAATCGTCTATTTAACTTAAGTTATTAACATTTCACCATGCTATTTTTTACAAGAAATTCTACATTTCGTCGCATCATCATGCGGATCGACATATATGGCTTACCAGCCTCATCGTATCACCATACGAATCGACATAGACGGCTCACTAGCCTCATCGCATTATCTTGCGGATCGACGTATACGGCTCACTGGCCTCATCGCATTATCTTGCGGATCGACATATATGGCTCACTAGCCTAGCGTGTCCCGGATGTCACGTATACTTTATTAAGAACATGTACTTATGTGTTCGTGCACATATCTCGGTGTACAAATAATATCTCGTGTCCACAACATCTCGGTGTTTAATAGATTCTAGACATCATAATACAATTCAGGTTGGTGAAGAAATTTCTCAAATCAAAAGTATCGACTCAAAACATACACATGCATAAATTCGCTGAAAAATCCTACGAAATCCCTCAAAATCGCCAAAGAAAAGAACAAGACTTTGAGAGAAGGGAAAAAGGGCTACTAGGGTTTGGGACACGGGAGAAAAGAGGTATTTTTCATGTTTAAATATGTGTATATATGACAGCAAACCCGAAAAACTACAGCCCTAAACACGAAACACAGGCCCGAAAAAAAACAATCTAACTAGAAACAAACTCTTCGGTATTTTAGCTATAACTTTTGCATCCGATCTCAGAATAAGATGATTAAAAATTTTCTAGAAAGCTGCTGAAGGTATCTACAACTTTGATCTTTTAAGTTTTTCTATATTCATAACGTATCAGTGTGAGAAAGACAGAATCTCTCCACTAGTCATAAATTTCCAGATTTATGCATCGAGCATGATTTGTGCACTTGTACTCATATATGCACATATATATGTTGTAAAATCATCAGAACTCAGATAAATAAGGTTGTTTAATTATTTTTAGATCACAACACATCTCTATAACTCATTGTAAATCTTTTAAACACAAAAGATCAAATCTTTACACATATAATATAAAAGAATCTCTTTTCTATATTCAAAACTAGTTCTTTTAGGCTCAATAAAACCTTGTGAAAGAATTTCATTAAAACGATTCTCTAAAAAATTAGGTGTAGGGTTAGCAGAGATGAAACTCGCTTTGAAATCTTGTTAAAACAAGTGAAGGATGCAAAGGCAGGTAGATCCCTAAGGCTGGCGCCAATCAAGGTGAAATCTTGCTTCAAAGGCTCTTGAATTCTCACAAGAAAGTTCTAGGGTTTAGAGAAGGGTTTGGTGGCTATTAGGGTTTGAGAGTTCTGATAAAAGATGTGAAAATTCATGAAAACATGTATTTATATACAGGTAAACCCGAAATAACCCAAATGGACCCGAAATCCAAATAAGAACGGAAATCTGTTTTGACTAGGAAAGTATCCCCCTTCGGTAGTTTGATCATAACTTTCTCATACGAACTCCAAATGAGGTGATCTAAGATTTGTTGGAAATCTGTTGAAGAGAGCTATAACGTTGGTGTTTTAAGTTTTCCAGATTATAACTGTAGCAGTATGTAAAACCTATAAACTCATAACTGGTCATTATTTCCAGATTTATACTCGTGCATGTTTCGTGCATGTTTTGACACGTTTCTCTCACAAATGTGAACTTATTTGTTCTCAAAGCACTTGATAACATATCCAAATGTCATTTAATGATATTTGTCACCATAAAATATATTTATCAATATATATCACAAAATATTCAAATTATCGGGGTTTTCAGGAGGGGTGTGGAGAGCTTGAGTGGATTTAAAACTTGTTAGGCTAAATCTTGGGTTTATAAGCAAAAGATGTTTATATTATACCTCATCTCCTTATTATCTTATATTATTAATGTCCATGAAGTATTGTCTTATTATATTACCCTATGAAGTTCATCTTATTTTTATATTACAAGTCATTTTACAATTGATTTATAAATTAGTTTATATACAAAATGCTATTTATTGAGGTGTGCCTAGCTCTTAAAAATGATATTTTATACTTAATAATTTCTTGGCCACATACATGTATTTTAGCATTTTGCAATCTACCTAATAATTTTTAAAATCTCACTAAACCCGTAATAATTTTTGCAAAAAACCCCACCCATTAATTAGAACCAATGACCCCCTTAATTTGGGGCCAAAAAAGGAACATGAAAAGCATTTGGAAAGTTATTGGGGGTTCGGTGCAATTTACCCACAAGATATTGGGGTTTTCTGCAAAAAACTGCAGAACACTTTTATTAGGTAAAAATACAGCTTGTGGTAGGCAAGCTTTGAAACCCAGGACCTCCACTGTAAGGTTTGAGTGGTCCGACCAATTGAGCTAATGAATTTCATGAACTCTCAAAAATACAAAATACAATGATAATATAAGTTTTACTGTAGCTATGAATTGACATTTGTGTTAAGAAGTCAAAAAAATAATTGTTAAGCAATTTATTTAGAAAATTCTTCTTTAATTTGTGGATAAAAATATTTTTAGAGTTATAATATACATAAATTACTTAGTTTCAAATAAATCACTCAACTCATTGAATTTGTTACCGGTTCTCACGATTATTGTAATCCTTTTAAGTTAATGACTCCAATTATTACTTCTACTTTTTATTAGAGAGACTCATTTCAAATTAATTTAAGAACTGAAGGATCTAATAGTAATTTTAATAATTTGAGGGGTCAACTTCTAAATGAGTTAAGAATCGACTGAGCAGGGCAACCTAGTAGGTCACATGGCAAAGCCATGTCGCTCTCTCGTGGGGGGCCTGGGTTCAATTCCCGTATGCGCTGAAGGCGCCATCAAAAAAGAATTGACTTAGCATGATTGCACTTTTCATGATTTAAGGTATTTGTTTCGAAATGTGAGAGTTGTAAGACATTAATATTGGAAGTAAAAAAAAGGCTGAAGTACATGGTTTTCAGAATAAAATAGGGGTGAACTTTAAGTCTGTTACTTAAAATAAAAGATTGAACTTTTATTTATTTAGATAGATTGAACTTTTATTTATTTAGATTGGCTTCAAAATCGTTGAAATTGCTACTGTGTTCTCGTATTCTAAAATTATTTTGAAATCAGTCCCTCAAGTTTATAGCAATACTATTATTTCCTCTACTTCTGCAATCTTTTTAAATTAATCTATGTAGTTATTGCTTATACATTTTATTGAAGGGAGTAATTTCAAAATAAAATTTTAAGAATTAAGGAATTTAATATTAATTTTAATGATTTGAGAGATCAATTTCTAATTTAACTTAAGAATTATAGGACTTGATAACAATTTTCATGATTTGAGGGATTTAATTTCAAAACATGAAAGATTTAAGGACTCATAATGTAAGGAATTTTTAAGTAAATGTTAAAATTTCTAATTTAACTTAAGAATTATAGGACTTAATAACAATTTTCACGATTTGAGGGACTTAATTTCAAAACATCAAAGATTTAAGGACTCATAATGAAAGGAACTTTTTAAGTTAAAGGTTAAAAAATTGAAAGTTTGAGGGATTGGAACTTTGGACGCGTAATTAAATGGGGGCATTTTTACCCATTGGGCTACTTAGCAATCATGATTGGGTAGCTGCATATATATATATATATATATATATATATATATATATATATATATATATATATATATATATATATATATATATATATATATATATATATATATATATATATATATATATATATATATATATATATATATATATATATAAGGAATATGGAGAAACTGTAGACTAAGTTTGATAATGACAAGACAATTCTAAATTTCACACATTCAAAGGAGGAGAGAGAGAATTATTTTTAAAGTTACATGTGTGGGCTAGAATTGTCATCACTACCAAGTTCCTTTGAGGAACTTGGTACCAAGTTTTTCCATTTTTCATATATATATATATATATATATATATATATATATATATATATATATATATATATATATTAAATTGTTTTATCAGAGACTTTGTAAACCCAATAACTTTAGTATAATAACTTTAGTGTGTATGTGTGTGTGTATATATATATATTTCATACTTAGTTAAATTGTATGCAATAACATATTATTATACATGGGATTTGACTTTATAGTGTGACCCAAAATTCATACATATATCATAGTGCAATTAGCAATTTCAGATTCTATCATAGCGAATATTGCTAGCAAAAACTGTATATATCATATGAAAAATGTACAGCAAACATATATTTAGGTATAGCTATTATATGCATATTGAGATAGATGCCTAGCATGAGGAAATGTTCAGAGTCATCAATGAGGAAACAATTAGGTTAGGGTATTATTGTCCATTCATATTTTATTTAACAAAAATTTTAACAAAGAGTTCAAATGGGACTAAATTTACATCTAATTAAAGGTATCGGGACTACGTTAAGAAAAAAGTGGGAGAAACTAATTTGAGTATGAGGACCTAGTACGTAGACCAAATTGATCTTTCAAATTTTAATTTTCTAAAGGTACTAGAATGTAAAATTGATATCACATGATATAGTTATAGTATATGCATTCTCATGAAGAAAGGAACTAGAAAAGTTAAAACTTTTGGGAGATTATTTGAGTCATTTTGGAGTTTTGGGCCTTTCATGGGGAAATTTTGGGTGTTCAGTGGGAAATATAATAGACTGTTTCATGAAAACCATCTTCAAAAATAGCACAAACTGATGAGAACTATCTTCAAAGTTTTTTAACATAGAAACCACCTAATAAATGGGTTTAATTCTCAATCAACACTTCAAGAAAATTTCTATTTAGTTTTTATCCAAATTATCCAAAATAACATCCTCCATTCTCTTTTTTTCTCCTCATCCACTTCAACTATCCCCACCTCATTCTCCTCCCTCGTCTGTCCTCATCCATCCAACCTCCACCTCGGCTCACCTTATTCTCTGTCCCATCTCTGTCCTTCTCATCTTCCACTCATACTCCTTCCTCTTCCATCTACCTTTCTTCCTTCTCTTTCTCCTTCACCTTCACCTCGCTTCCTCCCTAACCCTAACCCTAACTCCATGGAGGAGGATGAAGGCCAATGTTTGGTGAATAAGGAGGGAGAAATGATAATGGTGAAGGTTTGAATGGGAATAATCGGTGTGGGTAAGGGGGAAAGAAAAAAAGGTGGAGTGTACTTCTAGTAGTTAGTGTGAAAATTAAACAAAAATTGCTCTACAAGTGGTTAATTGGAAGCTAAGGCCACTATACTACGTGGTTTATGTATAAAAAAATGTGAAAATAAAATATTTGTTTTGAATGTGATAATTATCAATTTAAATTGCTTTAAAGGTGGTTTTCATGAAGAAAAATCCAAAATAAAGTCATTTTTTTTTTCTTTCATGAAGATCACCTTTAGATAGGCAGTTTTTATAAGAACCACCTTGATATTCTAATTAATACAGAAACAATCTTAAAACAATAAATTAGCTTCAATCAATCGCCAACGCTCAGATTTAGGGCAAAATATGTCTGAATTGCCATAAATGCCCTCATGTGCCACACACGACTCTCTGGTCAATCTCTACTGTGGTCTCCTTTGATGTTGTTACTCTCTTAGAGAAGATATAGCCAGCTCTTTCTTCCTCAACCAACCTCGAGCTCTCCTCATGGAACTCCTCTCTCTCCTCTGTAAATGGAAAGGCCTTCAATATGCTTTCTCCAATGGCTTTCTCCTCTCGTGCCCCCAAAATCCATCTCTTATCTCTGAAATCTCTCTTTAGAACGACCCTGGCTTAGGCAAAGTTAAGAGGAGGTAGGTGAGAAATTGTGCGATTGATTGAAACTAATTTATTGTTTTAAGGTGATTCATGAATTAATTGGAAAACTAAGGTGATTCCTATAAAAATACACTATTTTAAGGGTGGTTTTCATTGAAAAAAACTCTTTTAGAAAACACCCCCAAAGTTTCGGGGTGCTTTGTGAAATTTATTTTTATAGTCTATAAAATTTAGTTGTAGACCCATTTTGGGTTTCTTCAAGCAAACAACCCCTTACTTTAATTACAAAAGGATAGGCGTGAGTGAAATGAAGGAGATGCACTTTGGATTCAACAGAATCCCCAGCGTGCGTCGTGAAGCCAGAAACCACGAAAAACATCAGTCATCGCCGACTCCTCAATTCTCTACTCCCTATTTGTGAACACGTGAGAAAGAAGTCTTTTTTTAGTCCCACATCGGAAAACTGAAGGAAAGTTCTCAATTAATTTCCTTTAAATAGGGAATTAAACCTAGAATTTGTGGAGTGGAGAAAAGAGAGAAAAAGAGAGAGCTTGGAGGGATTTTACAAGAGAGAGGTCAATTTCTCTTGGGTAAAAATCGAAGCTTTTTTTTTTCTTTGGGACGAGCTTGTGGATTGTACAAGTCGTCGGTGTTCTTTATAGTCAAATCTCCCCTCACCCCCTCCCATGGACGTAGGCAATTTTGCCGAACCACGTAAATCTCGTGTCTTTACTGTTTTGTTGTGTATTTGCTATTGTTTGCAGGTTCCCTTGATTCATTCCTAGTACTGTTGAGAGGAAGAGTAGATATCTCACTTTGTTGGGATATTTTACTTTCTATTCTTATTTTCTTTGTGAAACGGGAATATATCAAAGCTTTCTCTCAGGTGATATCGCTGAAGCGGCGTGCGGGCGTTGACCCCGTATCCCAACAATTGGTATCGAGTCGCTATTCAGATTGAAAGTGGTGTAGCCGATTTGAGGTGGTGCTCGGTAATTTCGAGAGAAGCGGATTTATTAATACAAACGAGAATGGCGCCTACCAAGAATCGGTCAAAGTAGGAAAATTTGAGATTGAAAAGTTCAATGGGAAGAATGATTTTTCCTATTGGAGGATGCGATGAAAAACTCACGATTTTACAAAAATTGCACAAGGCTTTGGTTGGAAAAGAAGCACAAGGATATGTCGATGAGGATTGGGAGGCTGGATCCAGGCACTGCGTCAATTATCCTATGCCTTGAAAGGGATGTAGCTTTCTTGGTTGATGGAGAGGAAACGGCTGCAGGCGTGTGGTCGAAGTTAGAAAGTACCTTCATGACGAAAAGTCTAACGAACCGGATCTATTTAAAATCTAAATTGTATACTTGCAAGATGGAGGAGGGCTCTGTAGGGTTGAAAAAATATTTATTGATTGAATGAATGGGTTTACAATCAAATTTTCTCGATTACAGAGGAAGAGAAGATTGATTCGACTTCTCTTTTAAGGTGGGTTCTCGGTAGCGATAGGATGCTTCCCTCGATGCTCACGTCGAGATTGCTTCCCGTTGACGATCAGAACAAGGCTGCAGATGATCTTGAGGTTGCTGATGAAGAGCTTGGTCTCTCCCTGGTGCTCAAGTATTGATCTCTCCAAAGTTCCAAAAGCCTCCCTCTCTCATAGATGCTCACGGGTATTTATAGGGGTTTTTAGGGGTGTAACTGACCCCTATTATCACTTCTAAATGAGTGTTAATGGCCCTCCCTTGATCGTGCAAAAACAGTTTTGGAACTGTTTAAGATCGTGCTTGAACCGATCAAGCAGCGAGGCGTTAAATAATACCGTGTTTGCTACGATAACCGCCCGGTACTACGATGGCGGAGCATTGCGGTAATTATGAAGGCTGCTACGGTGAGTGCCATTTCGATGCGATGGAGCGCTACGATGCAGCGGAGCTGCTGCGATACGCGGGTGGCGAACCTCGTCATATGACTGTTGAGCTTCGTCTTTTGAGCAAGTCTCGTTTTGAAGCTTGCACTGGTCTAGCCTTGGTTGAATGTCGAGGTTCACTGCTGTAGGTGAACCTCGGTTGAATGTCGAGGTTCACTGCTGTAGGCGAACCTCGGTTGAATGTCGAGGTTCACTGCTGTAGGCGAACCTCGGTTGAGTGGAGAGCTTCGCTGCTTGGCGAACCTCGTCTGGATGAAGAGCTTCGCTGCTTGGCGAACCTCGTCTGACTTTGATGCTGCGGGCGAGCCTCGTCAAACTACTGTTGTAGGCGAGCCTCGTCAAACTACTGTTGTAGGCGAGCCTCGTCAAACTTTGACGTTGTGGGCGAGCCTCGTCAAACTTTGACGTTGTGGGCGAGCCTCGGCAGACCACTGTTGTAGGCGAACCTCGTCAGACCACTGTTGTAGGCGAGCTTCGTCATATGACTGTTGAGCTTCGTTTCTCGTGCGAACCTCGTGTTAAGATCGAACTCCGCTCCACGTACGAACCTCGGTTGAATGTCGAGCCTCGCAGCCAGGGCGAACCTCCTCTTTTGTCTCTTAGCATTTTCTAATGCTTACACAAGAACATGCTACGAAGAACAGGTCGTAACTTTCAAACCGTACGTCGGAATTGGACGAATTATATATAAAAATCGACTATCTCGACGAGACAGAGCCAACCAAACCAATCCGAAGGGTTCGGTTTGCTCCGGTCATTTTGCCCAATTCCTTCCGGTTTGAGAGATATCAGCACTTTTGTCTATTTTGTAAAGTCAAGCATTCAGGTGAACTTAACCTTTAGGCGGGCCTGACTTCACTCAGATGGACCCTTAAGCTCTTTTGCTCATTTTGAGTTGCTGTGCAGGGATTAAGACAATTTTTATTGCCTACAAAACCCCCTGCAAAGTTTTCAGACCTGAATGTGGTTGAATGGAGTCTGGAACACTTTGGATATGAAGACTTGTAAAATGGTCGCCGTGCAGACGAAGCGAGGAACCTTCTAACGAACTCGGTAAAGTTGAATTCTTCACTCGCAGCTAATGATCGCCCTCTAAGATTTTTAGCAAACCCCCAGCTATCAACGGACTTGGTATGTCTTTACCGATTCTTGGTTTGAACTGGACTAGCCATACTTTTCCCCTCAGTATGATGAGTTTTCGAGGAGGTTCTTTTAGGCTCAACGCTAAAATCTCCCCTCTATCCTTAGCCGTTCAAGGCGTTGGATCAAAAGATAAGTGCAACTCGCCTAGTAAGTCATTATCAGGAATAAAATTATGTAGGGATGATCGAATCGTTCAGTGACATAAAAGTATAATGATTGTGATCAAAAAGCAATCGAGTTGTTCAGTGACATGAAAGTATAACAACAGTGATTACGAACAAAATCATTCAGAGGAACGATCATGTGGGAGTAGTCAAGTCGTTCAGTGACATGGGAGTATAACGACTATGGTTGAAATAAAGGCATATCTCATGGTAGGCTACTATCAGGAATAAAATCGTATGGGAGTGATCAAATCGTTTAGTGACATAAAAGTATAACGATCGTGATCAGAAAGCAACCAAGTTGTTCAGTGACATGAAAGTATAACAACAATGATTATGAACAAAGTCGTTTAAGGAAATGACTCTGTGGGGTTAACTGAGTCGTTAAGTGACATAAGAGTATAACGACTATAATTGGAATAGGAGCACATCGCATAGTAGGCCACTATTCGGTGAGGGAGTTGATAGGGGTATATTGCTTGGTTAACCACTATCTAACCTAAAGTCACTCGGACAAGTGACGATATGGAAATGATCAGGTCATTCAGTGACATAAAAGTATGACGACATTTGATCAAAAATATTAAGTTGTTCAATGACATAGAAGTATAACAACTGTGATAGGGTAGTAGATATCGTTTGTGGACAAACTGGCGCAACACGGGGTAGGCCACTACCAAATGACAACGTGGAATTGATCAAATCGTTCAGTGATACGGAAGTATGACGATATATGACTGTTGATGTATATAATCACAGTCACTAACCTCGGATGAGTTTAGCTTTTAAGAGAGCGGAGTCCGCTTTCTCTCCTAAAGCCCAAATGACGACTCACCAAGGGATTCGGCCACAAATGTGAAGAAGGACCCTCAGGAAGAGGCAGAGTTGGGATCTCCGTAGTTCCTCCACTGCCAAGTCAAGAAGAAGAGGGTAATCTAATGGAGCAGGAATTCACACTGAAAAGATTGCTTACCTTGTTCGCTGTTCACGTTGCTCTTTATAGCTAGGGTTGAGGGGGTATTTCCGTCTTTCCATTAGTTTGGGAACCATTAGTGAGTCGACCCTCCCTCTCCACGTGAGCCGCTGATCGGGAACACCCTTGGTCCGCTAGGGTGGCCGGCTTTACAGTGTCAAGTTGCGTGATTTGAGGGTTGGTGTGGTCTATTCGCTATTAATGGGATGGGATTGGCTACCGTGAAGTCGCATGGGTCCGAGGTGCCTTAAATACTATGAGAGATGGGGAATTAAAGGGCCGCTGCATTTAATGCGCATGTCGATGGCCTCGAAAATCGCGGTGACCGCCATTCGAGGTGGAAGGAATCACGCCAGATGGGAGAAGGGGAGAGTCGGTTGGATGGTCACTCACGCGCTTCCCGTGACGCCCTGGGGTAATCCGCGAGGGAATGACTAGTGCCGCTGGCCGCCCCGCAGGACGGAGGCCGAAGGGCGGCCTCGATTCGCCTCACATCGCTTGGAGAGGCCGGCGATTTGCTGGAGAGGGTTATAATGGGTGGCGGGTTGGAAGGACGACTAACACCGCCGTGATCGCGGCGAGCGGCTTAGGTTCGGGGCGATAGCTAGTCGCTTCCATGTCGCCCCGGGACGAGCGACGGAATAGCTATTAGGCGCTTGATTGGTCGGGCGACATCATAGCACGCTTTCGCCGTCTCGCGGAGAGGGTTGTCGATGGGCGACCGCCCTAGCGTCGGCTATGGCGATAGTCGCTTAAGGGATCGCAGGTGTGGTGAAGGTGTGCCGCTGGGTTGGGTGTGAAGGTTTGTGTCGATCCTCATTGGTAAATAAGCTGCTTGGTCGTGACGCCATTGCTTTTCTCCTTAATCACCGATTAGTGGTTATGACCATAACAGCTTCCCTTTGCTTGGAGTCGGTTGGAAACGAGTCCAAGTGAAATGAGTAGTGTCGCCTTGGCCAGGAGAGGGTTCGAGGGGGATCCAACGTTACATCGATGGACGCGGGCCGACGCCACGCTTGGCCATTGGCGCCACCGGGCGGCGTGGGCCCTTCGGGATCTGCTACTGCTGCCGAGAGTGGGTTTTAATCCTCTCCGCTGATCGCAAAAGGAGCTGCCGCGGTCCCACCGTGATAAATAGGAAGAGGTGAGGGAGGAAGGCATTCGCTTTTTCCCTCACCCTCGACCAGCGATTTCCTGCGGTGATAGATGTCCCAAGATGGATTCCGATCGTCATAAGCAGCTCGATGAGTTCCGGCCAAAGGTTACCTGTGTGCAATGAGGTCTTTGCGCTCGAGTTTGACATACCAATGCTTACAAGTTGGAGGCTCTACAAATCGCTCCCGGCAGGCCGTACCACGGCGCAGGGCTCTCAGATCTCAAACACTTGAGGCGGCCTTCGCCGCCATCGCACCCCTTTCTTCGAAAAGTGTTTGATGAGTTAGGTGTGTCTCCGCAAATGACGCCAAACTCGATAGCTATATTGGCTCATTTCATCATTATCCGTTGCTCTCGATCCTACCGACGATGAGCGCATGAGCCACTTGGTTCCAGACATACCCGTAAGACGCCACTATTACCTTCGATGCTCTGAGAATTCAAGGTTATCCTTGATCCGCCCAAGTCGATCAAAGGGTGGAAAGATAGATTCGCCCGGGTCACCTGGGACGACTGAACTTAGGGTGTGCGTCCTGGCCAGAGATTAGGAGAGAAACCCTAGAGCCTACACCCTTGTCAGCCGAGCACCGGCGTGAGTTGGAGCAGATCCTTCACTACACGGGGCCGTGTACAATGGACGCTTTGCTTGACAGGTCGGTCTTGCGGCTTCATGGGATTTCCTCCATCCCTCCTGGTCCCATTGATGAGGCCAGGGCTCATAATGTGACCTTTGGGGAGAAGGTTGGGAGGACGCCGAGGGCCGGGTCAGCTTCGGACGAGGGGTCCGTCGGCGAATCCGAAGAGGGGTTGGCACGGCCGGCCAAACGGCAACGGTGTGAGTTGTCTATGGAGAGGGGTCGGCCCCAGCCGGAAGGAGGCGAGAGGGCTACCGTAGGGGCGACCGTTATGGGGCGTGAGCATGCGTTGGAGGGTGTCGTCTTGGGTGGTGGGCCCGGTTACCGGAGGACCCGACGAAAGAAAACCAGCCATGGTCCCCGAGGTGCTAGACGGGCGGGAGAGAGTGTAGAGCATCCGATAGGAGAGGAGTTGTTAGAGTCGGAGGAGCGGGAGGACGACCGACCATCGACCGAGGCGGAGGGGAGGTCGGCCCCCGAGGTACAGGTGTGGCCCCTGAAGCTATGCCGGGGGAGGCTCCCGGGCTGCATCCCACGGGAGTGACGTGAGCCGGACGCTGGGTCGACCATCGTGGATGGCTCACCGACAGTGGAAAAGAACCACCGGTGGTCGTGAACGAAGTTTTACTCCGGGTGGCCCTCCCCTATCGCTACGTTGAGGGTGAGGACCGAACAAAGCGAGTAGACCGATGATGGGGACTCTTTCTCCCATCGGCCGTTATGATGGGGAGCCGGATGCGAGCATCGATAAAGCCACCGGTATATGGATGCTCGCTCATCGGTGTTAAGGTCGAAGTTACGCATATGAAAGGGCGCAGAGCGCCTTGCCCGCGAATCGGGAGATTTTGGCGACGATTCCGATGTCGGCGCACATCATCTGCGGAGTTACTTGACTAGGGGTTGTTTAGTGGAGGACGACGTGGTCGGTTGCGTCAGGCCACCGCCTATGAAAGGCTTCGAGAGAAGCATCCGCTACCGAGGCCGCTCACGAGGACCTTGACCGAAGTTATCAAGGAGCTTTCAATTAAACAGCCGAGCTTGATGACCGGCGCGGAGATGGAGGTTAAGGACCAAGTTATCGTGGAACTTAAAGCGCCCAGGAGAGAATGTTGGTTGATATAGCGATCTCCCATGATGCCTTCAGATTCGGGGACACCTGGTCGTCCGACGCTTATAGAGAGCGACTTGGCGACGGGCGCAGTTGCGCCGAGAGGCAGGTCGCGAAGACGCCAAGGCTCGCTATGGAGGAATCGATCGCCCGTGAGCAACTAGTAAGGGAGTGCGCCAACTTAAGGAACTTTAAGCGGGCTGAGGAAAGGGCGGCATTCGAGTCGCTCGACATCGGTCGCCCCCGAGAACAAAACCGACCTACCATCATCGAAGAATACCGACAAAGCACGATGGGGAAGGTTGAGGTCGCCTGCCCGCAAGGCGGTTGCGACTTCATGGTTAAGCAACTACCGTCCGAAAGTATCACGGTCCTGCCCGGCCGATATCCTCCGAGTATAGCCGCCGATAGGTCTCCTCTCGAGATTTGAGGCGGCGGGGTGGATACCACCTAGGTGACAACGACGCTGAGGAGGGAGATGGTGGCGAGGGAGGAGATTAGGTTGCTCAAGTGTTTTGTTCTTTTTGTTTGGTTTTGGCAAAGTTGCCTTGTATTTGTAACATACTTTGTTTATGAATGAAACCTAGTTGGTGTTCTCGCTAAGCTTTTCTTCGCTTTTCAAATTTTATCTTCCCCTCCTCTTTTCTTTGTGTCCACTCGGCTTTGTAACGATAGCAACTTTGGTCGACGGCATTCTAGGGTTTGTCGCGGTAAGGCAAATAGATCGGGCGATGGTCATGACCTGCCTTCGACCGTTATGATGGGGAGCCGGATGCGAACATCGGCATAAACACCTTGGTATATGGATGCTCGCTCATCGGTGTTAAGGTCGAGTTATTACAAGGAAAGCGGAGGCAGGATTCGGCGCATGGCCCAGGAAGATTTTGGCGATTCCGATGTCGGCGCACATCATCTGGCGGAGTTACTTGACTAGGGGTTGTTTAGTGGAGAGACATTTGGTCGGTTCGCGTCGGGAGCCACCAAGCCTATGAAAGGCTTCGAGAGAAGCATCCGCTACCGAGGCCGCTCACGAGGACCTTGACCGAGTTATCAAGGAGCTTTCAATTAAGCAGGTAGAGCTTGATGGCGGCGTGAGATGGAGGTTAAGGACCAAGTTATCGAGGAACAAAGCGTCGAGGAGAATGTTGGTTGATATAGCGAGATCTCCGGCGATGCCTTGAGGGCGTGAGGGGAGCGACGGTCGTCAAGCGTTTAGAAAGCGCGACAGCGGCAAGCGAGATTCTGGCTGGAAAGCGATCGCGCCGCGCAAAAACTCGGTTAGCGGAGAATCGTCGCCCGTGAAACAACAAGCAAAGTGCGCTCAACAAGAATCCTTAAAGCGGGCGGAGAAAAAGGCGAAATATCTGGAGTCGTTCGATTATCGGTCGTCCCGAGAGAACAAAACCGACCGGCCATCATCGAAGAATCTTACGACAAAGCACGATGGGGAAGGTTGAGGTCGCTCGGCACCAAGGCGGGTTCGCGACTTCATGGTTAAGCAACTACCGTCCAGAGTATCGGCGTGTCCCGGTGAAGCCGATATCCTCCGAGTATAGCCGGCCGATAGGTCTCCTCGAGGTGAAACGACCTAGGTGACAACGACGCTGAGGAGGGAGATGGTGGCGAGGGAGGAGATTAGGTTGCTCAAGTGTTTTGTTCTTTTTGTTTCGGTTTTGGCAAAGTTGCCTTGTATTTGTAACATACTTTGTTTATGAATGAAACCTAGTTGGTGTTCTCGCTTGCTAAGCTTTTCTTCGCCTTTTCAGCTTATCTTCCCCTCCTCTTTTCTTTGTGTCCACTCGGCTTTGTAACGATAGCAACTTTGGCCGGGACGGCATTCTAGGGTTTGTCGCGGTAAGGCAAATAGATCGGGCGATGGTCATGACCCAGTTGGCCTGACCGGTTGTTTTGCGTCTGATTGGTGGTCGGCCTTATGTGAGTCAGGCCGACCTCCGATTGTTGACTTTTAGGTTTTCGGGATACATGGTGGGTCTCATTCATAATAAAGGCGTCCAGGCGATTTTCGAGGTGACGATTCGGTTTCCGAGGTGACTCCTCGAGTTCCACATTCTTAATTTCTTCCGTTGATCACGAGGGGGCTTAGCATTTATGGGCTTTGTTATAAATAGGGGAGGCAACTGCCCTTCGTGTGTTTGTTAGATTGGCTATTAATTTTGGCTCTGGTCGCCATTTTTAGGGTCTCAAACTGAGAGCGCCGGCGAGTTTTGTTGAGAGATGGTTGGGGCGTGGGGGTGGATTCACTCCCCAGAGTCCACCATCTTCGGGGTTTTCCCGCTGAGAATGCCGGCGGTAGCTCCGATCATCTGTGAGGAAGGGGTTCCGAGTTATGGCGCTGATATGGAACCATGGGTTAGGGCTATTATCGATATGGAACCATGGGTTAGGGCTATTATCGATATGGAACCATGGGTTAGGGCTATTATCGATATGGAACCATGGGGCCAGCGTTTGCACCATAAAGCCCTTTCATTAATTTCTGCAACTATTGCGGCACCTCCCTTCTCAAGGGAGGGTTCGTAGAAGCGAGGAGGAGACGGAGAAAGAGAGAGAGGAAGTTGAAGAGTAGCGACGAGCGCTTGTTTGGACTTCGAATGTTTCTGTTATTTTTTTTAGACCATTGTAAATTTTTGCTGGGAATATCAATAAAAGGTCGTATTTCAGCAATGGTGGTTGTCTATTCGACTCATCTTTGGCTCTTCTTTCTCTTTTTCCCCCTTTTTTTTGGTCGAAAATGAGTCGGCCCCTGTGGGGCTTACAATGAATCATAATAAGTAGATCGAAAACAAGTCGGCCCCTATGGGGCTCACAATGAACATAATAAGTAGATCGAAGACAAGTCGGCCCCTGTGGGGCTTACAATAAACATAATAAGTAGATCGAAGATAAGTCGGCCCCTGTGGGGCTTACAATAAACATAATAAGTAGATCGAAGACAAGTCGGCCCCTGTGGGGCTTACAATAAATATAATAAGTAGATCAAAGACAAGTCGGCCCCTGCGGGGCTAGACTCATTGAATTGGCCCATCGCTGTGGTCATTCTGCCCGCCACCACTCGCTAGTCAGTGTAAGGCCCGCCTTCATCCGCAGCTTTGTCAAGGCCACCGCATTGCAGGCGGAGCTGGGCCGCGGGTCGGCTCTTATAGTGGCGGAGCTCAGAGGACTAATCACAGAGGTCGGGTGCCTAGGACTTACGTGGCGCCTAGGTCTTATGTCGGCAAGGCCGATCTCTATTTTGAGGCAAAGAGCAAGCCCGAGCCTACCACGGGAGCCGACGACCAGAGGACTAATCACAGAGGTCGGGTGCCTAGGACTTACGCGGGCCTAGGTCTTATTTCTGCAGAGCCGACTCGCTTTGAGGCAAAGAGCAAGCCCGAGCCTAATGCGAGCCGACGACCAGAGAGGACTAATCACAGAGGTCGGGTGCCTAGGACTTACGTGGTGCCTAGGTCTTATTTCGGCAGAGCCGACTGCTTTGAGGCAAAGAGCAAGCCCGAGCCTACCACGGGAGCGACGACCAGAGAGGACTAATCACAGAGGTCGGGTGCCTAGGACTTCACGTGGCTTAGGTCTTATTTCGCAGAGCCGATCTCTGCTTTGAGGCAAAGAGCAAGCCCGAGCCTACCACGGGAGCCGACGACCAGAGAGGACTAATCACAGAGGTCGGGTGCCTAGGACTTACGCGGTGCCTAGGTCTTATTTCTACAGAGCCGACTGCTTTGAGGCAAAGAGCAAGCCCGAGCCTACCACGGGAGCCACGACTCCATAGAGAACCATCACAGAGGTCGGGTGCCTAGGACTTACGCGGCTTCTAGGTCTTATTTCTCGCAGCCGACTGCTTTGAGGCAAAGAGCAAGCCCCAGCCGGCCACGGGAGCGACGACCAGAGAGGACTAATCACAGAGGTCGTGCCTAGGACTTACGTGGCTTAGGTCTTATTTCTGCAGAGCCGATCTCTGCTTTGAGGCAAAGAGCAAGCCCGAGCCTACCACGCGTGGGAGCCGGATTTAACTGGTGAGGACGCACCGGTCGGGTGCCTAGGACTTACGTGGCTTAGGTCTTATTTCTGCAGAGCCGACTGCTTTGGAGGCAAAGAGCAAGCCCGAGCCTACCACGGGAGCCGACGACCAGAGGACGCACCAGAGGTCGGGTGCCTAGGACTTACGTGCGCCTAGGTCTTATTTCGGCAGAGCCGATCTCTGCTTTGAGGCAAAGAGCAAGCCCGGCCACGGGAGCCGACGACCAGAGGACTAATCACAGAGGTCGGGTGCCTAGACTTACGTGGCGCCTAGGTCTTATTTGTTTATCTCTCGCTGGATATGCTCCTGGATCTGCTTAACGCTGGCAATACCCGCCTGACTCAAGCAGTGGTGTCAAGTACTTAATCGAAGCGAAGTTGATCACCGTCAGCGACTAGGTGAGAAGGGTTCCTTGACTCGGCCCTAAGCGAGAGGGAATACCATAACCTAACTTAGTGAGGGTAGGTTCGCTGACCGGGTAAGTCGGGTCACTGCCTCAACTAGGTGAGAAGGGTTCCTTGACTACAAGCAGAAGGGTTCCTTGACTCGACCTAGTAGGAAGGGTCGCCGAACTACTCTCGAAGGAAGCTACCACTGCCAAGAGAGGATTTCCGCTGCTAAAGCAGAAGGACGCACTGACTCTCAAGAGGAAGGGTCCCCTAAACTCGCTCCAACAAAGAAGCCATCCCGACTTGACGCATCTAAATTGGATTATCGCACTGCTTTCTACGAGAAGGCCGGTTTGACTGGCCACGAAGTGATCATTTAAGACGCCATTGTACCATTTAAAACAAAAGGATAATTGTCGCAAAATTCTATTTATATTGACGCTTTTTGAGCAAGATTTACAATGCAAATTCATTGAAAAACTTCCCGAGGTGTTCTATGTTCCGTGGATGTCAGAGAACTCTCCCATCGTGACTTCGAGGCTTATATGTTCCGGACGGTTCTCGAGGATCTGTAGGGTCCTTCCAATTAGCGCCAACTTGCCGCTGCCCGGTGTCCTTATCGAAGGTCAGCTTCTCAAAGACTAGGTCGCCGACTTGAAATCTCCTTGGTCGGACTTTGCCGTTGTAATGCCAGCGATCCGCTATTGATTGATGACTTGTTCGTAGAGCTGTTGCCCTGATCTCCTCCATCAAGTCCACCGCCCTCGGTCCTCGAATTTACTTCCTCATCGGCGTTGAGCTCTGATGGTGGGCATGCCGATCTCTACCGTTACCGCTTCAGGGGTGAGACGGCGCTTCTCGTGATCCCTCCGCGACTTGTCAATGTGAGGAGTCTCGAACGGATCTCGCCTTTGGACGGCTACGCCGTCGTCCGGAAGCTGGAATGGCTACTGGCGAAGGTTGGTCCGCCTGTCGCCGACGGCCGCCAGCGGCGAGGGCGGAAGGCGAAAGTGAAGAGGTCATCCGCAAAGCTCAACCGGGCATGCATGGTTGCTTGCATGGCCGGGTGATCTTCTGCGGATTCCTCGAGTTGGACTTGAGTGACATAGCTCACGGTAGGCTCCCCCAACCCTAAAGATCATCGCCACTGACATGTCTCAAGAAGAAGAAAGGAGGCCCCACGGTGGCCAAACCGCTGATGTATATAATCACAGCTACTAACCTCTGATGAGTTTAGCTTTTAAGAGAGCTGAGTCCGCTTTCCTAAAGCCACCGACGACACTACCAAGCGGGATTCGCCACAACAGAAAGAAGGACCTGTGGAAGAGGCGGAGTTGGGATCTCCGGTGGTTCCTCCGACGGTCAAGTCAGTAAAGAAGAGGGTAATCTAATGGAGCAGGAATTCACACTGAAAAGATTGCTTACCTTGTTCGCTGTTCACGTTGCTCTTTATAGCTAGGGTTGAGGGGGTATTTCCGTCTTTCCATTAGTTTGGGAACCATTGGTGAGTCAGCCCTCCCCTCTCCACGTGTGAGCTGTTGATTGGCTGAACACCCCTTGGTCTGCTAGGGTGGCTGGCTTTTACAGGTGTCAAGTTGCGGGTGATTTGAGGATTGATGTGGTCTATTCGCCATTAATGGATGGGATTGGCAGTCAGAGCGTATGGGTCCGGAGGTGCCTTAAATACTATGAGAGATGGGGAATTAAGGGGTCAGCTGCATTTAATGCATGTCGATGGGCTCGAGTAATCGTGGTGACCGCTATTCGAGGTGGAAGGAATCACGCAGATGGGAGAAGGGAGAGTCGGTTGATGGTCAATCATGGCGCGCTTCCCGTGACGCCCTTTGGGGTAATCCGCCGAGGGAATGACTAGTGCCGCTTTCGCGCCGCCCCTGCAGGACGGAGGCCGGTGAAGGGCGGCCCTGATTCGCTTCACATCGCTTGGAGACCGCTTAACTTGCCGGAGAGGGTTATAATGGGTGACGGGTTGAAGGACGACTAACACCGCTTTCACGCCGCTAAGGAATGGTTAGCGCTCTGGGGCGATAGTGGTCGCTTCCATGTCGTCCGGGACGAGCGATGTGGAATAGCTATTAGGCAGCTTGATTGGCCGGGCGACGATCATATCGCCTTCGCCGCCCCGCGGAGAGGGTTGTCGATGGTCGACCAGTCACCGCTGGCCGCTATGGCGATAGTCGCTTAGGGATCGTGATGTGGCCGGTAGGTGCAGCCGAAGCTGGGTCAGGTGTGAAGGTTTGTGTCGGTCCTCATTGGTAAATAAGCGTCATTCGTGACGCTGGCTTTTCTCCTTAATCACCGATTAGTGGTTATGACCATAACAATGACCAAGAAGAATCTAGTTGTTCAAGAGTCAAGGCCACCTCTAGGATTTTAGCAAACCCCGCCTATCAACCATTTGATGTGCCTTTACCGACATCGCTTGAATCGGGCTAGCATGCTAATTGTCTAGGTCCATCCCGCATGTAACGCTGTGCAAAAGAATGAACTCTCTTAGACTTTGTGCTACGATATTGAATCGTAGACTTGATCAATTATCAATGAAATTGATTACCCTACGGGTGTGTTAGACGACTTATTCCCCGATTAAGGACATGAATAACACCTACTACGCATAAATAGGCGAGATTTACCGTGATCATTAAGTCAAGAATCTAGACCGCTATGCATTGAATACATAGACTTCGCTTGTTATTTTTGTTGTCTTCTCTTAGGGCAAAGACGAACCCGAATAGTGGCACATCGCATGGTAGGCCACTACTCATCGCATTGTTCTAAATATATTAGAACGCCGGAAAGGATCGTGCCATTCAGTGGACATTTGAGTATGACGATTTGATCTAACAACGCCATTATGGAATGACAGTGGACTATCGAGGTGATTGTTAACATGACAAGAGGTGGACCCACCATCCTATTGGAGAGGAGCGTGGGGATTCACGAGATGTAATGTTAACGGACAAGATTGTCACGATGGGAGCGACTTTGAGGACCTACCATCCTATTGACGCAGGATTAGTAAGTTGATTTTGTTAGAGGTGAAATGTTAACGGATCTGGAGTGGTCCTGCCATCCTATTGGAGAGGATCGACGAGAAAACTGAGGGAACTATTCGTGAGGTGATTGTTAACATGATAGTTTAAGGAGTTCGAAAGAAGACTACTGTAGTACTTCTTCAAGAATTTACCGTCGGATACCGGTCCTCCCAATTGACGATATAAGCATCAACGATCATCTTTGGCCGATGGTAAGTCTTCAGCCGATCCCATAGCTTGGTTCTCGCTGGCGAAATTCGCAGACGCCATCGTGGGCTTACTTAAAAGAGTTTTGATGAGGAAGCGCTGCCACCGCAAGTGTCTTGGTCGCCACCTCCTAAATTCAAATAGCTCTTCAACCTCCATACGCTTGAGCACGCCTCGACTTGTTCTCCTCCTTGGCGGTTAAGTCTTTCCACGAAGCGAAGCACGACGCGCCCATATTAGACAAAATATTGATGGAAAGATTATTCCCAAGACATCTCGATGAGAGTGGCCTCTAAATCGACACGGAACGCAATGACGGTTCCCGAATCTCTTAACAAAGTTGCCTACGATTCTTTCTTCCCTCGCTTACGCCAGAAGTGGTTGCCATAGATATTCTCGTGTCATCGCTCGGCAAGAATCCGCCATGAAGAGCCTTTCCATGTCCTTCCAAGAGGTGATGGACCTGTGTTCTAATGCGGAAACCATTCAAAAGCAACCCCGTGAGGGTGCTAATGAACAACCGAAGTCATAACGGATCGCTTCCCATTATGTGTCCGGGCCATACCGAAGTAGTAAATGTGTTGGGTAGGAGAACCCTTGCCATTGAACCGCAAGAGGTCCAAAGGCTCAACTTTGCCTGCAGGAGATCGTATCCCATTCAATTGGTATGGTCCGACCACCCCCGCCTTTGTTCATGCTCTTCTCGAGCTTCAAGGCGCCGAGTTGACATTGGAGCTCGCCGAAGTCTTTCGCCTCTTGGATTGTGGCCCGCAGATGATGCTCCTCCGCATGACTCCTGATGAGGAATCGAAGATGTGTGAGGAGTAGGCATCCGCTTTGCGCTTTGAGGATTTCCGCAAAGTCCGCGAAGTCCTCCTTTTCTTTTTCTTGCCGACGAGTTTCTCCATCATCGTTTCTAAACGTCTGATAAACTCTTATTGTGCACAAATAAGAGCTTATTGCTCTTCGATCTTCTTTGCCATTTCCTCTTCTTTGTCAGCCATGAGGATGCTGGCTTGATCACTTAGATCAGTGTTTGAAGGTTGAGATGTGGCAATGCCGAAGTTCTCAAATTCTTCGAGGTACCTCTACCAATTGGCTATAGTCAAACGGATTGCCGCCCGCACGTAAGACGGGTGCTCGATAGGCTTTGACTATTGATTAATGCGCCGTAACCCTCGGGAATACTCGTGGTCGACGATTCAGATCGCTCGCTGGGTCTTGTTCCTCGCCCCAACAGATTGATAGTCACCGGGAATGACCATTATAGGTGTCCGCTCGTGATGAAACCGCTGCCTAGTTGAGGGGTCGATAGTCGCTCAAGGTCAGTTTGGCCTGCGGTATCGGCTACCGGGCAAACATTACAGACAAGCTTTCACAACAAAGCAGCCGTGATCGATTTGATCCTCTCACGCCGTTAAATAATCACGAGACTGACGGGAGTACCCCCGCCTCGAAAATCGCCGCACGTTGCAGACTCTCCGATAGAGGTTGGCGAAGCTTGGCAAGGTCGCCTTCTTGTTCAATTTGGCGACAGGCTCATTGTTTGACGAGGTTCGCCCCGCTTCGTGTTGAAAACGAGGTTTGTTGTGGGGCGCATCTTCATCTTACTTTGAATGGACCCCTAGTTGAAGGCGAGGTTCAAAATGACGAGGTTCATCATTTTGCCGCTTGCTACGCACGGGTTCGCCAACGTGAGCAATGTTCGCCAAGTTTTGATGGAACCTCATGTTGTTGGCGCAGGTTCGCCGCTTGAACGAGGTTCATCCGTTCTTAACGGACCTCATGTTGTTGGGTAGGTTTAAATGACGCAGGTTCGCCATTCTCGACGCTTCCTACGACGCAGATTCGCCCACCGAGCGAAGCCATTTTGCTTTGATGACACCCCATGTCGAGGTTCATGATGACGAGGTTCATCATTTTGCCGCTTGCTACGACGCAGGTTCGCCAACGAGCAATGTTCGCCAAGTTTTGATGGAACCTCATGTTGTTGGCGCAGGTTCGCCACTGCACGGTTCATCTCTTTCCGTGGGGACTCACATTGTTGGCGCAGGTTCGCCATGTGGACGCAGGTTCGCACCGGGCGACGCTCGCCTTGTTTTTAAATGAACACTTAGATGAAGACGAGGTTCATCTCTTTCAAGGGGACTCACATCGCTGGCAGGTTCGCCATGTGGACGCAGGTTCGCACCGGGCGACGCCGCCTTGTTTTGAATGAACCCTTAGTCAAGACGAGGTTCACCTCTTTTCAAGGGGACCTCACATTGTTGGCGGGTTCGCCCACGTAAGCCAAAGTTTGGCTAATGGCCTCGAGGTTGGGTCAGCTGCTTAACCACCCACTTCTTAGCCTCGCTGTCGATTTTGGAGCCTTGTCGAGACATAGGCCGGTTCTCGAGGTTCGCCGAGAAGATTCAACACGAGCCACGGGCCAAGTCTCATACGAGGCTCTGGGACACTTATGCGTGTCTTCACAGGCTCGATGCCCCGCAGGAGAGGAATTCTCATACTTGCTTTGATCAAACTCAATGACCAAGGTTTGAACCCTGCCTAACCGTAACCTTGTCCGATTGCGCCACCACCAGCTCATCTAATGAATGGTTGCTCCCATCGTGGTCGCCATCTTCAGAGGGTCGAAAAATATTTATTGATTGAATGAATGGGTTTACAATCAAATTTTCTCGACATGAGGAAGAGAAGATTGATTCGACTTCTCTTTAAGGTGGGTTCTCTGTTATAGGATGCTTCCCCGATGCTCACGCCGAGATTGCTTCCCGCTGACGCATCGTAACAAGGTCAGCAGATGATCTTGAGGTTGCTGATGAAGAGCTTGGTCTCTCTCTCGTGCTCAAGTGTTGATCTCTCAAAAGTTCCAAAAGCCTCCCTCTCTCATAGCTGCTCACGGCTATTTATAGGGTTTTAGGTGTAATCGACTTCTATTATCACTCCTAAATGAGTGTTAATGGCTCCCTTGATCGCGCAAAACAGCTTTGGAACCGCTTAAGATCGTGCTTGAACCAGTCAAACGCGAGGCCCGTGTTCTGAAAATAGCCTCGTATTTGCTATAGTAAACACGCCTACCGCTACGCAGAGCCGAGCCGCCGCAGAATTGTGAGGTCGCTAAAGAGTGCGGCCGCTACAAAGACGTGGAACTCGCTACGCGAACGCTGAGCCGCCGCAAGAACGCTGGTGGCTTAACCTCGCCATATGACCGCTGAGCTTCGCTTTTGAGCAAGTCTCATTTTGAAGCTTGCATCGGTCTAGCCTTGGTTGAATGTCGAGGTTCACCGCTGTAGGCTAACCTCGTTGAATGTCGAGGTTCACCGCTGTAGGCTAACCTCGTTGAATGTCGAGGTTCACCGCTGTAGGCTAACCTCGTTGAGTGGAGAGCTTCGCCGCTGGCTAACCTCGCTCGATGAAGAGCTTCGCCGCTTAACCTCGCTCGACTTTGATGTCGCGGGCGCAGCCTCATCAAACTATCTGCAGGCAGCCTCGCCAAACTACTGTAGTAGGCAGCCTCGCCAAACTTTGACGCTGGGCGCAGCCTCACAAACTTTGACGCTGTGGGCAGCCTCGCCAAACTTTGACGTTGTGGGGCGCAGCCTCACTCAATCGCTAGTAGGCTAACCTCGCCGCACCACCGCTGTAGGCGAAGCCACATATGATCGCTGAGCTTCGCTTCTGGCGTAACCTCGTTAAGATTGAACTCCGCCCCGTCGCGAACCTGGTTGAATGTCGAGCCTCATGGCGAGGCGAACCTCCTCTTTGTCTCTTAGCATTTTCTAATGCTTACACAAGAACATGCTACTAAGAATGTGTCAGAACTTTCAAACCGTGACGCCGGAATTGGACGAATTATATATGAAAATCGACTATCTCGACGAGACGGAGCCAACCAAACCAATCCGAAGGGTTCAGTTTGCTCGGTCATTTTGCCCAATTCCTTCGGTTTGAGAGATATCGGCACTTTGTCTATTTTG
Source organism: Asparagus setaceus (assembly GCA_012295165.1). Classification (NCBI taxonomy): domain Eukaryota; kingdom Viridiplantae; phylum Streptophyta; class Magnoliopsida; order Asparagales; family Asparagaceae; genus Asparagus; species Asparagus setaceus. The sequence continues at coordinate 65,372,394 of CM022703.1, read as the reverse complement.
TAAAGTCAAGCATTGGTGAACTTAACCTTTAGGCGGCCCGACTTCACTCGATGGACCCTTAAGCTCTTTTGCTTTCGAGGTTTAATGCGGGGATTAAGGCAATTTTATTGCCTACGTGCTCATCAATCCTGAATATATCAACAAGTTTGATAGGATCATATCGGACTTGAAAGACATAGATGTGAAAGTTGTAGATGAGGATCAGCGCTTCTACTACTGTCTCAAGTCTTATGAGAACCTCGTGCAAACACCGATGCTTGTAGGAGACAATTTGAAGATGGATGAGACTAGAATGGCGCTCTAGCTGATGACCTTCGAAGATTGCAACCAAAGGACATGACTACCGGTGGTAACAAAGAACAAGCGCAGGATTGTTTGCTAGAGGAATGAGCAATGAGCGAGGAAAAGGCAAGGAAGGAAAGTCTAGATCTAAATCGAGACCTCTTATGGGAAAATCGCGGTTTCAAATGCGTGAAGTTGGGCATTTCAAGGTCGATCATTCAAATAAGAGAGTAGTGGAAAGAAGAACAACAACAATAAGGCCGAGAGAAGAGAGGGTAAGGAAGAGGCGAGCTACGTTTTAGAGGAAGGGAGCGATAAGGAGTGTTATGTCGTCACGTGTGGCGAGGATATCTCCGGAAAGTGGATACTTGATTCTGGTTGCTCTTACCACATGTTCGCGGGAAAAGTAGACTTATTATTCATTGCTTGTTATGAACTCGTTTACAGCTTCTTTGGCCTACAACAAAATTCAAAACGAAAGAAATGCCTTTTATTTGGTACAATGAAAACAAAATTACAACTTCTTCCTTTTGTGAACAAACACGAGGATCTCTATTTTACGATCCTCGCTATGGGTTCTTTTGTCAGGCGTCGGACTTTTTGTTCGTCCGCGGACTACCGCGACAATTCAGATCCGTGGAAACCCGGTTCTAGAACTACAGACGCAGGTGGCTCGCTTCACGAGGGAAACGGTTACCGAGGGGATCGTGACTCACGAAGGAGAGGATCGCCGAGCGAAAGTGAGATCTACTAGGAGAAATCCGGCGCAGATGCAGCCGACCGAGTTAAACTTACTTTAAACTATAGATCGGCGTCGGCGGACTTGAGCTGTAGGTGCTTTCCGAATCGTCGCGTCGTAGATCTCGCGAGAGCCTCCGTAAATCCACCAAAATCCAACCTTTGAAATCGAGCACACCCCCTATTTATAGAAGACAAGGGGTTGAGGCCGGCCGACACCATTTGGTGTCGGGACCTAATGGTGTCGGCCTTGGCGGACACCATTTGGTGTCCGCCATTATCGGACACCAAACGGTGTCCGGTTTCGCCTGACGCCGCTTTGGCTTCGGTTTGGTTTTCGACTTTTCGATTTTTCCGCGACGCTCGCTCCGATCTTGTCGCTGCCGCTCTAAGTCCGTGCTTGGTTCACTTGATTGGTTTCATCCCGCCAACGGTTTAGATGACGATCGGTCAATGTTCAACCGATTCGCCGACGCTCAAACCGACGATCCCACCGAAGCTTCGCTTGTTGATTCATTCCATAACACGTAGCCTCGCTGATTCAGACGCCTTTGTCACCCACTTCATGTGTTCACACCCGCTTAACGCCGCGTCCGGTTTGTCAATGGGTTATTGGTTGTTAACCCACCGTCACGAAGTTTCGCTCGCACCGATAAGCCGCATTTTAATGCCTACAGATACTTCTCCAAAGCGCCTCGGGCCTCGCATTTTGATGAGTCCGATGCTTTGACATGATGATCCCTTCACCCTTCAATCGCGATGGGACTTTGTGAATGACCTTGGCGCTTGATCTCTCCACTCCTTTCAGCCTTTCCAAAGGCTTTGTAGGATTGCCGAGAGCGCTACTAAGCTACATTTTCTGTCCTAATCGTCGAGATCTTGACCAGAAGTCGATAGATGAATCTATTTTGAGATTGGCTGCAGTATTTGATTCCTCCAATTCTTCTCAGGTTCTCCAGTGCTTTGTAGGATACCTGGGGTGTTACGGCGTTGCATTTATTGCTTGACCGTTGTTGGAATTTTGAACTGCAGCTAATTGAGTTTATTTGTTGTTGACTCGTGTCGGTGGATTGTCGTCCAATTGACCATCGAGATTCCTCCGTTGATCGGGGAATTCTTCACTGCGACGCGTTAATTAGCGTCAAACTATATGGGTTTTGGCCTTCAATCGGCGAGTGTAACGCGTTGACCGGCGTGCGATCTTATGTGGATCCGAACCGTTGATCGGTGAATCCTTCGGCGACGACGCGTTGGTTGGCGTTGCTACTGTATTACTCCTTGTTGGAGTGCATTCATCCACAGTGGGAGGAATTCTTCCCGATTTATTCCTGCCTGCATCGTTGACCGATAGCCTTCCTACAACACGCACTAATTGGCATTGGTACAAGGGAGGAGTCCTTTCGAGGTAGAGTGCTGTCCGGCCAATATAAGCCTCGGCCAATTTATCCTCTTGAGGTTCTCGCGAACGGAGGAAATTGAAGATTATCGAAGTTATCCTTAAGAACATGATGATATTCTCCGTGAACTTCTCGCTAAATTGGGAAACAGCCTATACTCATAATCCTAGTTGAGAGATTAGCGCCGCTGGTTGGCCGACGCATTCGTGATCGAAGTTATCCCTAAGAATATTTTTGTGAAAATATTCTTCCGAACTTCTCGATAAATTAGGAAACAGCTTTATACTGTAATCCTAGTCGAGTAGGATTAGGCTTAATGCCGCTGGTTGGCCGATGCAATCCGGCGATCGAAGTTATCCCTAAGAATATTTCTGTGAAAATATTCTCCTGAACTTCGATAAACTAGGAAACAGCTTATACCATAATCCTAGTCGAGTAGGATTAGGCGACGCTGGTTGGCGCCGATGCAATCCGTATGATCGAAGTTATCCCTAAGAATATTTTTCATGAAAATATTCTTCCGAACTTCTCGATAAATTAGGAAATAGTTTATACTGTAATCCTAGTTGGAGTAGGATTAGGCGACGCTGGTTGGCCGATGCAACCGTGATGATCGAAGTTATCCTAAGAATATTTCTTGTGAAAATATTCTCCTGAACTTCTCGACAAACTAGGAAACAGCTTATACCGTAATCCTAGTTGAGTAGGATTAGGCGACGCTGGTTGGCGCCGATGCATCCGTAAGCGATCGAAGTTATCCCTAAGAATGAAAATATTCTTAGGGAACTTCTCGATAAATTAGGAAATAGTTTATACTCGTAATCCTAGTTGGAGTAGGATTAGGCGGCGTTGGTTGGCGTCGATGCAATCCGTCGATCGAGTTATCTAAGAATATTTTTCATGAAAATATTCTTAGGAACTTCGATAAATTAGGAAGCGGTTTATACTAGTAATCCTAGTTGGAGTAGGATTAGGCGTTGGTTGGCGTCGATGCAATCGTCGTCGAGTTATCCTAAGAATATTTCTTGTGAAAATATTCTCGGGAACTTCTCGACAAACTAGGAAGCGGTTTATACTAGTAATCCTAGTTGGAGTAGGATTAGGCGGCAGCGTTGGTTGGCGTCGATGCAATCGTCGTCGAGTTATCCCTAAGAATATTTTTCATGAAAATATTCTTAGGAACTTCTCGATAAATTAGGAAATAGTTTATACTCGTAATCCTAGTTGGAGTAGGATTAGGCGACGCGTTGGTTGGCGTCGATGCAATCCGTGCGATCGAGTTATCCCTAAGAATATTTCTTGTGAAAATATTCTCCCGGGAACTTCTCGATAAACTAGGAAACAGCTTTATACTGAATCCTAGTTGAGTAGGATTAGCGACGCTGGTTGGCCGATGCATCCGTATGATCGAAGTTATCCCTAAGAATATTTTTCATGAAAATATTCTTCCTGAACTTCGATAAATTAGGAAATAGTTTATCCTCGTAATCCTAGTTGAGTAGGATTAGGCTAATGCTGGTTGGCCGATGCAATCCGCGATCGAAGTTATCCCTAAGAATATTTTTCATGAAAATATTCTTCCGAACTTCTCATAAATTAGGAAATAGTTTATACCGTAATCCTAGTTGAGTAGGATTAGGCACGCTGGTTGGCGCCGATGCAATCCGTATGATCGAAGTTATCCCTAAGAATATTTTGTGAAAATATTCTCCTGAACTTCTCGACAAACTAGGAAACAGCTTATACCGTAATCCTAGTTGAGTAGGATTAGGCTAATGCTGGTTGGCCGATGCATCCGGCGATCGAAGTTATCCCTAAGAATATTTTTCATGAAAATATTCTTCCCGAACTTCTCGATAAATTAGGAAATAGTTTATACCGTAATCCTAGTTGAGTAGGATTAGGCGACGCTGGTTGGCGCCGATGTAACTGCGGCGATCGAAGTTATCCCTAAGAATATTTTTCATGAAAATATTCTTCCTGAACTTCTCGATAAATTAGGAAGCAGCTTATACCGTAATCCTAGTTGAGTAGGATTAGCGACGCTGGTTACGCCGACGCTATCCGCTGTGTTATTCTCAATGAATCTTCGTAATCTTTCCAAATATAGTGGGGGTGGTAGGAGCCAATCAACGGACTGATTTGGCACTTATTTTGACATCCGGATAAGGTTCCAATTAGGACTCCTAATTAGGGGCTGATTAGAGTCCTAATTAGAATTGGTTTGGGCCCATTAGGAGTTGTTATAAATACCCATGACCTCCTCTTTGCCTTTGACCTAGGCCGCCCCCTCATGCTCTTTTTGTTTTGTTTTCGTCTCGTCTCTCGCCGTCTCATCTCCTTCGATCAACGAGGTATGTGTACGAGTGTTTTGCGACGTCTTTTTCTTGTTTTTCTTCTTTCTTTCTTTCTTCTTCCTTTTTGCATGAATGCGGGCGAAACCACGGAGGAGTGGATCGGGCGCTGAACGGCGACGGTTGGATACTGGCCGCCTGGCCTCCGACTGAAGGCTGGTCAGCCGGTTCGCCGGAAGCCGGCTGCCGGTTCAGGCCGAGCGCCGGACTGTTCGGCCCTGACCGAGCGCCTGGGCGCGCTCGGTCTCGGCCGAGCGTCGGGCCGCTCGGCCCTGACCGAAGCCTGGCGCGCTCGTTTCGCCGAAGGCCGCCGCCGGTCTTTGGCTGAAGGCCGGGTCGCTCGACTCGGCGGTTTGCGCTTTGGTTTTGTTGATCCAGCGCCGTTGGTGCTCGCCATGGCCGGCGAGCCACGACCTGACCAAACGGGCCTTTTTTATTATATTTGTTGATTTTTTAGCCATGTATTTGACTTGTCGTCGTGCTTTTGTAGCTTTCGATGTCGTCGGGAAGATCCCGTGCTCCGAGAAGCCGACCGTCTACTCCGTCTCGCGATGACGCGCCACCATCATTTGCTGGTGAGGTTTTCATGTTAAATTGCTCATTCACAACTTGTATTCGTAAATTGCACGGCCTTGATTCCTCCTTTGTGGGGAACGACGCCCATATAGCCTTGATTCCTCCTTCGTGAGGGTCGACGCTCGCACAGCCTTGATTCCTCCTTCGTGAGGGTCGACGCTTATATTTCGGCCGACGATGGGGAGCGATTCCGGGGCGCACTACAATCAGATGGATAGAATACGTCGTCATTTTATGTGACGGGGTATATTATCGAATCCATCCGTAGTGTGTTTGGGGATTGATCTTCCCATTATAAGGCCGTGACTCTATCTCACGAATTTCGTGAGATGAATTCAACGTCTTATATGTTTGCTGGGTACTGACTCATTCCGATTTCATTTTTTCAGTTGAGTATCCCTCTGGTGCGCTTCCTTCGCATGCAGTCGACGGACGTCGTGGTGACCAATTCTCCTCCTCTGATGACCCCACTATTCTTATTTCGCCCCAGTTTAGACCGGATACATCCGCGGAGGTGACCCAGTTGGTACTTGGGGGAAGTTCTCGTGTGTTGAGGTCGCTGATGACTGACGCGCCACTCGAGAAGATTACTGGTTCTTCTCAACCTTTGGGCAAGACTGACTATTTATTTGATAATTCGCCGAGGACCCTGGATACGACTTTCATTGAGAGTGAGCAATGGTCGCACAAGGATGATGGTGGGTTCTTATATCTTCCTTGGATTCGGCACCGCTGCTTGACCGAAGCACGCCATCGTATGCCGCATCGAAATGTCGCGGGCGATCGGCTGAGGAGCGTGACAAAGATTCATTGCGGGTTTATCACCCATCGGGCCGGTTCCCGGTTCACTCGTGAGGTCGAAGTTATCTGACCGCACTCGGTATATTGGGCTCGTTTCTCGCTTCGTGACGAAAGCACTTCGCCATCGGGTCGATTTTGAAGAACCGCCTTTGCTCATGGGACGGGAGATGCCGGCCCCGGCCATAGATTCTTCTACCGGGTTCATTCTCGCAGATAAGCTTTGGTGGACTCGCTCGACTAGTCACGCTCTACCGATGGGCGAGGAACTTCGTGCTCGCGGGTTTATATGCCGCCATTCGTGCACCATGTATGGGCTCCACGCTATCAACCACTTATTTGCTTTATCGGAGCTCTATGATCCTCGATTCAACACATTCTCAACCGTGCATGGCTAACTTGGATTGGCTTTGCACGAGATGTATCGGGTCTCGGTTTGCCTATGGGAAGAATGCTCTATCAGAATATTTCCTTCCGCCAGAGTTGATCGATCAAGGCTACCGCCGACCGCTATGACACTCGCGGGACCTCACGTGCATTATCATACTGCTCTATAGAGTCAGCCGGCAAAAGGAAGTCAATTATAAGCCCCAAACAATTCGGCCAACTATTTGTTCAAGCATCCGAGGATGATTCTCGATGAGCCATTTGTGAATTGGCTCCTTCTACCCCTTCAGAGATTAATGGGCTGATAGAAAAGTCCGGCGCTAAGTCTTATACCCCGAGTAGTACGGAGTACGGTTTTCCAGCAGGGACCAAATTCTCGACCTTCTTATGGCATGCAAGAAAACGATCCGCCGATGACCTCTTAGCCGCTTTCTCGCCATCCGTTGAAGAAATGTGATGCCGCGGTCGCCTTAGCGACGCTTTGCCGCTGGAGGTACTCTATCCCGCAGCTCACCGCTCATAAGAAAGAGCCGCTCTTCTTCCTGATGGTGGCTAACATTCATCGGGACTTCACAAATAGCCACCGCCTACCTGAGGGAAAACAAACCGCCGATGAGATTCCTCATGTCAAGGTGGAACCGCCAGACACCTACTTGATGGCCCGGTTCGTCCTTCATCGACTGATATGATGACAGCCGGGCTTGCGCACTGGCCCCGTCCTTTTATCCAATCTTTAGAGAAATGTAAATGGCAAGAGCTGATTTTAGCGGCACGGAAGCGTACCGCAAATCCACAAGGGTTGGGTCTTCCGTGTGTTTTCCCGGTTCTCCTGGCCAAGACGGGAGTCCTTGATCGATGAGGAGAGACATAAAATGAACCGGACTTTACTTGATGTTGGTCGCTTTAATTGGTCGACCAATATCCGACCCGCTATCTTATCTCTCGAAAGTGAGAAACGAGTGCTACATTGAGCCTTACTTCCTTCTCGCTTCGGCCGCCAAGCTACGCACTAGCTTTACGCTGGGAACCCGAACCGAACTCCTGACTCGCAATGGTTTGATCGATGGTGTCCGCTTACTGGGAGTATAGCTGGTTGTACCGACAGCAATTTAGCCTTCCTGCACCGACGCAAGTTGGAGTCACATATTTATACCGCAGCTGGCTTTGGCCGCTAGTGAACTCGCTCGGAAATCCCTTGACGAATCAAGGCCGAGGAGGCTTCCTGCCGACACTCGCCGCCCAGAGGCCGCCGAGCCCAAGAAGCTGCCGTGCCCGCGAATCAGATAGGTCTGATGGGGAGATTCATAGTTCTGCGGCTGATACTTCGGGAGATGACCAGGAAGAGATTGCAGCGCATGGAGAGGACCCTCGTACTTTCTCCTTTACTCTTACTATTCCCTCTTAGGATATCCTATTCTCGACTGACCTATCTTTTCAAGCTGCACTGTATGAGATGCGGTCCGCCTCTGTAATGGGGACAAACTCCGCAATGGAGTTCCTTTTGCTTAAAGAGACTTGTCCACGATTCAGCCTCTCTGACTATTAACTTGATTCGACAAGCGAGGACTCACGTGATGGGGTATGCTGGCTAACCCATAACCTTCTCGATCATCCGACTCTTTATGAATCTCACGATTTCCTCCCGTGTGAGAATTCGTGGGGATGCCAATTTTGATTTTCCCTTCCTCGACTTTGCCGAGTCCAGCCTTCGAGCAAGTACTTAGGGCTATGGATCGAAAACTCAGTACCAACATAGGACCGTGGATTGGAAACCCGTTCGCCTAATATTGGTATTTTTCCTATCCCGACAAAGACTTGCCCGCATATGAATTTTATTTTCCCGCACTTCATTTATACTTCTCCTTTGCCGCCTTTTTCGATGGAGGATTTTGAGGATTTGATGCGCGATTTACCCCGAGACGCTCCTCTCCCTGGCGATACTGAGCTTGAGTTAGAAGTCCCTAGGAATATCGAGGCAGATTCCTTTGAAGGTAAAATTCCCCTTCCTGCTAATCATAGGACTATTCAAATAGTTTTAAATAGTACATCTATGATTGCAAATGTCTCCCGTTTGATAACAGAGACTCGTCCTGGTGACATCGAGGCCGCTATTCCTCCTGAGTGGGCTTCCGCAACTGTTGATACATCGGACGCACAGGTTGAGATACCGTTGAGACTGTTGATGCGCCGATCACCGGGCCGCTTCACGCTTCATTAGGGCGAGGAGCCAGCTCTACAGGTATGAATCCTTCCGCTGCCAATGTTGATTTTGTTTTGGGAGTTTTTAACCCTTTCCCTTCTCTCTTGCAGGGTCCATGACGACTCTTCATGACTTAGTGAGAGCTTTGATGTCCGACGACGACCCTCTCTGGCTTATTATCCCGTGGAGATTCGCTCGTTTCTCTTATTTAGCCATAGTGGTAGACACACTTCTGCTGCCGTTCTTTCTGCCGCCCGCCATTCTCGATCCTAGGGTAACCACGATACGAGATGCGGTTTTTCAGAGTTGGCCTGTGCCATTGCCGATGATCTCTCACCATTTGAGGTTAAGCCCAAGGTCCGCAAGATTTCGAGGTCACTGGCTCTCCTCATATGTAGAGACAGAGACAGAGGCTCGCCTGTCACCATGGATGCTCGCTAAGTATTTCGACTAAGTTCGATGCGCCGAGACCGTGTGCATCATTTGAGATTGTCACTGAAGCTTCATCTTCCGTGGAACATTTTCAGCCTTGTGTCGCCATCGAGAAGCGAGGATAGTAGAGCTCGAAGTGAACTTCTGCGGCAAGGAGAGTTTGATCATCCTAAAGTCGACAAAGGCTAACAAGGAAGAGACTCTGCGCCATGTCCGAAGCTTGAACTCGGGCGTAAGCCGATCGACATTGAGAGGGAGATCAAGGCCCTTAATAGCAGCCAGGAGTCCTTCAAGGTCGAAGCCTGCTGAACTTCAAAGAACTTTCATTGATAAAGTATCCGAATTAAAGCAACAAATTTGTTCCCATAAACTCGATGTTTAAGGATTTGTAATCTCCGCCTTTTCTTAATCAAATATGTCTCTTTTCTTTTTATATTTTATTATGATTCTTTTATTTCGTCAGAAATAATTAACCATAATACTTATAGGATTTTTGGCAAACCCTCACCTCAACGGATTTGATTAGCCTTTACCAACCACCGCTTGAGTTGGGCTAGTGTGCGGATTATCCTGATTCGCTCCGACGCGGACGCTGTGCTAAAAGAATAAAACTCTTCTAGACTTGTTGCTATGATATTGAATACATAGGCTCGGCATTTTTACGCAAGAGATCACCCTAACGCTGCAGGAGGCTGGGTTTTAGGGTTATTGGCCAACCCCACCAACGGGTTTGATAAGCCTTTACCAACTACCGCTTGAGTTGGGCTAGCGTGGATTATCCGATCCGTTCCGCACGTGACGTTGTGCTAAAAGAATAAAACTCTCTTAGACTTAATGCTACGATGTTGAATACGTAGGCTTGGTACTCTTTTACGCGCAAGAGGCTACCCGGCCACACGAGTTACGCGCAGACTTATCCCTTCTTAGGCTTCGGGATAACATGCCCCAAGATGAATCTTGGTGCCTTCTTTGACCGAGAATGACCGAACCGTAGAAGATTGATTGAGGTGGGAAAGGAAGAATGTATTCTATTTCCGAAGGTGGAGAGGAAGGAGGATCTTGTCTCCTATCTCCCAAGTGTTGGAAAGGAAGGATTTTTGTCCTGCTTCCAAAGGAAAGAAACTAAAAGTGGATCTCCACTTCGAGAATCTTGAAAGGCTTAACCTAAGAGTGGGATCTCCACCGAGAATCTAAGACAAGAGAGGAAGAATGTATTCTATCTCTTGCTTCAAGAGGAAGGATGTGTCCTATCTTCGTGAAATGTGGGAAAGGAAGAATGTATTCTATTTCCCGAAGGTGGGGAGGAAGGAGGATCTTGTCTCCTATCTCCGCGTGAAGGATGAACAAGAGAGGAAGGTTTTGTATCCTATCTCTTGTCGATGGAGAGGAAGGAGGATCTTGTCTCCTATCTCCGTGTGTTTGGAAAGGAAGGATTTTTGTCCTGCTTCCAAAGGAAAGAAACTAAAAGTGGGATTTCCACCGAGAATCTTGAAAGGGTGCGGATAGCTTTCGCTTTATAGGATTGCTAACCGAATTTGAGTGGACCTCGCTCGCGGGTGAATCGAGAGGATTTTGGCCGGTGGTTGGACCGTAGAGATTTTAGTGGGCCCACCGCCAATGAATTTGATCGGTGAGAGAATTTGGAGGAATACACAATAACTTAGGGTTATCCTCAAGAAACGAAAGTGAAGTATTCCCCGAGGAACTTCCTGCAATGGGTTATCCCAAGATACTAAGGGTAGTATTTCTTCGTAAACTTCCCGCTTATTGGCATTAATTGCCTACGCCATTTTGTGTGATGAGGCGATATGTTCGCTTGAATAGACCGGTCTATTACAAACGGTCCTTCCCATTTGGGTTTAAATTTACCTTTCTTTTAGAGGTGAGGATTTCTACTCGAAATGAGAGGACGTAGATCTCCTCCTTAAAGGTTCTTCTGTCGAACTTTCTTGTTGAAAGCTCTCACATTCTAGCTTGGTAGAACTCAATGCATTGTTGAGCCTCCAGCGCTTCTCATCTAACATCTCAAGCTCTTCGAGACGCTTTTGATGTAGTTCTTCTGCCGCCATCTCTCGCTGATAGGCTAATGCCAAGTGACGGAATCAATCTCCAACGGAGAATTGCTTCACATCCGTAGACCGTAGAGTACCGGTAGCTCCCCGCTGACGCACGCATCAAGCAGCGATATGCCCGTAGTGCTTCTCCGAAGTTTATCGTCCCAATCTCGCTTGTTATTCTTCACAAGCTTCGACAAAATCTTGATAATCGCCTTGTTGAACGCCTAATCCATTTGTACCGGATTATAGGCCGCTGACGACGCCCCAGATCTTGAATTTCTTGCAAAACCCGATAAAGGTATTGCCGATAAATTGGGGACCGCTGTCATGCACGATCCGCCTAGGGACACCGCCAGATGACATGGTGTTTGATAAATTTGACGACAAGACGCTTTGACTTCTTTTAGCGGATTGCTTCGCCCACTTGAGAAGTAGTCGGTGATCGCTAGAATAAACCGATCTCCTTTGACCGACGGAGGAAAATAGGACCTACAACGCCCATTCCCCATGTCTCAATGGCCGATGTGGCCGGGATGCAACCGCCCGAGGTCGATGCATATAATTCGCGGAATTTGACACGCTGGCATTTTCACAGACATCAAGGCCATTAACCATTGTTGGCCAATAATAGCCCATTCTCCCCGATAATGATCATAGAGTTTGGGACCAACAGGCAAGACACATTCACCTTCGTGGTTTCGAAGGACCTCCTCCTCCTTCGCTTGAAAGGCATCGGAGTAAAGACCGCCATACCCCGACGATATAACATCCGGGTCTCGTGGTCAAAAGAATCTTGAGTTTTCACGGATTGACTCCTTTCCTTCACATTTTCGCAAAATACCATGTAAGACGAATCGATGATAGGAAAGCCAATCTCGGCTCTAATTTGGTCCGGGTCACATAAACCTCTTTGGTAACCCTCCTCGCTTTTGTACCTCATCATATATGGTACTAAGAGTTGGTGAGTCCTAACCGCCACTAGTCGCCGGTCTCTAAGGTCATTAGCGATACGCCTAATGCCGCCAATGCATCCGTAAGCTGCCTCGAGGCGCTGGATATATTCAATGAAGAACTCTTCGAACGAAGTCCGCCATTTCAATGGCTACCGATGATAGGGGACCGATCGATTCCTAACTCGTAGTCACCCCGACCGCTTAACTATCAACCGCGAAGTCGCCAGACGCTTCAAGATACTGACCCCCCTTTTGGCTAAACTAAGCCCAATAAGTAGCGATTGTATTCGCTACATTATTAGAGCAAGGTTCGAGTGAATAAGCACGGCATGACATGATTCCTCGGGAAACAACCCCAACTCGAGCGGAAATCTTAGAACATCCGGGGCACTCGCTACATTGGTAGCTCGAGAGGTTCACAAAGTACAATCGCCATATCCGTTGGTGCGATGTAGTATTGACTTCGTGGACTTCATCCGAGATCATCATATAGCTTGATCAAGGCCTCACGACGGGTTGGCGTACCAAGAGATCGCAAATGGCTTGTCCTTTGACCGACTTCGTTTGAAGTGCAAGTCATATTGGGACAAGAGCAAAGCCCATTTCGCCAAACGCCAACTCATTGAGGCCGGCCGGTCATAAATATTCGCACCGGTTTACGTTAGGATAACATAAATCGCCCGTCCACTAAATAGTGCCGCGATTTTCCAATCGCTAACACTAATGCAAGGCACCGCCGCGCCGGTATCGACTCAGCCACCACCAATGTTCGCTTAGGTAATACATCGCTGCTCGCGGACCGCTGTCGCCGCCCCGCGCGTAAGGCGCTTTAACGAAAGTGATCCGCTGCCTTGACGTAGATCAGAATGGTTTTCGGATCGCGCGACAAGAACAGAGGTTTAGAGAGATACGACTTAATCTCTTCAAATGCTTTTTGGCAAGCGTCATCCCAAATAAACGACACACCCTTCTTGTTCAATTTTGAGAATGGCTGGCACTTCCCAGATAGGTTCGATATGAACCGTCGGATGTATCAATCGCCTTTGCAACCCTCGAAGTTCTCTCGACTTCTCGGAGGTTGCAACTCTTGAATTGCCTTCACTTTGTCAGGATCGACGTGGATTCCTTTATTGGTGACGACAAAGCCGAGGAATTTTCCACCGACATCCCAGGAAGGATTTGGGTTCATCTTTAGTTGATGACTTCGCATGAGTTCAATACCGCTCGTGATCTTTGATATGATCTCCTTTGTCACGCTTTTCACGACCAAGTCGCCGACGAGCATCTCGCTCTTCAAGAAGATCCCCGAAAATCTTAGTCATTGCTCGTTGGTATGCGGGCGCCGCTTTTAGGCCGAACGCATGACCGTAGCAAGATATACCGATGGGCGCCCCAACGCCGTGTGTTCGCATCGTCGGTGCATCTTGATCCGATTGTAGCCCGAAACCATCCATGAATGACATTCTTTCAAATCCACACGTATTGTCGACTATGACATCGCTGATTGGAAGAGGAAAGTCATCTTTCGCAAGCGGCGTCAGTCCCCTAGTAGTCGCATACTGCATTCTAATTGACCCATTCTTCTTCATGACTGGACTATATTCGCCACCCAATCCGGATGTTGGATTTCCTCGATGAATCCCGATTCTATGAGTTTCTTCACCTCGCCTAACGCATTGCTCGAAGATTTGTGGATCTAAACCGCCTTTGCGATTGCTTTACGTGTTTGACATCCACTTTGATGTTGAGGTGGTGAGTCGCCACATTAGGGTCGTAGTCCCCGCATGTCCTCGAGCTCCAAGCTTAAAACATCGATATACTCCCCCCGACAGCTTATCTCTTCCTTCTCCGAGGGAAGACTATTACGACGCTATGAGCTTAGGATGCTCCTCGCCACCCATATTAACTGACTACCTCGCCCCAGCGGGGTTCTCTTGTTCATCTATCCCCAAACCGCTTCTTTGAGTTGATGGATCCATGGGTCTTCCCATGTTGGCATATCTTCATCATCCTCAATAGTAGCAGGATCGATCCGTAGCCATATTTGACATCAAAGTTCTCGGCATTCCAAGTCCGTGTCGTAATCCTAAACCAAGAATCGCATTTAATATCCGCTTCGTGTAGATGGTCGCCGATCAACCACGCAGCATTCATCTTCTCGAGGAAGATTCATATCCCAATCCTCGCCTAGATGTAGTAGTCATCCGCTTCCCTTTGGGACATATGCCGCTTAGGAGGGACTCGAGGGCCTCGTCCAAACATAGACCTTCCCTCGTCAAGTCGCACTCCCCACTTCTTCATGATATCCGTTTCGACTATATCTCAGATGTGTGGAGGATAGGCTCCATTGTCATCCTCATCTTCTTCAAAGAAGTGATTCGCTGGAACCGTGATCTCCTTTTCCGTGAAACCAAGTCTTTTTACTATTTGATCTTCGATGACGAAAGTGTTGTCCCAAAGGAGTCTTGGAACCTTTTGAGTAAAGCAAGATGACCGAAGCAGGTGTAACTCGATCGTTGTATAAACCTCGCTATTACATTATTCAAAGACGAGAGTACTCTAAATCGCCATTTATTGTTTCTCGCAATTTGCCAATTACAATGTTCATCCGACGATTCTTCATCGCCAAGATTGATTACAAGGGGTACAATGTTATTTAAAACAAATCATCCGCTATAATCAAGCCCAGCCGTAGACGTTTTTCTTCACCGTCTGCGTGCCTTGGGCCGATGATTCGCCGACTCATTACCGTAGAGGAGGGAATCGAAATAATTCTCCATCCCCTTAAACGCCGCTTGTCCGCACACCACCGCCTTGACTTCATTATTTGTGTCTACATATTTGAGACACCGATGAAGAGTAGATGGACTATAACATTATTGTGGATCCAAGGTCAATCTAACAAGAGTTATAGGAAGTCTCGCCAATTACATAGCAGTGACTTCGGACTTTAAATCCCCTATTCAGACTTAATCCGATTTTACCAAGTGGGCGGACCCACCGTGTTAAATCCAGAATCATTGTGCTGCGACGCCTTACCGGTAGGATTCTAAAATGATACATGAGGCCAGGGCATGATGCTCATAATGAACCCTGATCGACTTGGATCCGTTGACTTCGCTAGAACCAATATACCCGCGGAAGTATAGCGCCTATCGTGTTTGGAATTCTTGGTCCGCATATCCTCTTTGTGAATGTGATGCGGCAAGTGTTTAGCCGCAGTTGCATTGTTGGGCCGATTCTTCCGACTCGCTTTGATCTCGAGCGAAACACTCGTCGAGTCACCGTGAGCTTTTAGAGCTTCCCGGTGTCCTTTGATAATCCGAGCCAGAAGAGTTATCCCGCCGGATGTTTGCCAACCGGGCCATGACATCAAGGATATGGTGAGTTCGATGTTCGGCCTATCCTCACAATCGCATTGAATCGACTTCTTCGAGTTGTGCTTCCTGGCCTCGTGGTTGCTTTTCCTTTGCTTCAACCGCTCACGTTGACTTTCTCTCCTCGAAAGTGAGAGGAGCTGGCGGCTACCCCCGCTCAGATAATGTCTTTGCATTCGGGTTCGAATCTCCTGATACTTGTAGTTGTATTCGCGTCTACTCCTTTGACAAAGACTTCATGCTCGGCTCTGAAAATTGAAGGTTGCCACTTCTTCATCGTTCTTTTCCTCGAATTGCCGGCTGCTTGGCATAGTTTGCCTTTTCCCTTGACTTCTTCTTGATCAAGACGCTGTCCATCGATCGCCTTTCCAAAGAAGTCGGGTGGACCCAAAGGATTTCTCCGCTTGTCGTCAGATGCGGTATGAGTCCCTCTCACGCTGTTCGTGAGGATCCTCATTCACCATCTTCATTTGCACCTTTACGACTGGTGTTGGTTGAAACCAATCCAAAGGAACTGACCCGAAGCTTATAGAGATCGTGCATTTGCTCCCACCTTCTTCTCTTTAGAAGGTTTTGGAGTGATGACTCCAACATCGATCAGGGCTTGGATCTTGTCCCTGAGATGATAACAAAATTTCGTAGGATGATGTATGGCCCTGTGATAAGCGCAGTACTTAGGATCGGTAACCTTGCTTGCCTCTTCTTGGTTCACAATTGGAGGCAACTGGATTTTATTGTTCTCCAGAAGGTACTTGAAAATGCCCGGAACTTCCTCATCTTTGAACGAGTAATTTTGGGAAATCTCGAACTGTATAATTTCGATTCGAAGTTTGTCGCGCCATTGAGGGCGATTGCCGCGGGCGATTGCTGACTGTCGTGGTGGTAGCCAAAGGTTTGATTACGCCTACGTGACTTTGCCGGCGCTTTACCTCCGCCGCGGCACAAAATTTCGCTTTGTTCGTGTTTATCGCCGTACTGGCCTCTTTCTCTTCCTTTAAGGAACCTTTCGCCTTGCTCCCCACTAACTTTCAAGTCCTTCCACGCTACGTGATGGTGCCGTTCCATTGCTTCAGCACTTCTATAGACAAATTATCGGGCAAGTCCGAGGATGAATCTCTCATATCGGATCCCAGCTCATTGCCTTGTTACTTAATCGCTTAACGAAGATATCCACAGCTTCCATTCTTCGCCATCGAAAGCAATGTTCCAATGGATACCTCAAGATCATCATCAAAGAAGTTGAGAGAAATAAGGACTCCATATCGCCCCAACCGCTGATGCTCCTCGCTTAAGACGGGCGGTACCAATCAAGGCGCCCAATGGCGGTGCCAACGAATGACCGAACCATCGGGGCTCATTGCCGTAAATAACTCAGGTGCAATTTGAAGTAAATCAAGTGTTGCGTCGGGGAACCCTTACCGCCAAACGGTGTAAAGTTTATTAAGTTAAACTTTGAGGATATGGAATTGATTCCCACCCCTGTATGGGCAAGGGATACCCGCCTTCTTCACCTCTTACGGTAATCAGTTAATTTTGCTCTCGAGGTCTTTGATCTTCTCATTCTCGTGAGCAACAGTAGTATCGCGTGGTTCAGGGGGGTTATCATCCTCTTGTGCCTCCTCCTGATCCGAGTCGCTGTCATCAACGTTGACGTGTTGACTTGATTCACCCCGATGCTTTGTCAAAGCTTGGATCTGTTGATCATGCATTTCTCTCATTATCTGCATGGCCAAGTCCATCTCTAATTTGAAGTTTTCGTTTATTCAACGCTTCGCCCAAAGATCTTGGCTACCTGACCAGATCGATCATAAGCGCCACGCCTGCCGCTAGAAGTCAGATTGTTCTGATGCCATTGCCGACCCACCGATACCTCATCTTCAAGGTAGTCCTCTCAAGAGCTTGTCGTAATTGACCGCCGAATAGTCCTGACCGCAAACGAAGTTAACCGCTACTGAATAACCTTGACGACGTTCTTGCCGGGCCATTATTAGTGACCTTCGGTATTCATCCTCTCGATGCCATCCTTCGCATAATCGCTTTGACCTAGGTCTTGGCGTGTTAGTGCTAAGTCTTTGGAAGACCGAGACTCTTTCTCGAGTTCTCGACACAGCTACACCGAAGCACCGCTTTGATAAGCTTGGAGCATAAACATGATCGGTGGCTTGGGGAGCCCCTTCAGACTTCTTTGTGCTCCCATGGTAGTATAACTCGCCGCATGAGTGCCGGAACAATCTTCCGTGATGTCGCACGATCTTCTGCATAACGCCTTCATCATCGATGAAAACGCCTCCGTCCGAGGACGACTTGTTTCGTAAGAACCGCCAAAAGTAACCCGCCTTGACTTTCGCCGGTGAGGATGAAGTCCCCGCGTACTCTGACTTCGATTTCACCAGATGCAAAGTCAGAGGAATCTTCTTGTCTTTGTGGGTGCAATCCAGATAGAGTGACCCGCGATTCTTTAGTGGACCCAGCGATCCTTGACTGAAGCCCCGGTCGCGGACGAGAGTTAGCTTCGCCGAAGTTCGATGCGCATTACCGGAGTTAACTCGGCCACTTTGGTTGAGGTGCTCAATCTTTGACTTGAGCACGGAGCAGAGTTACCCGGCGTGGTCGAAGCTGGATACCGAAGTTCGCTTGAGGTGAAGTGTCGACGACTTGGGCTTCCAAACCAGCCGTAATTTGTTGATGACTTCTCGCCTCTTCTTCAACTCGCTGCTTGTTGCACCAAAGCCCTTGCTTGTGCGAGGAGCGCGGGCGCTTCCGGATACGCCTTGAAGTGTGGAACGGTTCACCGACTCGACCCATTCATTTGTCGCCGCTTATAGAGTCTACGATCTCGACGCTCGAAGTTAACCTCGATCTTAGATCCGCCTATAGCGACCCCATCCATTGATTCTCTTGTCGGCTAATTATTTTGCCAGCGCCGACGCCGGGACGCTCTCTTTGAGAGAGTCACGGGCCATTGGCGGAATCGCACCCTTCCAAAGGTAAGGGTTCTCAAATTTTGGCCGCTTTTGTCCACAAGAACCACCGTTGTCCGTAGTCTTGACTGGCGGTGGTGGATTTTCTCGCCCAAGATCTGAGGCCGATTGGTCTTCCTTGCAGCGAGACCATCTTGACTTATGGGGAGCCGACCGACGAGGAAGAGAGGTACCAGACTTCTTTTAGTCAACTCAACTCGACCTCTTCTATCACCGGATCAATCACAGCTGCTAACGACGCTTCTTTGTTGAAGCTGCTAATTCATCCGGTCGCCATTGTTCGCGGAAAAGTAGACTTGTTATTCATTGCTTGTTATGAACTCGCTACGCTTCTTGGCCTACAACAAAATTCAAAACGAAGAAATGCCTTTTATTTCGCGCATAATGAAAACAAAAATTACAACTTCTTCCTTTAGAACAAACACGATCTCTATTTTACGATCCCCGCCATGGGTTCTTTGCCCGTGTCGGACTTTTGTTCGTCCGCGGACTACCGCAATTCGATCCTGTGGAAACCCTGTTCTAGAACTACAGACGCAGTGGCTCGCTTCACGAGGGAAACGGTTACCGAGGGGATCGCGACTCACGAAGGAGAGAATCGCCGGGATCGCACTCAATGGAGAGGATCGCGAGCGGTGAGATCTACTAGGAGAAATCACGCTTATTCTAGTCCACCCGAAGTTCGCTTTACCTTCCGATCCGGACGTCGATCGACTTGAGCTCACCGCGCTCGAATCGCAAGGTCAGAGATCTCGAGGGCTCTCCGTAAATCCACCAAAATCCAACCTTTGAACTGAGCACACCCCCTATTTATAGAAGACAAGGGGGTTTGAGGTCGACACCGCCGACACCAATGGTGTCCGCCTTTGTCGACACCAAACGTGTCCGTTTCACGACGCGCTTTGGCTTCTCGGCTTGGTTTTCGACTTTTCGATTTTTCCGCGACGCTCGCTCCGATCTTGTCGCCGCCGCTCTAAGTCCGCGGTTGGTTCACTTGATTGGTTTCATCCCGCCAACGATAGATGACGATCGGTCAATGTTCGAACCGGATTCGCCGACGCTCAAATCCGACGATCCCATCAGCTTCTTGTTGGATTCATTCCATAACACGTAGCTGCTGATTCGTGACGCTTTGCTGACCCACTTCATGTGTTCACACCGCTTAACGCCGGTTTGTCGAATGGGTTATTGGTTGTTAACCCAAATACAAGCTTCGCTCGCATCGATAAGCGATTTTAACTCCTACACCACATGTGTCCAAATAGGAAGTGGTTTACTACCTACGAGGCATTGATGGTGGAACCAGATTGATGGGGAACAACCATGCTTGTAAAACGGTGGGCTAGGTAATATCAAAATCAAGATGCATGATGGAGTGGTTCAACCTTATCGGATGTGAGGCATGTTCCCGACTTGTGAAAGAATCTTATCTCGTTGGTGCATGGACTCAAGGTTGTAAAATTATTACGGAGAACGGAGTGAAGAAGGTTGTTCGGGTTCCCTTGTAGTGATGAAGGGTGTTCGCCACGGTAATTTATATTCTCCCTCGTGCAATGACGGTGACGGAGATGCAGCCGCTGAAACCGGCGAAGTGGTGGAGACCCATGTGAGCACACACGGTTATGGCATAGGCGGCTTGGGCATATGTCGAGAAGGGTCTAGTTCGCTTGGTAAAGAGGGTCTCACAAGAATCAAGGAACCTAGCATGGATTTTATGAGGATTGTGTGTATGGAAAGTCACGTGGTTCAGCCGAGAAGCAAGTCTAAGAGCGAGGGATACTAGATTATGTGCACACGGATGTTTGGGGTCCGCTCGCACCACTTCTAAGGGTGGTTCCAAATTTTATGCCTCGCTCATAGATGACTATTCGAGGTATGCTTGGATTTACTACGAAACATAAGAATGAGGTGTTGAGACATTCAAGAAGTGGAAAGCAATGGTTGAGAACAGACGGAAAGAAATTAAAGACACTAAGATCCGATAACGGTACGCAGTATACGATGGTGCTTTCAAAGGAGTTCTCGCGGATCGAGGGAATTGTTCGACATCGACAGTCAACATCACGCAGTAATGGGGTCGCAGAGATCGAACCAACATTGCGGAGAAAGCAATGAGTATGCGATCATACCGGATTGGGCAACTAATGGTGGGCGAAGCGTGGCTACAGCCTTTGTTACATCGCGGAACCGCTCACCACATTCGACATTGATGGTGATACACCCTATGTGGTGTGGTCGGGAGCATGCGATTATGATAGGCTCGGAATTTTGGATGTACCGCCTACTATCACGCCAATCCAGGGAAAGCTTGACGCCGAGGACCAAGAAGGCAATATTCTTGGGATATGCGAGCATGAAAGGCTATCGCCTTTGGTGTACGGAAGATTCAAGTTCGTGGATCGCCAGGATGTTACCTTTGATGAGAAATCCATGATTGCTAGGGCTTCAAGGATGATGGTGTTAGGACCGATGAGACTTCTAAGTCTCGTGTTATTAAAATAGAACCTAAAGATTAACCGTGTTCTAGTCGTTCAAGTGGGAAGTCGCATGATGATGAGCTTGAGCAAGAGGAGGTTCAAAGAAGAGAATACACAAGCACTACAAGAATGCAGCCTTTTAAGGATAGTTTGGCTTCCACTAGGCCAAGGCGAGCATACAAGGTGTACGTAGCTAGGGACGATCAACCCCGGGCACTACGGAAGGTTAATTTGGTTGAATACGACTCTGAGGAGGACGAGCCTCCTTCAAGGAAGCTATTCGACAAGGATAGTGAGAGTTGGTTGGTCATGATGGAGGAAGAGATGGAATCTCTTCTGAAGAACCAAACATGGAGGTGGTCCCATTGCCCGTAGGAAGAAAAGCTATTGGTTGTAAGTGGGTGTATAAAAGAAAAGAAGATCTTTCAGAGCTCGGTGGTACAAGGTACAAGGCAAGGCTAGTGGCTAAGGGGTTTGCACAAAGAGAGGGTGTGGATTACAATGAGATATTTTCTCCGGTGGTGAAACACACTTCTATTCGGATGCTATTGAGTATTGTTGCTCATGGCGATCTTGAGCTGGAACAACTTGATGTTAAAACGGCCTTCTTGCACGGAGACTTGGATGAAGAGATCTACATGCATCAACCTGAGGGCTACAAGGTTGAGGACAAGGAGGATCATGTGTGTCGTTTGAAGAAGTCACGTATGGATTGAAACAATCTCCCGACAAAGGGTACAAGCGATTTGACTCCTTCATGCCGAAGAATGGGTTTTCCGGCTTAATTATGATTGTTGCGCTTATATTCGAAGCTTCGTGGAGGTAATTATATCTATCTCCTTTTGTATGTGGATGACATGCTTATTGCTTCTAAGAGCGGGGTGGAGATAGATAGGTGAAATCTCAACTTGGTGAAGAGTTCGATGAAGGACATGGGCCGCTAGGAAAATACCGGGTATGGAGATTAGAAGAGAGCTGCTAACCGACGCATTGTTCTTGAGTCGGGGCTATATAGAGCCGTGATCGCTAGGTTCTGGATGCAAAGTGCTAAGTCGGTGGTGACTCCATTGGCTCCACACTTTAGGCTTTCTCGGTAAACAATCACCCACTACGGAAGAGAAGGCGATATGGAGCGGTTCCCTATGCTAGTGCAAATGGCGCCTTAATGTACGAATGGTGTGTACACGCCGATATTTCACAGCGCATCGCATGGTCGTGATTCATGGCTTAATCCGAAAAGGCACACCGGAAAGCAAGGAAGTGGGTCCCGAGGTACTTAAAAGGTACCGCTGATAATGGGTCCGTTTTGGTGGAGAAACATGTCAGTTGATGGGTTTGTGGACTCGATTATGCGCGATCTAGATAGACTACGATCTACTACCGGTTATGTATTCGTGATACATGGGGCTCCTGCTAGTTGGCGATCGATGCCGCAGGCTATAGTGGCACTCTCTACTACGTAGGCCGAAAGTACATGGCCATGGCGAGGGAGTGAAGGAAGCATTATGGTATTGGGGTCTTCTAGATGATTTGGGGATTGAGCAGAAAACGGAACTTGTGGTGTGACAATGAGTGCAATTCACTTGGCGAAGAATCAAGTTCATCATGCTCGCATCAAGCATATCGATGTCGTATCATTTCGCGGCAGATGTCATAGAGGAAGGCGATATTTCTCTCATGAAGGTACATACAAATGAGAATTCGCACATGTTAACTAAGGTGGTCACGTGTAGCAAGTTTAAGCATTGCTTGGATTTACTTCATATCAACCTCGGTTGATCCGCCTAAGAGGGTACGACACCTTCTGCGGTGATGGGGTGAGGTGGAGACTATATGGAGAGCAATTACGTAACTATGGTTAGCTTGATCCCTGAATGGAATGCAGGCGTACCGCTGATAGGGCGCAACTGATTGGCCCGGTTTGGCTAATGGAGATCTCTTGTAATGTTCAAGGTGTTCTTCCTCGGTGTTCGGCCCAAACTTTGAGGTTTATCAAATAATGTACGAGGTGGAGAATTGTGAACACATGGGAAAGAAGTCTTTTTAGTCCCACATCTAAAACTCAAGGAAAGTTCTCAATTAATTCTCTTTAAATAGGGAATTAAACCTAGGATTTATGGAGTGGAGAAAAGAGAGAAAAGAGAGAGCTTGGAAGGATTTTACAAGAGGGAGGTCAATTTCTCTTGGGTAAAAATCAAAGTTTTTTTTTCTTTGGGATAAGCTTGTGGATTGTACAAGTCGTCGGTGTTCTTTATAGTCAAATCTCCCCTCACCCCCTCCCGTGGATGTAGGCAATTTTGCCGAACCATGTAAATCTCGTGTCTTTACTGTTTTGCTGTGTATTTGCTATTGTTTGTAGGTTCCCTTGATATCTCACTTTGTTGGGATATTTTACTTTCTATTCTTGCTTCCTTCGTGAAACGGGAATATATCAAGGCCTTCTCTCGTGTGATATCGCTTCCGCGGCGTGAGGGCGTTGACCCCGCATCCCAACACTATTCATGAGAGAAGACGAAGAAGAGAGAATCCCACAAGATTTTGATCTCGAAAGCTTTTAATGGCCGATGCTCTCTCTCGCCTCTCCCTTCTCCACTTCACTCTCAGCGGCACCACTCCTCCCTTTCTTCGCCCTTGATTCGCCCTCTCCTCGCCCCCAATCTCTCATTCAAGCCCCGCCAATCTCTATAAGGCCATCTCGACGCTTCTCTCGCCTCAAGGTAAATAGAAGAAAACCCATGTTTCATTATTTTATTTTTAAGTTCAGAAGAGCTAGAAGAAACCAAGTGGGACAAAACCAAAAAAATAAAAATCTCTTTTGCTCCTTTATATGGATAAATATGACCCATTTTCTCATGCGTGTGAAGGTGAAATAGGAGATTAAATTGAAGTTAGAAAGGAAAAATTAGTGGTGATTTTGCAAGGTTGAGATTTATAGGGTTGAATTGAAATTGCCTCGAAAAAATGGATTTATGCTTATTTCGCTTGTCTAAGAGTTGCCTCGCTTGGTACACGCAAAGGAATGAACAAGGAATGGAGGGAATAAGCCCGAATGGAATGCTTATTCTCATTCTCACGCTTGATGCGATTAGATAATGAAGTTGGAGTGACAATTTTTTTTAAATTTTTGATGTCAATAATTAATAATTAATTAAGGTAATATTTCAAATTTGATTACCACTTAAGTAGGAATACCCATTCCTATCATTTCATTGAGAATGCTCATTCCCACATAAAGTAGGAATGAAGGAGAAGTGAGAATAAGCATTCTAGCTTCTAAAAAGGTATTGTGTTTAGTACGCATAAATGAGAAGTGGGAATGAACATTCTATTCTCACTCATTCCCACGAACCAAACGAAGCGTAAGAGTTTTGAGTTTGACCATTTTTTATTGGAGTTGAGCTTAGCCATGTGAATACTAATAACCATAATTTTTTTTTGATAACCCAACCTGAAATTGAACCCAAGATTGTCGGAGCCATATTAGAACCTCCCAACTATCCTCGTCACATGCGGTGTCTATTATAACCATAATTTAAAGACTCACATTTCAAGTTAAAAGTCCATGTAGGTAGATGTGATCTATTGAATGTAAGAGAATCAAATTGTTTCGACATGATTTACTCAATGCATCAAATGGTCCCAAAATGCTTCTTCATCCCCAATGCTTCGCCGACAACGATAGAAACGAGCCTTTGAGGGGTCGATACTAAGTCGTGGTTGTGATCTTTGGCAAATGATGACACAACCCAGTTTGCTTCATCATCCAATTTCACACGCATATTTGCTTTGCAACCAGTTCGCATGCTAGAAATCTCTTTTGAAGGACTTTTTTCTAGCTTCTTCATCCCAATGTTTCGCCGACAACGATAGAAACGAGCCTTTGACGGGCTCGATACTAAGTCATGGTTGTGATCTTTGGCAAATGATGACACAACCCAGTTTGCTTCATCATCCAACTTCACACGCATATTTGCTTTGCAACCAGTTCGCATGCTAGAAATCTCTTTTGAAGGATTTTTTTCTAATATATTATCTCCATGTAATGGCTCCTTCTCTTTGCTTCTAGGATGACCCTCATGAGAACAGATGAAAACTTGCATTGTAATGGCATCCTTCTTCTTGGATCGATAACTAGATCCCTTCCTAATCCCGAAACCGGTGAGTAGTACATAAGCACTATAGTACTTCATCGCCTCCTCCAAGGTTTTGAACTTCATACCCTTCTTTGGTTCATCAACATGTTCCGTGTTACCAAAGTCTGCATCGAATTGGTCTTGCTCCTGTAGCTCATCTTCTTGAGTCATCTGTTGCATATTACTTAATTCTTGTAACCCGACGCTAGACCTCACATTGGGATTAGCCGAACCCTCAAGTAAGTGTGTGTCATCTATCTGTCAAAATAAATCTATCTGTCAAAATAAATAACAAGTATTACCAAAATAATTGTCTGAATGACATATTCATGAATTCGAAATGAAAATTAGCTCTAATATTACCATCTCTTTATTTGCATTCAAAAAGTTATCATTCAGGTGATCTCCGAACCATGCCATGATGATAAGCCTGTAATCAAATTAAGACCAGAACTAATTTTGAGCATTAAACATCAACAAACTCATATATTTATATAGATAATTCATGCAAAATTAAAATATATATATAATTATTCAAGTCCTGTTCTCAAATTTATTTAAAGAATTGAATATTATGAATGCACTTTAATAGGAAAGTTTGTGATCATGCACAGACGTAAAAGACATCCAAATATTTTAAGAACATAGAGATGGATTATTTATGTCCAAGGGTCTATAAGAATAAGGTCTTTTCTAATCTAAAATAATATTTAGTACAAAGGCCTAGATCAAGTTGAAAACTCCTCCATGGCTGAAAAATCCTTATGTCCAAGTTCTGTGTAGGGTCTATAAGAATAAGGTCTTTTCCTAATCTAAAATAATATTTAATACAAAGACCTAAATCAAGTTGAAAACTCCTCCATGGCTGAAAAATCCAAGATAAATTTAATATTGCCGAGGCAGGCAAACTATATCAAAAATCATGGGGAAAATTAACTTACTCTTCACATGGGGGGGGAGCAACTGAGCGGGACGAACGGCAAGGAGAAGAAAGAGATAAACCGGAGTGTTCGTGGTAAAAGTTGGTTTGTTATTCATTGCTTGTCTGAACTCGCTTACAGCTTCTTTGGCCTACAACAAAATTCAAACAAAGAGAAAGTGCCTTTTATTTTGAGGCGTACAATGAAAACGAAAATTATAACTTTCTCCTTAGTGAACAAACACGAGGATCTCAGTTATGTCGAGATCCTCGCTTGCGTGGGTTCTTTGCCTGTGCCGGGGACTTTTTGTGTCCGTGGACGACCGCGCAATCCCAATCCAGGTGGAAAACCGGGTTCTAAAACTACAGACGTGAAGGGGCTTGTTTCACAAGGAAACAAAGCTACCGAGGGGATCACACTCAACGGCGAGAGGATCGCCTTCGGGATCGTGATCACGAAGGAGAGGATCGTGGGGCGGTGAGATCTACTAGGAGAAATCCAGTGGCCATGCTTGACCCGAGTTAAACACCTGCTCTTGAAGATCGGCGTCGAGCGTTGCTGAAGGCTTGTAGATCTCGCGAGAATTACTCAAATCGCTCCAAGCTCTCACGAAATCCGCTCGGCCGGATCCCCGAAGAAGACACCCTCCTATTTATAATGACCGGGTGGCCGATTCACCGCCAAGTTGCCGAGGTGCCTCGCCAAGTCGCCGAGGTAGAAGCAAAGGCGGTTCGCTATGAACCGAGGCTCACCAAGTGAACACGAGGCTCGCCGATGGCAAGGTTCGCCGGCGCGAGGTTCGCCGCATGACGAGGTTCGCCAAATGAATATGAGGTTCGCCGTAGGACCGAGGTTCGCCAAACCGCGAGGTTCGCCGTAAGGAACCGAGGTTCGCCAAATGAATATGAGGCTCGCCGATGACGCAGGTTCGCCGATGACGAGGTTCGCCAAATGAATATGAGCTCGCCCGGATAGCGAGTTCGCCAAATGAATATGAGGCTCGCCAGATGGCGCAGGTTCGCCGTAGGACCGAGGTTCGCCAAACCGCGAGGTTCGCCGTAAGGAACCGAGGTTCGCCAAATGAACACGAGGCTCGCCGGATGGCAGGTTTTCCAAATGAATACGAGGTTTCACGGATGGCGAGGTTCGCCGTAGGAACCGAGGTTCGCCGATGACGAGGTTCGCAAAGCCGGTTCGCCTCTTAACGATTCGGCCGTCAGATTATCTTCGATGGGTTGTCATTCACCACTTCGCCACGAAGTTGGTTTCGGCTCTGTAAGTATTTTCAACGCCACAGATACCCCTCCAAAGTGTTTCGCCTCGCTCTTTTTTAGGCGGCCGGAATACTTTGGACATGATGGTTCCCGCCACGCAGAGGGTCCCAAAGTTAGCTTCAAGTCTTCGATTCTTTCGATCATCCAGCTTTATAGGATTTCTGATAAGATCACGGTGCTGCATTTATTGTCTGACCACTTTGTTGAAATCTTGATTCGAAGCTGGTGGGTGAGTTTTGTTTGTAACTCGTGTCGGTTGATTGTTGTTTGACTAACCATCAGACTTTTGGACTTCTCCGTATGTCGGCGAGCTCCTTGTTGGCGATACATGGAATTTTCATAACCCTCAATCGGCTATTTCTTCCATCATCACGTGTGTTGTTGGTTTAGCTACAGCAGGAGGACTAATCTTTCCATGGAGATATCCTCCGAGGATTCCTTGTCAAAACAGGAGGCCATCGTGATGGCTTTCAGTCGGCGAGTGCGACGCTTTGGCCTTTGTTGGGATATGATTATTCAAAGTGGGAGAAGTTTCTCCGATTAGACACGTTGTCCTGTCAACATGACTTACGCGCCTCACGTTGTTTCTCTCTTGAATATTATGGTGGGAGGAAATTACTGTTATCGAAGTTATCCTTAAGAACATGGGTTTATTCTCCGGGAACTCCTCGTTGAAAATTTAGAAACAGCTTTATACCCTAATCCTAGTGGAGTAGGATTGGGTGACGCTTTGATCGGCCGACATAATCCGCAGACGATCGAAGTTATCCTAAGAATATTTCTTGTGAGAATATTCTTCCGGGAACTTCTCACAAATTAGAAACAAGCTATACTGTGAATCCTAGTTGAGTAGGATTGAACCACATGGGAGAGTATTTAGAGAATTGAGCTCGTAACATCTCCAAAATCTTTCCAAATATTTAGGAAGAGGATGGATAAATTATTGGGTTGTTTTGGATTCCTTTTAGATATCCAATTGGGTTCAATTAGAATTCCTACTTGTTGTCAAATAGGACTCCTTATTCAAAGAGGATTGGGTCCATATGAGATTGTTATAAATACCCACAAACCCTCCTTCCTCTTGACCTAGGCCGCCCCCTTTTCTCTGCACTTTTTCTCTTGTTTTCTTCGGCCAGATCGCTTCATCTTCTCCAACAACGAGGTATGATGAGGGTTTTATTTTCTTCTTCTTTTTTTTTGTTGCATGCATGAACAGTGGCGCGGCTGGGCTGGCCGACATAGGTGGCACCGGGACCGCTGGCCATGGGCGGGCGGGCGCCGACAGCGGCGGCGACAGTGCTGGCAGTGGCGGAGCTGGCCGGCGACGGCCGCCAGCGCCGGCCTCGGTCACTGACCGAAGCCCGGGCCGAAGCGGTCGGCCGGGCCTGGTCAGGATCAGTGCTCAGTCACTGGCGCTTCTGGCCGTGACCGAAGCCAGCGCCGGGCGAGGCTCGGCTGTTCGCGGCACCCTTGGTCGAAGCGCGGTCGTCGTCCGTTTTGTTGACGCCTGTTGATGCTCCAGCCATGATTGATGAACCATGACCCGACCGACGGGCTTTTTGATGCTACATTTGCCGATTTTCAATCGCAGATTTGACTTTTGTTATATTTTGCGCCGGCATGTCATCGTGAAGATCACGCGCCGAGGAGTCGATCAACTCGCACGGCGCTTGAACGCACACCTCTTTCGTGGTGCACCAGCGCCATCATATTCTCATACATATATATGCGATATCCCTTTCGGCTCTCCTTTATGAGGCGATTGGGAAGAGCCAAATCCTCCTTTGTGGGGATCGACGCTGCAGATTGTGCTCACTACGCCCCGCTTCGTTTCTCCTTTGTGAGGCGATTGGGAAGCGAGATTCTCCTTCGTGAGGATTGGGGCTTCAAAGATCACCCGCCTCGATATCTTTAACGGAGCGCATTTCATACCGCACTTTGCCTCAGAGAACAAGACATATTGTTGCTTTGTTTACGCGACTATATTCATCGTTCTCCGGGTATCCGATACGGATGAAATCGCCATACCGCTATAAGGTCGCGGACTCAATCTATGTAAGATGAATTCAACGCCTTTATTAACTGAATATTTTCGATTTCAGTTGATTATTCCTCGAGTTCCGACTCACGCTAGCTGATGGGTTTATAGCGCTATTATTCTACGCGGTGACGATCCCGCGATCTTTTATCTCTTTGCATCCGCACGCCATCGGAGACGATTCGTGATCAGAAGTTGAGGGGAATTCTCGTGATTCTCGTGCT
Organism: Asparagus setaceus; assembly: GCA_012295165.1. Lineage (NCBI taxonomy): Eukaryota > Viridiplantae > Streptophyta > Magnoliopsida > Asparagales > Asparagaceae > Asparagus > Asparagus setaceus. The sequence goes on along the minus strand of CM022703.1, from coordinate 65,342,796 downwards.
ATTAACTACCGATGCGCCACTTGTAAGGACACCACCCACCAACCTGCGAAAAATAGATTATCCGTTCGGCGACTCGCTTAAAGATCCGGACACGCATCGAGAGTGAGCGGTGGTTGAACAAAGACGACGGAGGTCTTTTGCATATTCCTGATACCTCGCCTCTCATTGATCGATTCAGCGCCACGCCATGACACGCCAGATGTCCCGGCCCGACCGAGGAGCACGATCATATTCATTATGGATTTATTACCCACAGCCGCCCGGTTCCAACAGAATCGTGGTCGCCGGTCTTCATCCTCGATTGGGGTTGGACACACCACCCGCGGATGAGATTTTTGTTACCGCTTCAACTCAAGAATCGCCTTGCTAAGTTAGCGGCGAAATGCCGCCGCCCAGCCATAGATTCTTCTACCGGGTTCACTCGCAAGTAAGCACCGGTGGGGTCGCTTAACCACTACGCCCTCAACCGATGGGACGGGAACTTCGCGCTTGTGGCCTCAGATCACTATTCGCCACCATGTATGGCCTTCCAATCAATGCCAACCATTTCTTCACCTTGTTTGAACTTTATAATCTAGATTCAAACACGTTTCACTAAACACTGAGTAATGGGCTCTTCATGAGATGTACCAATCTCGATTTACCCATGGGGAAGATGTCAGACAAGAATACTTCCTTCCAATCAGAACTAAATCGATCAAGAAACACACACCAATCGCATAGACTTTGTGGGACCTCACTTGTCATTATCATATAGCTCGCCCAATCAACCTTTGCGCCAAGAGGAAATTGCAAGTGAGTTCAAGCAGTTCGCCAATTATTTGTTCCAGCATTTGGAGGACAAATCTAGCGAGGAAATATGTGAATTGTCACCGCTCACTCCCTCAAAGGTTAATGAACTGATCAAGAAGTCTGAGGCTAACTCCTATACCAACTACGGAGGATGGTTTTCCTTCAGACCAAATTTGCAACCTCGGCATGCAGGAAGCCTATCCAAATGACCACTTCCAGCCAGCCTATCTCTAACCGCTAAAGAAGTGTGTGGTTCCCTATCTGATGATGCCTTACCTTTGGAGGTCCTTTTCCTCAGCTCAGCCTTGTCCACAAGAAGGAACTCTCCTTCCTGTAATGGTGGTCAACATTCACCGGGTTGCATATAGTTCGCTGCTATCGGGAAAGATGAGCCATCCTCTCGTATCCCTCCGTCCAGTAGAGCTTCCATATACCTATTTAATGGCTTGGCTGGTCTTTCATCGTCCGACATGATGTCAGCCCTGTGTTCTACGTAATCGCCTACTCTTTCAAGTGTTGATAGAGGAGGTGATGGAAGGGTGCGGCTTCACCGAGATCAAGAAACAACCGCAGCATTCATAGAGGGTGGATCTTTTCCGTGTGTTTTCCTCGATTCTCCTGGCCAATATGGTGAGTCCCCGGTCGACTAAGAGGTGCCAAGACACGCAGACTTCACTGACATTGGTCGCCTAACCGCTAGTAAACATCGTGCCAGTACCACTTTCCGTGAAAGAGGAATGCTTCATTGAGCCTTATCTTCCTCGCCGCTTTTGCTCGCCGCCGGGTTACCACCAACTTTATATTGGGAACCCGAACCGATGGCTCAAGACTCACGGTGGACTCGTGGATGGCCTTCGAGCTGGTTGTGGAGTGTCACGGATGCACCGGGTGCTAGATTTAGTCTCACGAAGTTCGTGACTGCCACCGGAGCTCCATCTTTCTCCATTGTAGTTGGCTCTTTGTAGCTAACGAGCCAGTCCCCGTAAGGGCTATTTCAGATTCGGTCGGTTTACATCGCTGAAATGATACTCGCATCTCGTGACCATTCAATCTCGTAAGAAGGCCGCCAAACTCCTCGTGCAAATTGAAATCGCAGAGGAGGTCCCAAGTTCTGTTGCTGGGAATTTAGGGGAGGACCAAGCGGAGGCTGCAGTTTATGAGAAGGATCTTGGTACTTTCTCCTCTTTCCCTTCGTTTTCTCACCCTCTCTATCGGATTTCTCATTCAACTGAATTCTCAGGAAAATCTATTGAAGAAGAAGAATTTCAACCTTCTCGAGGGGTTAAACGAAAGAGGTTAGTCCATAGGACTCGGGTGAATCCTTGGTCTTTTGACATGGACTTGACCACCGGTGATCCGATCAGTGACGGAGGTAAGATCTCTCCGTAATGTAATCTGATCTTTTTAAACTCTCGGCTTTTGGAGACTGACATTTCTCCATTCCCATGTGGGCTTTGATTTTCCTCACCATGATTCTGCTGGACCTAGTTCCACTCATGTCGAGCCTAGCTTCACTCAACAGATGTATGGAGCTATGGCAGAGAATCCTGGGAATACCAATGTAGGACCTAATTCGGTGGAACCAGGTACATCTAACATTGATAATTCCCCTTCTGGATGGCGAATGCGAGAAATGACTGACTCGGAATTCGTCCCCCCACTAATTGCCTCTTCGCTCTTTGCTCTTCTAGAGAAATTGCAGGAGACAAATGCACCAATCGAGAATAGGCAAGGTACCCCCACTGTAGGAGGTAAACCGCCTTACGATTGTTTGCCCATTTTCAGTTGCATTCATTCTTTTCTAATGCTTCCCCTTTTCAGACTTCTCAATGGAGGACTTCGCGGAATCTGGTCTCTACGACGACACTTCTATGGATGACCTGCTATGCGCTCTGTCGCAGGATGGCGATGCTCTTGGTGAAGACTTAGCCGAGGCCACAATCCCCGGGGAAGGTATGAATTTTCTCCTCGGCTAATTATAGGACCAGCCCCTTGGCTAATACTACTATAATTTAAAGGGTTTGAGGAATTCTTTCCATATAGTGGCGCATACCTTCCTCGCCGCTTCTAATCCCGGCTACACGCGATTGCTGAGATAGATGAGCACACTGAGGGGTCAGCTGCCGTTGATAGTATTCCAGCGATAGGTACACCTCTGATAGACTCGCCAGTCCCTGAAACCATGCTGAAAGAGACGGGTAAGAGTCCTTTAACTGAATATGTCTTCACCCCATTTTTGATTGAGGATTTTAAAATCCTCTGTTCTCTTACGCAGAGCCTACATCTCGCCTCCATGATTTGGCGAGGACGCTGATGGCGGACGAAGATCCATCCCGACTTACCATCTGTTTAGAAGTGCGCTCGTTCTTATCATTGATGAACATGGTAATCGATAAGATTCTTCGTGGCGGGCTTTCTTTCCATCAGTTCAGGCCATTGCTTGGTCCCCGGACAGCCCTGATACGGGATATGGGTTATCCTGAACTGGCTCGGGCCATTGCCGCACACCCATCCGAGGGAAAGCTTCAGATCGCAAGAACCGCGCTGGGCTTCCTCATACATTGCCGCCGTGACCGCTTAGAGGCCCCGCCGATGCTCGTGTTTTTACTAGGCTCGAGGTCCAGATGCAGAGAGACCGCGCTGATCAGCTCGGAGTTATTGTTGCAGAGACATATTCCTCCCTAAGCCACATCCAGACTGATATTGTAGCGAGTGCGGAGAGGATAATATTGCTCAGGGGACAGCTCCATGCCGAGGAAGATAAGATGAGCAGTTTGGAGCTAGCTAAGGCTAACAAGGAAGAAGCTTTCACCGTCGCATCTAGGGAACTCGAATCGTCGGGCGTAAGTCGGCCGAGATGGAAGAGGCAGCCACGAAGACACCAATACCGATGAGGCCCTTCGTATCGAGTAGCAGGACTAACTCTACCAGTTTACAATGGTGAAGTGTCTCACCAACAACAAATCCTTTACCACGCACTTGATGTTTAGACAGCTTGTAGCTTCGTTTATGTTTAATTCAACTAATAAGATTTATTCCTTCATTGTTTATTATGATTCTTTACTGGCCGTAAATAATTAACCATAATACTTATAGGATTTTTGGCAAACCCTCACCATCAACGGGTTTGATTAGCCTTTACCAACCACCGCTTGAGTTGGCTAGCGGCGATTCTTCGATCCGCTCCGACGGACGTTGTGCTAAAAGAATGAAACTCTTCTAGACTTGTTGCTATGATATTGAATACATAGGCTCGGTGCTCTTTTATGGGCAAGAGTCCATTCGCCACGCCAGCAGCTGCAGACTCATCCTTCTTAGGCTTCGGATAAAATGCCCTAATCAACTCGTGTCTTCTTCAATCGAAAAGACTAAACCGCAACGCTGCAGAGGCGCTGGCTTTATCCCTTCTTAGGCTTGGGATAAAATGCCCCGTAATCAACTCGTGTCTTCTTCAATCGGAAAGACTAAACCGGCGACGCCAGGAAGGCCTGCTTTAGGGTTATCGCCAACCCTAGCCCTCAATGGGTTTGATGAGCCTTTACCAACTACCGCTTGAGTTGGCTAGCATGTAGATTATCTAAACCGCTCTACACACAACGCTGTGCTAAAAGAATGAAACTCTCTTAGACTTAATGCTACGATGTTGAATACGTAGGCTTCGCTTTTATCACGGGAATAGACTACCCGCAACGCTACGGCAGGCGGCTTTATCCCTTCTAGGCTTGGATAAAATGCCCTTAATCAACTCGTGTCTTCTTCAATCGGAGAAAAGACTAAACCGCAACGCTGCATAGCGCTGGCTTTATCCCTTCTTAGGCTTGGGATAAAATGCCCCGTAATCAACTCGTGTCTTCAATCGAGAAAGACTAAACCGCAACGCTGCAGTTAGGCATTAACTTTGGGTTATACCAACCCCAAATTTCAACGGTTTGATAAGCCTTTACCAACTACCGCTTGAGTTGGGCTAGCATGTAGATTATCTAAACCGCTCTACACACAACGCTGTGCTAAAAGAATGAAACTCTCTTAGACTTAATGCTACGATGTTGAATAATGAGGCTTCGCTTTTATCAATGAATAGACTACCCGCAACGCTACGGCAGGCGGCTTTATCCCTTCTTAGGCTTCGGATAAAATGCCCTTAATCAACTCGTGTCTTCAATCGAGAAAGACTAAACCGCAACGCTGTTAGCGTTGGCTTTATCCCTTCTTAGGCTTCGATAAAATGCCCCGTAATCAACTCGTGTCTTCAATCGGAGAAAAGACTAAACCGCAACGCTGTTAGCGTTGGCTTTATCCCTTCTTAGGCTTCGGATAAAATGCCCTTAATCAACTCGTGTCTTCAATCGGAGAAAAGACTAAACCGCAACGCTGCAGAGGCGCTGGCTTTATCCCTTCTTAGGCTTCGATAAAATACCCCAAGATGAATCTTGGTGTCTTCTTTGACCGAGAATGACCGAACCGCTTAAGATTGATTAAGGTGGGAAAGGAAGAACGGTTCTATTCCTCAAAATGAAACCAATAGCGTGGGGCCGTAGGAATCGAAAAGACTCGTGACCTTCAAAGCGACAACCCGGTCCGAAAATCCCTACAAGATACCTTCACCGGCTACCTAAGATGAAAGATGGAACTAAAGTGGGATCTCCACTTCGAGAACCAAGAAGACTCAGCACCTTCACGGACAACCCGGTTCGAAAATCCCAACAAGATACCTTCAATGGGCGCTACCTAAGATGAGAGATGGAACTAAGAGTGGATCTTCACTTCGAGAACCGCAGAAGACTCGTGCAACCTTCACCGGACAACCCGGTTCGAAAATCCCTACAAGATACCTTCACCGGCGCTACCTAAGATGAGAGGTGGAACTAAGAGGGATCTCCACCGAGAACCGAAAGGACTCGTGACCTTCAGCGACAACCTGGTCTAAAAATCCCTACAAGATACCTTCACCGGGCGCCACTGGAGAAAATGGAACTAAGAGTGGATCTCCACCGAGAACCGAAGGACTCAGTGACCTTCGGACGACAACCCGGTCCGAAAATCCCTACAAGATACCTTCACCGGGCGCTACCTAAGATGAGATGGAACTAAGAGTGGATCTCCACTTCGAGAACCGCAAAGACTCGTGCAACCTTCACGGACAACCCGGTTCTGAAAATCCCTACAAGATACCTTCACCGCTACCTAGGAGAGGGATGGATGTAACCCTTCCGCTTGTCACGAAAGGATCTTACGCTTGAGAGGAAGAATTTTATATTCTATCTCGGCGTGAGGATTTGATTGGGCCTCTTGTTCATAGAAGGAATCAAGAGGGGTTTTGGTAACGCACGTAAAATTTGTAGACCTACCGTCAAGACATTTGATCAGCGGGGGAGATTATGGTGGAGGATAAATCTAGGGTTATCCTCGAGGAAAGTGGGTGAAACATCCCACGAGGAACTTCCCGCCGAACGGGTTATCCTCAAGATACTAAGGGTAGTATTTCTTGGGAACTTCCCATTATCGGCATTAATGGGCCATTACGGGTGATTAGGTGATGCCTTTCATTAGATGTAGTTTCTATTACAAGCGGACCCTCCCATTTAGGCTCGAATTTGCCTTTCTTCTTGGAAGTGAGGATTATCGATTCGGTCGGCGGGCGAGATCTCCTCCTTAAAGGTTCTCTGTCGAACTTTCTTGTTGAAAGCCCTCGACATCCTAGCTTGATAGAACTCAATGCGTTGTTGAGCCTCCAGACGCTTTTCATCTAACATCTCGAGCTCTTCGAGACGTTTTTGATGTTGCTCTTCGGTCGTCATCTCTATTGAAAGGGCGATGCTATGACGGAATCTAGATTTAACGGAGAATCGCTTCACATCCGTAAACCCAGTGCGGGGTTGCTCCGATTGGCGTCGTCTGATCGTCGCGATCGCGAGTGCTTCTCAAGTTTATCATCGGTCTAAGCTTATTCTTCACAAGCTTTGATAAAATCTTGATAATCGTCTTGTTGAGCATATCGGCTAATCTATTTGCTGGATTATAGAACATCGGCGAGGCGTCTTGAATCTTGAATTTCTCGCAAAACCTGATGAAGGAATTGCCGATGAATTGGGGACCGCTGTCATGCACGATCCGCCTTGGGACACCGTGGTCGATAGATGACGTGGTGTTTGATAAATTTGACGACGGTACTCGCTTTACTTCTTTTAGCGGGATTGCTTGACCTACTTGGAGAAGTAGTCGGTGATCGCTAAAATAAATCGACGCTCTTTGACCGACGGAGGAAAATAGGACCTACAGCGTCCATTCCTCATGTCTCAAATGGCGAGGATGTGGGAAGGATGCTGCTCACGGAGGCGATGCATATAATTAGCGTGAATTTGTACGGCGTGGCATTCACGGCGTCTGGCGGCTGCGTCGTTAACCATTGTTGGCTAATAATAGCCCATTCTCCGATACCATCATAGAGTTTGGGACCAGTTGGTGTGCACCACATTCACCTCGTGCTTCCTAAGGACTTCTTCAGCTTTGTTTGAAGGCATCGAATAAAATCGCTGCACTTCCTGCATATAACATCCTGCCTATGTGTCGAAGAATCTTAGAGCTCTTCACGGATTGACTTTCTCCTTCACGCCTTCCTCGTAGAATACCATGTAAGACGAGTCGATGATAGGAAAGCCAATCTCGGCTCCAATTTGGTTTGGGTCGATATACCTCTTTGGTAACTACCCCTTCGTTTTCTTGCACATCATCATATATCGGTACAAAAAGCTGATGAGTCCTGACCGTAACTAGTTGCTCGGTCTCGAAAGGTTGTGCTAATGACACAGCTAACGCCGCCAGTGCATCCGCGTAAGCATTCTGAAGGCGCGGGATATATTCAATGAAGAATTCTTTAAATGAGTCTGCCATTTCAACGGCTACCTGATGATAGGGGACCAGATCAGGGTTCCTAACTTCGTAGTCACCACGGATCTGCTTGACTATCAGCTGCGAATCGCCGTACGCTTCAAGATACTCGACCCCCAGCTCCTTGGCGAAACTAAGTCCAATAAGTAGCGCATTGTATTCGGCCACATTATTAGAGCACGGTTCGGTGAGCGAATAAGCACGGGGCATGACATGATTCCCCGGGGAAACTAAGACAACTCCTACTCCAGCGGAGATCTTAGAACATCCGGGGGCACTTGCCACATCGGTAGCTCGAGAAGCTCCGTCGAAATACAATCGCCATATTTGTTGGTGCGATGTAGTGTTGACTTCTTGAACTTCATCGTAGTTCATCATACGCTCTACCGCCTGCCTGTCAAGTACCAAGAGATCGCGAATCGCTTGTCCTTTGACCGACTTCTATTGTTTGAAGTGCAAGTCATATTGAGACAAGAGCAAGGCCCATTTCGCCAAACGCCAACTCATTGAGACCGGCCGGGTCATAAATATTCGTGACCAATTTACGCGAGATAACATAAATCGCTTGTCCGACTAAATAGTGCCGCGATCTTCAATCGCTAACACTAATGCAAGGCACCGCTTCACCATCGGATATCGAGACTCAAAGACCACTAATGTCCGCCAGTAATATATCGCTTATTCGCGGACCGCCATCGCCCCGCGAAAAGGCGCTTAACGAAAGTGATCCGCTGCCTTGACGAGATCGTAAACGGTTTTCCGCATCACGTGCAACAAGAACAGAGGTTTAGCGAGATACGATTTGATCTCTTCAAACGCCGCGCGCCGCCCCAAATAAACGACACGCTCTTCTTGTTCAACTTAGAGAACGGTTGGCACTTCCTGATAGGTTCGATATGAACCGCCGGATGTACGCCAATCGCCATTGCAACCCCCGAAGTTCTCTCGATTTCTCGGAGGTTGCAACTCTTGAATCGCCTTTACTTTGTCAGGATCGACGTGGATTCCCTTGTCGGTGATGACAAAGCCGAGGAACTTGCCACTGGACATCCCGAGGAAGGATTTGGCAGGGTTCATCTTTAGTTGATGAGTCCGCATGAGCTCGAACACCGTCCTGAGATCTTTGACATGATCTCGCTTGTCACGGCTTTTCACGACCAAGTCATCAACATAGCATTCAACCGTTTTTCGGAGATGATCCTGGAAGATCTTAGTCATTGCTCGCTGGTACGTGGCGCCAGCATTTTTCAGGCCGAACGGCATGACTGTGTAGCAATATATACCGATGGCTTCGGAATGTGTTTGGCATCATCGGGGTGCATCTTGATCCGTTGTATCCCGAAACCATCCATGAATGACATTCTTTCAAATCCACACGTATTGTCGACTATGACATCGTGATTGGAAGAGGAAAGTCATCTTTCGCAAGCAGCCGCTCAGTCTCTATAGTCAACACGCATCCTAATCGAACCATTCTTCTTCATGACCGACTATATTCGCCACCCAATCCGGATGTTGAATTTCCTCGATGAATCCGATCCTATGAGTTTCTTCACTTCGCCTACGATTGCTCAGAAGATTTGTGGATCTAAACCGCCTTTGCATTGCTTGACAGGTTTGACTTCCACCTTGATGTTGAGGTGATGAGTCGCCACATTAGGGTTGAGTCCTGGCATGTCCTCGTAGCTCCAGGCAAACACGTCGATATACTCCCTGATTAGGGTGATCAACTCTTCCTTCTCTTCTGAGGGAAGACTATTACTGACGTTTATGAGTTTAGGATGCTCTCCGTCACCCATATTAACCTGGACTACCTCATCCTTAGTGGGGGGCTCTCTTTGTTCGAATCTATCCCCAAACTGCTCTTGGAGTTGATGGATCCATGGGTCTTCCCATGTTGGCATGTCTTCATCACTCTCAACAGTAGCAGGATCAACCGTAGCCATATTTGATATTAAAGCCTTGAAAGCTTCTACGCAGGCCGGTGTCTAATCCCAAGTCAAGAATCGCATTTAATGTCCGTCTCCCTCATCGAGTGGATTATCATCAATCAGCCATGAGCATTCATCTTCTGAGGAGGATTCATACCCCAATCCCCTTCTAAATGCGTAGTAGTTATCCGGCTTTCCTTTTGGGACATATGCCGCTTTAGGAGGGTGTCGAGGACCTCGTCCGAAACAAAGACCTTCCCCTTGTGTGAAGTCATACCCCCACTTTTTCATGATATCCAGAGCCCAACTATATCTAAATGTGTGGAGGATAGGCCCATCGTCGTCTTTATCTTCTTCGAAAATGATTCGGCTGGAACAAAGATCTCCTTTTCCGTGAAACCAAGTTTTTTCATTGCTTGATCTTCGGATTACAAGTGTTGCCCCAAAGGAGTCTCAAATTATGGCGAAGCAAGATGACCGAAGTCGGTAGGTGCAATTCGATTGTTGTATAAACTCGCTATTACATCATTCAAAGACTAAGGGTACTCTAAATCGCCATTTATTGATTTATCTAATTTGCCATTATAATGTTCATCCGACGATTCTTCATCGCCAAGATTGATTACAAGGTACAATGTCATTTAAAACAAAACCACCGCTATAATCAAGCCCGCCGCAGACGTTTTCACCGCTGTCCGCGCCTTGGACCGATGATTCGGGCCGGACTTATTATCGTAGAGGAGGGAATCGCGAAATAATTCTCCATTCCCTTAAACGGTCGCTTGTTCACACCACCGCCTTGACTTCATTATTTGTGTCCACATATTTTAGACATCGATGAAGAGTAGATGGGACTATAACGCTACTGCGGATCTAAGGTCACTCCAACAATAGGTTATAGGAAGTTTCTGCATCGATCACATAGCAGGTGACTTCGGACTTCAAGTCCACCATTTGGCACTTAATCCGGATTTTACCAAGTGGGCGTGACCCGCTGGTGTTAAATTCATAAATCATTGTGCCTGTAGATGCCAGCTTACTGGCAGGGATTCCAAGATGATACATGAGGCGCAGGGGCATGATGCTCACAGCGGAACCCGAATCGACTTGGATCCGGTTAACTTCGCTAGAACCAATATACCCGGTGAAGTATAGCGGCCTATCGTGCTTGGAATCCCTTGTCTGCATATCCTCCTTTGTAAAGGTGATGCAAGGCAAGTGTTTAGCCGCCAGGTTGCATTGTTGGGCCGATTCTTTCGGACTCGGCTTGATCTGAGCGAGAAACACCTCAGAGTCAGCCAGAGCTTCTTGTAGAGCTTCCCGGGTTTCCTTTGATAATCGGAGTAACTCATAGAGAGTTATCCGCCGATGTTTGCCAATCGGGTCATAACATCGCTGCACGGAGAATTTGATGTTCTCGGTCTATCCCTTACAATCGGGCGATTGAATCGACCGCCGAGTTGTGCTTCCCCGGCCTCGTGGTTGCTTCTCCTTTGCTTTAGCCGCTTTCTTTGCGTACGCCTCGCTGTTGTACTTTCTCCTCGAAAGTGAGAGGAGCTGCGCTACCCCCGCCGATAACGCTTCGTGATTCGGTTTGGAATCTCCTGATACTTGTAGTTGTATTCGTGCTCACTCCTTGTGGCAAAGACTTCATGCTCGCCCTCCAAAATTGAAGGTTGCCACTTCTTCATCGTCCTTTTCTCGAATTGCCGGCTGCTTGGCATAGTTTGCCTTTTCCCTTGACTTTTTGTCAAGACGCAGCTCCACCGATCGCCTTCCAAAGAAGTCGTGGTGGACCCAAAGGATTTCTCCGCTTGTCGTCAGATGCGGTACGAGCCCTTCTCACGCTGTTCGTGAGGATCCTCATTCACCATCTTCATTCCTACCTTCACAACCGGGCGCGGTTGAAACCAATCCAAAGGAACTGATCCAAAGCTTATAGAGATTGCATTTGCTCCCACCTTCTTTTCTTTAGAAGGTTTTGGAGTGATGACTCCAACATCGATCAAGGCTTGAATCTTGTCCCTGAGATGGTAGCAGAATTTCGTAGGATGATGCACCACCCTGTGATAAGCACAGTACTTAGGATCCGTAACTTTCTTTGTCTCTTCTTGATTTATAATCGGGGACAACTGAATCTTATTGTTCTCCAGAAGGTATTTGAAAATGCCCGTAACTTCCTCATCTTTGAACGAGTAAGTCTTGGGAAACCTCGAACCGTGGTTTCGATTCTCGAAGTTTGCCGGTGCCATTGAGGTCGCATTGTGCCGGTGTGGTTGGAGTTCGGTTTGATTGGCGCCTACGCACTTTGCCGGCGCTTTACCTCTCCGCTGGCACAAAATTCGCTTATTCGTGTTTGTCGCCGGCTGGCCTCTTTCGCTTCCTTTTGAGGAACCTTTCGCCTTGCTTCCACGAACTTTTAAGTCCTTCCACGCTATAGATGGTGCTGTCCCCATTGCTTCGGAGCACGCCTATTGACAAATTATCGTGCAGGTCCGAGGATGAACTCCTCTCATATCGGATCCCGCAATTCATTGCCTTGTTACGAATCGCTTGACAAAGATATCCACGCTTTCCATTCTTCGCTGGCCGAGTAATGTTCTAATGGATACCTCTGTATCGCCATCAAAGAAGTTGGAGAGAAACAAGGACTCCATATCGCCCCAACCGTTGATGCTCCCTTGTTTAAGACGGCGGTACCAATCGGCAGCACTAAGGGTGCCAACGAATGACCGAACCATCGTGGGCTCATTGCCGAATAACCCCGAGGTGCGACTTGAAGTAAATCAAGTCTTTGCGTCGGGGAACCCTTACCACAAATGGTGTAAAGTTTATTAATTAAACTTTGAAGGGTATGGGATTGATTCCCACTCCTTCGAGTATGGGCAAGGGATACCGTTTCTTCACCTCTTGAGTGGAAATCAACGAGTTAATTTTGCTCGAGGTCTTTAATCTTCTCGCTCATGAACAATAGCAGCGTCGCGTGGTTCAGGGGGGTTATCATCTTCTTGTGCTTCCTCCTGATCTGAGTCGCTGTCATCTTGATCGAGGTCGATGCGCTGACTCGATTCACCTCGATGTTTTGTCAAGGCTTGGATCTGTTGGTCATGCATTTCTCTCATCGTCGCATGGCCAACTCCATCTCTAATTTGAAGTTTTCCCGCTGTTTGTTCAATGCTTCGCCTAGCATCTTGGCCACCTGATCTGTAGGCTGATCATAAGCGCTTTGGGGCTCCTTCACTAGATACAAGATGATCGAGGCGATTGCGGAGCCAATATCCGACGTATCATCCTCCGCGGGTATCCCTTTCGAAGTTTGTCGATCTCGATCGCCGGATAGTCCCGACCGCAAACGAAGTTAACCGCTATGATGCGCCGAATAGTCCTTGACGACGGTTCTTTGCCGCCATATTATTAGTGACCTCTCGCACCATCCTCTCTCGATGCCATCCTTCGCGGAATCGCCTTTGACCTAGGTCTTGGCGTGTTGGTGCTAAGTCTCTCGAAGACCGAGACTCTTTCTCGAGTTTCTTGACAACAATTACACCGAGCACCGCTTTGATAAGCTTGAGCATAAACATGACTGGGTTACTTGGGAGCCCCTTCGAGATTTCTTTGTGCTCCCGCACGGTAGTATAACTCGCCGGCATGAGTGTCGGAGCAATCCTCCAGATGTCGACCCGGTTCTGTATAACGCCTCATCGCCGATAAAACGCTCCGTCCGAGGATCTAATTGTTTCAGAAGAACCGCCGAAGTAACCCGCCTTGACTTTCGCTTCTGTGAGGGTGAAGTTCGCGCATCGTGACTCACTTTCAACCGGTATGTAAAGTCAGGAATCTTCTTGTCTTTGTGGGTACGACCCTCATTAGAGTGACCACGATTCTTTAGCGGACCCAGCGATCCTTGATGGTAAGCCCGCTGGTCGGGATGGAGTTGGCTTCACGGAGTTTGGGTGACGCCGGAGGTAACTTTGGCATCACTTTCGCTGAAGTGCCACGCCTTTGATCTAAGCACGAGAGGAGTTGGTCTCCGGCCGCGTGGTCGGGCTTAGATGCCCAGTTCGCCGGAGGTGAAGTGTTGACGGACTTGGGCTTCCAAACCAGCTCAATTTGTTGATGACTTCTTGCCCTCTTTCAACTCGCGGGCTTGTTGCACCAAAGCCCTGGCCATGGATGGTGCCGTCCCCATTGCTTCGGAGCACGCCTATTGACAAATTACTGTAGGTGTCCGAGGATGAACTCCTCGTTATCGGATCGGCAATTCATTGCCTTGTTACGGAATCGTTTGACAAAGATATCCACAGCTTCCATTCTTCGCCCGAAAGTAATGTTCTAATGGATACCTCGGTATCGTCATCAAAGAAGTTGGAGAGAAACAAGGACTCCATATCGTCCCAGCTGTTGATGCTCCCCTGTTTAAGACGGCGGTACCAATCGAAGGCAGCTCCACGAAGGGTGCCAACGAATGACCGAACCATCAGGGGCTCATTGCCAGAAATAACCCCGAGGTGCGACTTGAAGTAAATCAAGTGCTGCGTCGGGGAACCCTTACCGTCAAATGGTGTAAAGTTTATTAATTAAACTTTGAAGGGTATGGGATTGATTCCCACTCCTTCGAGTATGGGCAAGGGATACCCGTCTTCTTCACCTCTTGAGTGGAAATCAACGAGTTAATTTTGCTCTCGAGGTCTTTAATCTTCTCGTTCTCATGAACAATAGCAGCGTCGCGTGGTTCAGGGGGGTTATCATCTTCTTGTGCTTCCTCCTGATCTGAGTCGCTGTCATCTTGATCGAGGTCGATGCGCTGACTCGATTCACCTCGATGTTTTGTCAAGGCTTGGATCTGTTGGTCATGCATTTCTCTCATCGTCTGCATGGCCAACTCCATCTCTAATTTGAAGTTTTCCCGTTGTTTGTTCAATGCTTCGTCTAGCATCTTGGCCACCTGATCTGTGCTGATCATAAGCGTTTCTTGGGGGCTCCCTTCACTAGATACAGTATGATCAGAGGCGATTGCGGAGCCAATATCCGACGTATCATCCTCCGCGGGTATCCCTTTCAGAAGTTTGTCAGATCCGATCGCTTGATAGTCCCGACCGCAAACGAAGTTAACCGCTATGGCGCGCTGAATAGTCCTTGACGACGGTTCTTTGCCAGTCATATTATTAGTGACCTCTGGCAATTCATCCTCTCGGGATGCCATCCTTCTGCGGAATCGCCTTGACCTAGGTCTTGGCGTGTTGGTGCTAAGTCTCTGGAAGACCGAGACTCTTTCTGGAGTTTCTTGACAACAATTACACTCCGAGAGCACCGTTTTGATAAGCTTGGAGCATAAACATGACTGGGCTGGCTTGGGGGAGCCCCTTCGAGATTTCTTTGTGCTCCCGGTACGGTAGTATAACTCGTCGGCATGAGTGTCGGAGCAATCCTCCGTATGTCGACCCGATCTCTCGTATAACGCCTTCATCGCCGATAAAACGCTCCGTCCGAGGATCTAATTGTTTCAGAAGAACCGCCGAAGTAACCCGCCTTGACTTTCGTCGGTGTGAGGGTGAAGTTCTGGCAGACTCTCAGACTTCGACTTTCAGTCCGGTATGTAAAGCCGTAGGAATCTTCTTGTCTTTGTGGGTACGACCCCCTGTATTAGGAGTGACCCGCGATTCCTTTAGCGGACCCAGGCGATCCTTGATGGTAAGCCTGTTGGTCGTGGCGGGAGTTGGCTTCGCCGGGAGTTTGGGTGCAGACGCCGGAGGTAACTTTGGCATCACTTTCGTTGAAGTGCTCACAGTCTTTGATCTAAGCACGGAGCAGAGTTGGCTCCGCCGCGTGGTCGGGCTTAGATGCCGAGTTCGTCGGAGGTGAAGTGTTGACGGACTTGGGCTTCCAAACTAGCCGACTTGTTGATGACTTCTTGGCCGCCTCCTTCTTCAACTCGCGGGCTTGTTGCACCAAAGCCCGGGCTTGCGTGAGGAGCGCGTGGCGTTTCCGGATACGCTCCTAAAGTGTGGAACGGTTCCGTTTGACTCGAACCCATTCATTTGTCGCCGGCTTATAGGAGTCGGCTACGATCTCAGACTTCAGTCTCTGAGTTAACCTGGATCTTAGATCCGCTTCATAGCGAACCCCATCCATCGATTCTCTTGCCGGCGAATTGTTTTGCCAGCGCCGTTGCCGCTCGACGGGCTCTCTTGGAGAGAGTTACGCCATTGGTAAATCGACCCTTCAAAGATAAGGGTTCTGAATTTTGGCCGCTTTTACCGAGGGACCACCGTTGTTCCGCAGCCTTGACGGCGGTGGTGGTGGATTTTCTCACCTCCGCATCTGAGGCTCGATTGGTCTTCCTTGCAGCCGAGACCATCTTGACTTATGGGGAATCGGATCTCGACGAGGAAGAGAGGTATTCCTCGTATTTCTTTTGGTCGAACTCAACTCGACCTCTTCTATCACCGGATCCGATCCGCTGCATTACACCATCCTCCTTTGTTGAGCCGCTGGCTCCCACCGGTCGCCATTTTGTTCGTGGTAAAAGTTGGTTTGTTATTCATTGCTTGTCTGAACTCGCCATGCCTTCTTTGGCCTACAACAAAATTCAAACAAAGAGAAAGTGCCTTTTATTTTGAGGCGTACAATGAAAACGAAAATTACAACTTCCTCCTTAGTGAACAAACACGAGGATCTCAGTTATGTCGAGATCCTCGCTTGCGTGGGTTCTTTGCCTGTGCCGGGGACTTTTTGTGTCCGTGGACGACCGCAATCCCAATCCAGTGGAAACGGGTTCTAAAACTCTGAGGCGTGAAGGGGCTTGTTTCACGAAGGAAACAAAGCGCTGAGGATCACACTCCGCGAAGGAGAGGATTGCCTTCGGGGATCGTGACTCACGAAGGAGAGGATCGCGGGCGGGTGAGATCTACTAGGAGAAATCACATACCGACCAGAGTCGAATTCGAAGTTCGCTTACTCGCTCTTGAAGATCCGGACGTCAACGCTATACCAAGGCTTGTAGATCTCGCGAGAATTACTCAAACCGCCCAAGAAGCTCTCCGAACCGCCTCCACCGCATCCCCCGAAGAAGACACCCTCCCATTTATACCTAATCGGGTGGTCGATTCACCCTACCAAGTTGGTCGAGGTGCCTCGGCCAAGTCGGCCGAGGTAGAAGCAAAGGCGAAGTTCGCTATGAACCGAGGCTCACCAAGTGAACACGAGGCTCGTCAGATGGCGAGGTTCGCCAGAAGTGCGAGGTTCGCCAGATGACGAGGTTCGCCAAATGAATATGAGGTTCGCCAGATGACGAGGTTCGCCAAATGAATATGAGGCTCGCCAGATGACGAGGTTCGCCAAATGAATATGAGGCTCGCCAGATGACGAGGTTCGCCAAATGAATATGAGGCTCGCCAGAAGACGAGGTTCGCCAAATGAATATGAGGCTCGCCAGATGACGAGGTTCGCCGAATGAACACGAGGCTCGCCAGATGAGGAAGACATCTGAATCGGCCAGGGCTTCTTGAAGAGCTTCTCTTGTCTCTTTTGACAACCGTAGCAACTCGTAAAGAGTGATCCTTGCAGGGATATTGGCCAATTGTGCCATTACATCAAAGCGGTATGGAGAGTTCGAAGTTCCCGGTTTATCTCTTCCAATCGGGCGATTGAATCGAGATCGCCGAGCCGAACCTCCGGTCGCTTTCACGATAAGTGCAAAAATATATACATTTTTGTTCCCTTGTACTTAATCTTTGTGCAGAACTGATGTCTTGTTTAGCCCACTAAATTGATATTTTGATTACAGAAACAAATGAAGAAGTTTGGTGAAAAAGGAAACAAATCATGCAATCTGGACAGCTCGGCGCACGTTTGGTGGTTTGGCCATATCTCTCTCGTATCAACTCAGAATTGGCTGAATAAACATTCATTGGAAAGCTGAGAACGAGATCTACAACTTTTGAATTTATGATATCTCGGAAATCAGAACGTATCATGAGCAAATATTCGTATAAACTGAATTTCAGGAGCACAAACTGAATTTCTGAGCTGGGCAAGTAGTCAGGGGATAAGATGTTTTCTGTTTTGATTTAGTCTGATCATAATCCACGTTTTTAGGCCTCTAAAATAGTGGGTTGTGAGAAGTACTGATATATATAAGCTATGGTTGTCAACCAGAAGGGGGATTATTTTTTTGGAAGCTCTTACGTTGATTTCTGCAGAAACTCACAAATATTTTCTCTTTTCTTTGTAATGTGCTCTTTCACCATGCAAGGCTAGGCTTTTCTTTTCTAGTTCAAAGGGGATGTTGGAATCTAAGATTTTGTCCATGCAATAATCATTTACTATGACGTTGTTTCTTACTCTTTTATGAATTGATTGAGTTATTCGAGTTTGATATTTATGATTTATGTATGCTTGATTTAGTTTTGGCTGCTATCTCACTCATATATTAATTTGATGCTAGAATTAGGGCTTCAACTGTAATTGTTGTTGATCTTGATTCATAAGTAGTAAATTAGTGATCGTGCATCATTAAGGATAACTCAACATAAGTTAAACAAATAGGGTCCGATTTTGTTGCTTAGACTAATCTATTGTTCTCGACCAATAATGCTATTGTTGCACTAAATCTAGAGATCTTATCCTAGGTTGTCCAACAGTTAGGTGTAATCCAACGAGCCGCCTCTTGGTTATATATAGGAGATTTTGGGGTAACATAGCTTGTTGTTATCTACGGTTAGTAATTCCATAATAGAGTAGAAGCTGCGATACATTTGATTAAGCATTCAAACTTAGGTGACAACCAACCAAGAACCGAATCTTTTAAATTGTTTCATCTTTCATCACCTTTATTTTAATCTGTTTTAAGTAATTTGCTATAATCCAGAACCCCCTGGTTATTTCAGTCACGTTAAACATAGTTTGATTAACTGCTCTCTGTGGATTCGACCCTTACTTATCATTTTTACAAAATCTTTAAGAACAAAAGTAAGGAATCTATTTTTTTGGTGCATTTGGCACGCACCAAAGTTTGGCGCCGTTGCCGGGGAGCAGTATTTGATTAATTTATGTTTTACATGATTTCCTTTTGTTATTTAAATTTTGTATGCCCGCAACTCGCTCTTCTGACCAAGCTATTTTGCAGGTTGATTGGGAAATTAATAGAACTTTGCGCAAAATAAAAAAGACTAGGAAAACTTCGGCTGGACAACCCTTAGGTTCAGAATCTTCTTTCAACAACTTGGAAATTGAGGAAAAAGTCATGGCCAATAACAGGACCCTGAAAGAGTTGGCGGCACCAGATTTGAATCAACAATCTCTTTGCATTAATTTTCCTGATTTAGATGAAAAGGCGACCTTTGAACTTAAATCTGGACTAATTCATTTATTGCCTTCATTTCATGGTTTTGCAGGTGAGGATCCACACAAGCATCTTAAAGAATTCCATATAGTTTGTTCAAGCATGAAACCTCCCCGAATAACGTAAGAACAAATCAAACCGAGCCTTTCCATTTTCATTAAAAGATGCATTTAAAGATTGGCTCTACTACATACCCTCTGGAACCATCACTACATGGGAGGGAATGAAAAGAATATTTTGGAAAAATACTTTCCGCCTCAAGAGTCAGCCAATATAAGAAAAGAAATTTGTGGTATAAGGCAACAAAATGGAGAAACTCTTTATGAGTACCGAGCGCTTCAAGAAGCCGGCGCAAGCCGCCCACACCACCAAATCAGCGACCAACTTCTAATTCAATATTTCTATGAAGGACTCTTTCCAACCGATAGAAGCATGATTGATGCAAAGAAGTGGCGGTATGCTGGTTGACAAGACACCGAGGTCGCAAGAACCTTAATTGCTAACATGGCAGCAAATTCTCAACAATTTGGCACTAGAAATGATGTACCAACACACAAAGTAAATGAGGTAAAGGTTTCATCCATTGAGCAACAACTATTTGAACTCACCTCTATTGTTAAACAACTTGCTGTAGGGAATGTACAACAAGTAAAAACTTGTGGGATATGCTGCAATAATGGTCACCCAACAGATATATGCCCAATGCTGCAAGATGGAGATACGGAGCAAGTGAATGCTGCTGGAAACGTCCATAGACCATATGATCCTTTCTCGAGCACATATAATCCAGGATGGAGAGATCACCCTAATTTCATGGGACCATTTCCTGCATCATTTGGCTTTACTTATATCTTGCTTGGAGTTGATTATGTTTCTAAATGGGTGGAAGCTAAAGCCACCAGGACTAATGATTCTAAGGTTGTGGCAGATTTCCTCAAATCAAACATTTTTGTCAGATTTGGAATACCCCGGGCTGTCATAAGTGATAGAGGTACTCACTTTTGTAATAGGACAGTGGAATCACTATTTAGAAAATATCATGTGATGCACAAGGTTTCTACTTCCTATCATCCACAAACAAATGGTCAAGCTGAGGTGTCAAACAGGGAGGTCAAATCTATCTTGGAGAAGACGGTTCATCCTAATCGAAAGGATTGGAGTTTGAGGCTAGATGATGCATTGTGGGCATACAGAACGGCCTACAAGACACCAATTGGTATGTCTCCATACAGGTTGGTGTTTGGTAAGTCGTTCACCTTCTGTTGAATTAGAGCATAAAGCCGACATGCATCAAACAATGCAACGTGAATCGGATGAGGTCGGTGCACAAAGGAAGCTACAATTGCAAGAGCGGAGGAATTACTTAAATGATGCTTATGAAAATGCAATGATTTACAAGGAGAAAACCAAAGCTTTTCATGATAAAATAATCTCTAGAAAATGCTTTAAAATTGGCCGTAAAGTTTTGTTGTATCATTCGAGACTCAAGTTTTTCCTCGTAAGTTATGCTCTGGATGGGTCCATTTATTGTTACTAATATTTTTCCTCATGGTGCAGTGGAAATTCAAAGTTTGAAAACTGACAAAGCATTTAAGGTCAATGGTCATCGTCTCAAACCTTATTATGAGGGATTCCAAGAAGAAGTTGGGGAGGAAATGCGACTAGCAGACCCAATTATTTCTACATGAGGAAATGAGTTTTGTGTCGGGCCAACGACGTTAAACAATGGCGCTGCTTGGGAGGCAACCCAAGGGGAGTTTGTTCCTTTCTCTTTTTATGCTGTCTTTATGTTTATCCTTACATTGGGCACAACGTAAGTTTTTAAGTGTGGGGGGAAGGATAGCATTGTATCTAGGATTACATTTCATAGCATTTTAGGTGCATTTAAAAGAAACCAGTGTTATCATGTAGTTGCATAAGTTAATTCATGGTTAAGTAATTTCGGAGTCGTATAATTAAATAGGAATTTACAAAATTATTTTAGGAGAAGAGATTGTGTATAAAAATTGGGTTGAATTTTAAAATTTTGAGCTAAACTTTGGGGTATACTTTTGAATAACTTGGGCTATCACCATAATTAATGAAAAAGGGCATCTTTGGGTATTTTTCTTGAGTGATCTGTTTTAGTAGAAATTCTTTAGATTAAAAATGTTAAATATCTCCTGCTCTTACATCTTGACCCCTGGGGAAACAAGGGTACGGGTCTCATAAAAAAAATTTATATATAATAAGAGTTCAAAGAACTCAAAAGCAAATTCTTGTGGTAATTGCGGGTATGAATGAATACTCCGTGATTGTGTGCCTAGAGGTAAATCTTAAGTAGTCGGGGGTTATGTGGCCAACACCATGAACATCTCGCACGAAATTATATCAAGCACACTTCGCTGATAAAATTTGCACCAAATCTAAAGGATTTGGATAAAAAAAAAAGAGAGTATCAATAAGCCCTAATAAACCTCTACGGGATCATTTTGTAAACGAGAGGAGAAATTTGGCACTTTTATCTTTAAAGAATATTTATGTAACATATCATTTGAAAAAAAAAATTATTTCAAAAGGCTCTTGAGTAAAACATTTGTGGAGTGAATTTAAGCTTTCAAAAACAAACCCTGGAGTACTGTTTGGAGTTTTAGGAATCATACATGATGGTCCTACTTAATCTCTTTCTCTTAAATCGTTTTGTAAGTTTCTCATTCCCTAGAGCTATGAGTTCAATTGCTTGAGGACAAGCAAAGATATAAGTGTGGGGGGATTTGATAAGTGCAAAAATATATACATTTTTGTTCCCTTGTACTTAATCTTTGTGCAGAACTGATGTCTTGTTTAGCCCACTAAATTGATATTTTGATTACAGAAACAAATGAAGAAGTTTGGTGAAAAAGGAAACAAATCATGCAATCTGGACAGCTCGGCGCACGTTTGGTGGTTTGGCCATATCTCTCTCGTATCAACTCAGAATTGGCTGAATAAACATTCATTGGAAAGCTGAGAACGAGATCTACAACTTTTGAATTTATGATATCTCGGAAATCAGAACGTATCATGAGCAAATATTCGTACAAACTGAATTTCAGGAGCACAAACTGAATTTCTGAGCTGGGCAAGTAGTCAGGGGATAAGATGTTTTCTGTTTTGATTTAGTCTGATCATAATCCACGTTTTTAGGCCTCTAAAATAGTGGGTTGTGAGAAGTACTGATATATATAAGCTATGGTTGTCAACCAGAAGGGGGATTATTTTTTGGAAGCTCTTACGTTGATTTCTGCAGAAACTCACAAATATTTTCTCTTTTCTTTGTAATGTGCTCTTTCACCATGCAAGGCTAGGCTTTTCTTTTCTAGTTCAAAGGGGATGTTGGAATCTAAGATTTTGTCCATGCAATAATCATTTACTATAACGTTGTTTCTTACTCTTTTATGAATTGATTGAGTTATTCTGAGTTTGATATTTATGATTTATGTATGCTTGATTTAGTTTTGGCCTGCTATCTCACTCATATATTAATTTGATGCTAGAATTAGGGCTTCAATCCGTAATTGTTGTTGATCTTGATTCATAAGTAGTAAATTAGTGATCGCATCATTAAGGATAACTCAACATAAGTTAAACAAATAGGTCCGATTTTGTTGCTTAGACTAATCTATTGTTCTCGACCAATAATGCTATTGTTGCACTAAATCTAGAGATCTTATCCTAGGTTGTCCAACAGCTTAGGTGTAATCCAACGTCTCTTGGTTATATATAGGAGATTTTGGGGTAACATAGCTTGTTGTTATCTACGGTTAGTAATTCCATAATAGAGTAGAAACTGCGATACATTTGATTAAGCATTCAAACTTAGGTGACAAATCGAACCAAGAACTGGAATCTTTTAAATTGTTTCATCTTTCATCACCTTTATTTTGATCTGCTTTAAGTAATTTGCTATAATCCAACCCTCGGTTATTTCAAATCGCTAAACATAGTTTGATTAACTGCTCTCTGTGGATTCGACCCTTACTTATCATTTTTACAAAATCTTTAAGAACAAAAGTAAGGAATCTATTTTTTTGGTGCTGCTTCGCCATAGCCTCTTTGGCAACTGTCTGTTGTTGTGCCTTTTCGGTGCGAGTGAGGGGTGTTGTTGGTACCCTCAACTGTGACAGCGTCTTGGTATTTGAATCAGGAACCTGCGGATACTTGTATTCAGACTCATGTCCGCCTCGTGGGCTTGTGTTCCTCTTCGCATACCGAATGTTGCCACCTGCTCGTCATCTCCTTCCAAAACTGCGGAAGTAGCATGGCATACCTTTGCTTTCCGCTTTGACTTTTTCTTGGATGAAGAAGAAGTTTCCCATTGATCATCCCCAAGCAGGTCTGGGTGGACCCACAGGACTTCGCCATTAGGGGCTGTATGTGATACAAGTCCTCTCTGGCGTTGCTCGTGGGGGAACTTCTTCGAGATTTTCTCATACCCCCTGCACGGTAGTACAGCTTGGATTGTTGTAATGCGGACAACGTCGTGCGTCCGTGACCCCCTCCCGAATAACGTCGTCGTCATCAGATGAAAGCGTCTCCTTCCGAGAATGGCCTTGTTCACAGAAGCTACCGAAAGTGACTCGCCTTGACTTTCGCTTATGTAAGCGTGAAGTTTCAGGGGACTCTCGGACTTTAATTTTCAGTCCGGTTGGCGGGGTTACGGGAATCTCCCGATCCTTTTTAGAACGGGTGCAGCCTCCTGTATGAGGAGTGACCCGTGATTCCTTCAGAGGACCCAAGCGATCCTTGATAGTTGGTTTGGTGGTGGTGATGGGAGTTGGCTTCACCACTGGTTCAGGTGCAGGCGCCTTTGACCTTGAGACGCCATCAGACTTGGGCTTTGGCGCCAAACTTGAAGCGCCTATAGCCTTCGGCTTACGCGCCGGGACAGAAGCTGGAAGCTTGGCAGTTTTTGACACCGTGCCAGCTGGGGTTGGAGCACTGTTAGACTTGGGCCTCCAAACCTGGTGGTACGTTGGCGGCTTCTTCACCACCTCCTTCTTCAATTCACGAGCCTGCTGCACCAAAGCTCATGCCTGCACAAGGAGTGCGCGGCGCTTCCGGATGCGCTCCTGAAGTGTGGAGCGGTTCCGTTTGACACGGACCCACTCGTTGGTTGACGGCTTGGATGGACCGTCGATCACTCGAGGCTGAAGCCTCTGCGTAAGTCTGGATCTTAGATCCGCTTCATAGCGGACCCCATCCACGGATTGCATGGCCTTGGCATGTTTGCACGCCATGCTTTGTCGTCGCCTTTGGCGGGCTCGCTTGGAGAGTGCAGGCGCATCATCGGTGTTCATCTCGACGCCATCCGACTTCGGGCAAGGGGATTTCGCTACCGCAAGATGGTTGGACTCGCCGTCCTGGGACTCTACATCGGAGGCCCATCGGGTTCTCCTTGCAGCGGAGACCTTCTTGGAGCGGCGGGGAGAACTGGATCTGGAGGACGAGGAAAGATACTCCTCGTATTTCTGCTGGTCAAACTCGAACTCAACCTCTTCCTCCACCGGGATAGGGATCCGCGGTTGCGGCACGACGACCTCCGATCTAAGGCCGGTGGCTCCCACTGTGGTCGCCATTTTGTTCGTGGTAAAAGTTGGTTTGTTATTCATTGCTTGTCTGAACTCGCTTACAGCTTCTTTGGCCTACAACAAAATTCAAACAAAGAGAAAGTGCCTTTTATTTTGAGGCGTACAATGAAAATGAAAATTACAACTTTCTCCTTAGTGAACAAACACGAGGATCTCAGTTATGTCGAGATCCTCGCTTGCGTGGGTTCTTTGCCTGTGCCGGAGACTTTTTGTGTCCGTGGACGACCGCGCAATCCCAATCCAGGTGAAAAATCGGGTTCTAAAACTACAGACGTGAAGGGGCTCGTTTCACGAAGGAAACAAAGCGCCTGAGGGGATCACACTCACGAAGGAGAGGATCGCCTTCGGGGATCGTACTCACGAAGGAGAGGATTGCCGGAGCGGGTGAGATCTACTAGGAGAAATCACAGCGCTGATCTGTAGCCGACCCGAGTTCGCTTACCTCGCTCTTGAAGATCTGACGTCGAACGTTGCGCTGAAGGCTTGTAGATCTCACGAGAATTACTCAAATCCGCTCCAAGAAGCTCTCCTGAAATCCGCTCCAGCCCAGATCCCGAAGAAGACACCCCCCCTCCTATTTATACGAATCGGGGGGGGTGGCCGATTCACCTCGGCCACTTGGCCGAGGTGCCTCGGCCAAGTCGACCGAGGTAGAAGCAAAGGCGAAGTTCGCTATGAACCGAGGCTCACCAAGTGAACACGAGGCTCGTCAGATGGCAAGGTTCGCCAGAAGTGCGAGGTTCGCCAGATGACGAGGTTCGCCAAATGAATATGAGGTTCGCCAGAAGGCGAGATTCGCCAGAAGGCGAGGTTCGCCAGAAGGCGAGGTTCGCCGAAATGAGCTGAGGCTTCGTCAAGTGAACACGAGGCTCGCCAGAAGACGAGGTTCGCCAAATGAATATGAGGCTCGCCAGATGACGAGGTTCGCCGAATGAACACGAGGCTCGCCAGATGGCGAGGTTCGCCAGAAGGGACCGAGGTTCGCCAAACTGCGAGGTTCGCCAGAAGGAACCGAGGTTCGCCAAATGAACACGAGGCTCGCCAGATGGCGAGGTTCGCCAAATGAATACGAGGCTCGCCGGATGGCGAGGTTCGCCAGAAGGAACCAAGGTTCGCCAGATGACGAGGTTCGTCAAAAAGCGAGGTTCGCCTCTTAACGATTCGGCGTCCGTATCATTCGATGGGTTGTCATTCACCGACTCCCCGTCACGAGTTGGTTTCAGGGCTCTTGTAAGTATTTTTCAACGCCTACACGGAGAAACCAAAAAGGAGATGATTTGTTTTCTTGTGCGTAAAAATTCAATTCCTTTTTTAGCGTTTATTTTTTTCCTAAATTACCCTTCCATCATTAAATAGATGCCACATCATCTAATGTGATCTTGATTAATTAAGTGAATCTAACGGTTAAAAACTAGGTAACTGGAGCCTCAAGCATATTTAAGTTCTTCTCTCTCTCTCTCTCTCTCTCTCTATATATATATATATATATATATATATATATATATATATATATATATATATATATATATATATATATATATATATATATATATATATATATATATATATATATATATATATATATATATATATATATATATATATATATATATATATATAGCTTAACTAGGGGTATACCCATAGTGTACAAATTTTCATATAAAATCTTAAACTAGCGATTGTAACAGTTGAATTTGGATTTAGGTTCGTCTTGAAGACATGAAATGGAGTTTGAATTTTGAGTCTAGTTGAAGCCTTCCCATACAATACAAGTGTGACTGAAGTCAAGTTTAAGCGAGTGTGTCAACTTGGAAGTTGAGTATAATGACTTGGGGTTGAGGACGGTGCCTTGAGGGTTGAGCACGATTGCTTAAATTGAGGATGGTGCCTCAGTTGATTACAATGACTTGCGTGAGGATGATGTCTCAATAAGTACAGTAACTCGGGTAAGAACGGTGCCTCAGGTGAGTACAGTGACTCGGGTAAGGACGGTGTCTCGGGGTTGAGCATGAGGGCTTGGGGTTGAGGACGGTGCCTCGAGTGAGTATGGGGGTCAAGCATAGCGGCACAGATGAGGACGCTATCTCGGGTGAGTACGGTGACTGAGGTGAGGACGGGGCCTTGGTGAGTACGGTAACTTGGAGTGAGGATGGCGCCTTGCATGAGTACGGTGACTAGGGTGAGGGCGGTGTAAATAAGGTGACTCTTTACCTTTTTTTTTCGACCGGTATTGTGTTTTTGTAGATGGGGATATATGACAAGTTGTAACCCGTTTTTTAATGGCGCTGCTTCGGATGACATGAGAAGTGGGTTTTGATTATTATTATTTTTTATGAGATCAGTTGATGGGAAAGGCAAAGACTGAGATATCGTGGTCACTGCCACGAGTTGAAGGAGGCTGATGATTGCCCTTTTTTTTGCTAACCTTTTTCTTTTTTTTCTTTCTTTTTTTTTTTTTTTTTTGGGTGGAGCTGGAAGATGAACATGAGGAATTTGAGATGATATTGATTCTTTTTGAGGAGGATGACCTCACGGATCAGAGAGATGGAGAGATGCTCTTGCTTCATTTTTATAGGGTGATATTTGACAAAGATATATTGTTTAAAGATAAGGATAATTGAATTCCAAAGATTTCATTTAAATTTCAACTTAGTACATAGAAGGGTTTTTCCTAGAAACCACCTTTTAAGTTAGGGTAATTATACACAAACCACCTTTTATTTCTAATTTATATGGAAACCACCTACAATTTGTATTTCCGTTCTAATTAACTACCTGGGCCCACATATTTTTCATTAAACCCATTTCCACCCTTATTAAATCACGTGTTTTACACGTGCTCTCCCATCCTTAACCAGATCCTTACCTTGACCCATTAACGAAACCTTAAACCCTTAATCAACCACACCCTAAACTAAACTCGTCTTAATTTCCCCCACCCACATAAGTTAGCCCTAAAATTAAAAAGAGGGAAACCGCAGGAGGGAGGTTGAGGAAGCTATTGTGGTTCGGAGCCCCATCCCCAAAAATTCACTCTCCCTCCATATGTTACGGAAGAAAAGAAGCAACATCAACTTCATGAGAAAGAGAAATCATGTCAATCTCTTTCAATCTGTAGTAAAAATCAAATTTTTGTTTAGATTTCTTCTTCTTTGCAAGAAACTTAATGGGTCTGTAAGAAATTTAATGGATCTAGGGTTGAGTAAGTGGGGAGATCGGGCTTTGACTCTGAGAGGGAGAGGGAGAGGGAGAGGGAGAGAGGGGGGAGGGGGTTGTGATTTATTAGATTTTTCTTTTAATTTTTTTTTTGTTTTAGTTAGGTGGGGTCCAATAGTTAAGGGTCTCGTTAAAGATGGGTTAGGGTGAGAGCACGTGCAAAACACGAGTTTTGCAAGGGTAGAAATGGGTTTAACGAAAAATATGTGGGCCTAGGTGGTTAATTAGAACAGAAATATAAATTGTAGGTGATTTCTATATAAATTAGAAATGAAAGGTGGTTTGTGTATAATTACCCTAACTTAAAGGTGGTTTCTAGGAAAAATCCCTTCCTTAGAATTGCAGATGGGTACACAAAGATTCATCGTACCTGGATTAATGATTTCAAACATTACGCATGGTGTGGTGTTAAAGTGGGTTGAGATTTAAATTTGGAGGTAAGATTACAATTAATTAACTATCTCATCTCAATACTATCCATCCAGTTTTAAAAATCCCCAACAACAAAACCACCATTCATTTAAAATCCATATCAATTAAAATATTTTAATTTGAAACAACTTATAAGATCTGAAGGACCTAATACCAAATTCAATAATTTAAGGAGCTAATTCATAAATTTAAGATTACGGTGATAATGTCAAAAAAATCTTTATTAAAACAATTTGGTATTACATTACTTCAAAAATATTCACGTTGTGTTTTTTTAAAACATGACAATGATAGAAATTCAAGTGAAAACATAGTTGATGTATTTACATATTTTTAAATCAATGTGAGATTCCTAATATAATTTTCACGGAGCTCTCCGGCATCTCATTCACTAAAATAAAAATTAAAAAATTTCCTAGTTGTATGTATCCTAGCAAAATTTGCTGTATGATTAGGAGCACTATTGCCCACTATGTAGATATGTGAAACTTTAGTCAAATACAGAGAATTTGTCCTGGAACACAAGTTCTCGATCAAGGCAATGGCAATGTTAAGCTTAGCACCTCATGTGATCGTCCTGCATGTTATTCTCAATATTGATTCCTTAATATAGGTAAATTTTTAAATCCGAGGTATAGTTAATTTTAAATTCAAAGGCGCAAATCATTGTTCCTCTCACAAAACTAGATGTTTATTAGTTATAACATTTTAGCGGATTCTAAGTAACGGAACTTTGGAGTTTAGCGTTAAAGATCGAAGTTCTCTACTAATGCTCACTGGTATTTGCAACCATCACTAGCACATACATTAAGTGATATTTAGAACTTAATGATTTAAAGGCTATAATTAGCACTTGATATACCTCGTAGTTGTTGTGGGTTCAGCCCAATTGAGGCCCACAAGGACTAGGCCAAGTTTATTGAATCCTATTAAGAAAAGGATTTATGCAGACCTATTCATAATTTGAATAGGAAGGAGGACCTAGAGTTAATATTCCTTTATTAAAGGAATTGTGTGGGGCACGTGAATATCATCACCCTGAGATTGATTTATCTCTGGGAACAGGAACCCGAGACCAAAAATTAGAGGAGGGCTGCGCGGTTTTCGAGGAGAGAAAAGAGAGAAAAGAGAGAAAAGTGAGATTCGATAGCTCTATTGGACAGAAAATGATTCAAACGTCGTTATCTTCGAACGTCGACGCCAAGAGTACGGTATTGATTTCTCCGCTGGTGTTGGAGATTTGTGGTGAGACGGCTTTTAGGGTTTTGGTGCCCTAAAGGTAACATCAGATCTTTCTGATTTAATCCTCAAGTTCGTGTAACTTGGAGGATTGTACTCTTGATTCATAGTAAAATATTTCTCTGGATTGCCCGTGGGCGTAGGCACGATTTGCGAACCACGTTAAATCTTGGTGTTTGCTTGCGTGTGGTATTTTTCATTGGTGCGTTATTTGTTTAGTGTTTCATTCCATGATTACTCTCAGTAAAATACCTAACAAGTGGTATCGAGCCACGGTTCGAGGTTTTCTTGAGATGGAAAAGATGGAGAGTTTTGGCACAATGATCAAGTTGGATGGTTCTAATTGGCAAGTATGGAAGTCCAAGATGGAAGATATTTTGTATTGTAAAGATTTGCATGACCCTATTGAGGAGATGAAGCCAAGCGAGAGAAGATGACGATAAAGAATGGGAGAAAGCGGCCTGAAGGCGTCGGTTACATTCGGATGTGGATCGGCGTTAGTGTGTTTCATCATGTATCGGGTGAGACTAATGCGAAGTCTCTTTGGAAGAAGCTTGAGGATCTCTGAAGCGGCAAGAGGAAACGTTTATTATGGCGGTTGGTGAACTTGAAGTTCAAAGACGGAAGCAACATAGCGAGGCACTTGAATGAGTTCAAGAGCTTGATTAATCGATTAGCTACCATGAAGATGAATATAGATGATGAGTTACGTGCTTTATTGCTTTTGGGCTCTTTGCCGACGGTTGGGAGACACCGGTAGTGACGGTCGCAACGACTCGAATGGTGTGTTATCGATGAGTATGGTTACTAGTAGTTTATTCAATGAGGAGACTCGGAGAAGTCTACCGCACGATAACTCACGTGCACTTATCAGCGAGAGAAGCGGTGAGCGAGTATAGGGACCATCCGAGGTCGTGGCGCATCCAAGCGATCAAAGTCTAAAGGGAGAGGTTGCTTTCATTGTGGAAAGCCAGTCATATCAAGAAGAATTGTTGGGCATGGAAGAAAGAGCAAGCTGGGAACAAAGATGAAAGGAAAGATGAGAAGAAGAAAGCGACGGTGACACTACGCCTACTTTGTCTGAGACCGATGTTATTCTCATTTTCAAGGAAGAAGACTGTATGCATGTTACAAGTCAGAATTCCGAGTGGATAGTGGATACAGGAGCTACATGTCATGCTACCTCCAATCGGGACCTTTTCATGTCGTATAAAGCAGGTGACTTTGGCAATGTGAAGATGGGCAATACTAGCTACTCAAAGATTGTGGGACTTGGTGACATACACTTCTGAGGCAGATACGGATGCACATTGATTTTGAAGGATGTGAGGCATGTTCTAAATTTGCGGCTCAACTTGATTTCAGGTCTTACTTTGGACCGAATGGGATATGAAATTCAGTTTGGTGGAGGAAAATGTAAAATCACCAAAGGCTCTCTTGTGGTGGCTAGAGGAAGTACATGTTGCAATTTGTACAAGACTCAGCGAAGGCTTCATATGATTCTTTGGCGTGGCTCAAGGCGGTGATACTCGGTTTGTGGCATAGGAGGCTCGGGCACATGAGCGAGAAGGGATTGCAGATATTGGCAAAGAAGTCTCTCATTCCCTTTGCCAAAGGTTCGTCACTCACCTCTTGTGATTATTGTTTGTTTGGCAAACAACATAGAGTTTCTTTTAGTAAGCCTTCTAAAAGGAAAATTAATATTCTGGATTTGATTTATTCTGATGTTTGTGGTCCTATCGAGGTGGAGTCCTTGAGTGGCAATAAGTATTTTATCACATTTATTGATGATGCATCGCGGAAGATGTGGGTCTTCATGTTGAGGACAAAGAATCAGGTGTTTTCAATCTTCCAGCAGTTTCACGCCATGGTGGAGAGGCAGACAGGAAAGAAGTTGAAGTGTTTGCGCACCGATAATGGAGGAGAGTATACTTCCATTGAGTTTAGAGATTATTGCTCCAAACATGGTATTCGGCATCGAGGGGCCGAGCCGGCACGGCCTGATGGAGTTGAGAGAGCAACAGACCATTGTGGAGAAAGTCAGATGCATGTTGAAGATGGCGAAGTTACCTAAGAGCTTCTGGGCTGAAGCTGTTCGCACTGCATGCTACATAATCAATAGGTCTCCTTCAGTTCCTTTGGGTTTTGATATTCCAGAGAAAGTTTGGTCCGGCAAAGATATTTCCTACTCTCATCTGAAGGTGTTTGGTTGCAAGGCGTTTGCACACATTCCGAAGGAGAAGAGACAGAAGCTTGATGATAGGGCGATTCCTTGCATCTTCCTTGGTTATGGAGAAGATGAGTTCGGCTACAAGCTATGGGATCCAGAAAAGAGACGAATTATTAGACGAGCAGATGTGGTTTTTCAGGAGGACCAGACTATTGCAGATCTCGGGAGAGCAGAGCAGTCAGAGAGTGTTGCTAGTGAGATTTCAGATATGACACCGTTCGTCCCTATCTGATTGCATCCTATAGATACTGAAGCGAGTGCATGATGATGGTGTTGTGTGTGATCCGATACCGAGCGAGGAGAGCGGTGATCAGAATCCGCAGCGAGGGAACTCCTGGCGAGAGCATCACAGCGGCGAGGGATTGCAGAGCAAGCAGGGGAAATCAGCTAGAGAGCATAGACCATCAACGAGATATCCTCTTTGAATATTCTTCTTGACGAGAGAGGGGAGGAGAAAGCTTCGGGGCACAAACTCATAAAGATAAGGACAGATGGTTCCAGGCAATGCAGGAAGAGATGAAGTCTCTTCAGAAGAATGATACTTATGAGTTGGTGGAGTTGCCGAAGGACAGAAAAGTTTTGAAAAACAAGTGGGTGTTCAAGTTAAAGAAGGATGGTTACAAAGAGATTCAGAAATACAAAGCTAGATTAGTGGTGAAAGGCTTTGGTCAGAAAAAGGGCATTGATTTTGACGAGATTTTCTCACCGGTTGTGAAGATGACGTCCATTAGACTTATCTTGGGATTAGCAGCTAGTTTAGACCTTGAGATTGAACAGCTTGATGTGAAGACCGCATTCCTTCATGGTGATTAGGAGGAGGAGATCTACATGGATCAGCCAGAGGGTTTTGAAGTGAAGGGAAAAGAACACATGGTTTGCAGGTTGAAGAAGAGCCTCTATGGTTTGAAGCAGGCACCCAGGCAGTGGTACAAGAAATTTGACTCTTTCATGTTGAGTCATGGCTACCAGAGGACAGTTGCAGATTCTTGTGTATATTTCAGGAGACTTTCAGATTCTAGCTTCATTATTCTTTTGCTTTATGTGGATGATATGTTGATTGTTGGTCAGGACAATCAGATGATTGGTGGGCTGAAGAAGGAGTTATTTAAATCCTTTGACATGAAGGATTTGGGCTCGGCACAGCGGATTCTTGGTATGGATATTGCTCGTGACAGGAAAGCCAGGAAGTTGTGGTTATCACAGGAGAAATATGTTGAACGGTTGCTTGATAGATTCAACATAAAAGATGCCAAGTCAGTTAGTACTCCTCTTGCAGGTCATTTGAAGTTTAGCAAAAAGTTTTGCCCAACTACAGATAAGGAAAAGAGTGAGATGGAGAATATTCCTTACTCTTCCGCTGTAGGGAGTTTGATGTATGCTATGGTTTGCACTCGGCCAGATATAGCTCATGCAGTTGGTGTTGTGAGCAGGTTTCTTTCTAATCCAGGGAAAGTTCATTGGGAAGGTGTAAAGTGGATCTTGAAATATTTGAAAGGCAGTTTCGGATTGTGTTTGAGCTTTGGAGGTTCCAAGCAAGTACTACAAGGTTATGCAGATGCGGATATGGCAGGTGATCTAGATCACAGGAAGTCTACCTCTGGTTGGTTGTTCACTTTTGCAGGGGGAGCTATATCTTGGCAGTCCAGGTTGCAGAAGTGTGTTGCTTTGTCTACAATGAGGAATATATTGCGGCCCATGGCCGTAGGAGATTGTTTGGTTGAGGAGATTTGGGGAGTTAGGCTTGCGGGATAATTATCGAGTTTTATTGATAGTCGAGTGCTCTTGATTTGAGCAAGAATTCTACATTCCACTCGAACAAAACACATTGATATTAGATATCATTGGCTTAGAGAAGTCGTTGAGAAAGAGGCTTCTGAAGATTCACACAGATAAATCCATGATTTTTTTGACTAAGACCGCTTCAGAGAGAAGATCGAAGCCAGGCCGGGCTGATTGGCCAGATCAACTCCCGATGATGAGTCATAGATTAGCATACCCCCTCTTTGGGCTGGAGGGGGAGATTGTTGTGGGTCCAGCCCAATTGAGGCCCACAAGGACTAGGCCAAGTTTATTGAATCCTATTAAGAAAAGGATTTATGCAGACCTATTCATAATTTGAATAGGAAGGGAGGACCTAGAGTTAATATCCCTTTATTAAAGGAATTATGTGGGGGCACGTGAATATCATCACCCTGAGATTGATTTATCTCTGGGAACAGGAACCCGAGACCAAAAATTAGAGGAGGGCTGCGCGGTTTTCGAGGAGAGAAAAAGAGAAAGAAAAGAGAGAGAAAAAGTGAGATTCTGGATAGCTCGGTTGTCCGATTGCAGTGATTCAAACGTCGTTATCTTCAGAACGTCGACGCCGTCAAGAGTACGGTATTGATTTCTCCGCGGGTGTTGGAGATTTGTGGTGAGACGGCTTTTAGGGTTTTGGTGCCCTAAAGGTAACATCAGATCTTTTCTTTGATTTAATCCTCAAGTTCAGGTGTAACTTGGAGGGATTGTACTCTTGATTCATAGTAAAATATTTCTCTCTGGATTGCCCCGTGGACGTAGGCACGATTTGCCGAACCACGTTAAATCTTGGTGTTTGCTTGCGTGTGGTATTTTTCATTGGTGCCGTTATTTGTTTAGTGTTTAATTCCGCAGATTACTCTCCGTAAAATACCTAACAGTAGTTTCCCCTTCCTTGCGCTTATATACCTTCACTTGTGTTTGAATGTTTATTAGTTATATACTCTGAAGTTTCTAAAAATTGCACTTTAATACCTTGTGTTACGCAAACTTGAGAACTTTGTCCTGAAATTCCTCAGATGATACTTATAAGCTAATTAGAGCTATTTAGCCCTTTAAATTTACTAGTAAACATACTCTAGTTCTATTTTAAAATATAATTGAGACATATTTAGAACAAAATTAGGGTATATTTACTTGTAAATTGACAAATATTAAGGACTAAAAGTTCTAAAATTAGCTTGTGATACACATGAGAAAACTCAGAACAAATTTCTCACTGTTCCATTATAAAATTTATTAAAGTGTAATTTAGAAATTTTAGAGTATATATGTGCTATCAAATACAAGTGAGCGTACATATGTGCAAGTAGTGGCCGATTCAGAAAAATTTTCTTAGAGGGCGACAGAATGAATCTATTTACCAAAACTTAAAATATAGGGTTTTTCATTATTAGTCCCCCAAATCTTCAAGTATTTTGAAATTATTCCCTCAAATATTCATATTTTGAAATTAGTCCCCTAAAACCATTAAGCGTTTTGAGATTAGTCCCCTAAATCTTTCAACATGACGGTAACGTGTGGGACTAATTTCAAAAACACTACAATATTTGGGGACTAATTTCAAAACATGAAGATTTTGGGGACTAATTTCAAAACACTTAGGGGACTAATTTCAAAATATGAAGATTTGAGGGTTAATACAAAAATATGAATAATTTGGGGTGCTAATATCGAAAATATCCTAAAATACAGCACTATAGGACAATATTTTTAACAAAGGACTAAATTCCTTATTTAAATGGACTAAAATTCAAATAGGATATTATTGGGAAAGAATTAATAAAAATCATGGTTGGGAAGGTCATGTTAGCAAAACCCATTGGAATTATTTTTTATATATCAGAATAATCTGTTTTGTTATTAATCAACCGGAGGATAAAGGATGATTGAAAAAGAGAAATCAATTAGTTATTCATTCATTAAAGCTTAATTTGACTCAATTCGTTTATTTACATCAACTTTTATAGGGGCTCATTCAAGACTTACTCGAAACATTAATCAATGGAAAATGAGTTTTTACTTACATGGCTAAAAGTCAAATGAGATACATGTTTGTAGGGAGTGGAGTGTAAATACATCTTGAAGGATCTAGAATGCATTTTTCTATATTGCTAGCCTGTAAATACATCTTGAATGATCTAGAATGTATTTTTCTATATTGCTAGCGCTCCCCCCCCCCCCCCAAAACAAAATCGTCCCTGAAGCGCAATGCAAGGGAAAGGAAATGCATTTTTCTATATTGCTTGCGCTCCCCCCCAAAAAATCGTTCCTGAAGGAAAGGAAATGCATTTTTCTATATTGCTAGCGCTCCCCAACCCCACCCCCCCCCCCCCAAAAAAAAAACAAAATCGTCCCTGAAGCGCAATGCAAGGGAAATGAAATGCATTTTTCTATATTGCTAGCGCTCCCCCCACCCCACCTCAAAAAATGGTTTCGAGCGCAATGCAAGGAAAGGAAATGCATTTTTCTATATTGCTAGTGCTCCCCACCCAAAACAAAATCGTCCCTGAAGCGCAATGCAAGGGAAAGGAAATATCAGAAACCCCCCGTTAAACATTGGACAATTATCGGATAACCCCTCATAACTTTGAAAAAATCAGAAAAATTCCCCTTAAGTATAGGAGTATTAGAAAACCCCATTTTATTTTAAGCTTTTATCAGAAAATCCCCTCTAACTTTGAGATCTTATCAAAAAGCCCCGCTAAATTAGGGGGTTTTCTGATAAGATCTCAAAGTTAAAGGGGATTTTCTGATAACCCCTAAACTTAAGGGTTTTATTATTATTATTTTGATATTTTCAAAGTTATGGGGGGTTATCCAACATACGTGCAAAGATATTTAACAGTGCTAATTAACCGCGATACAGGCGTGATATTTCTCTTCGAATAAAACGACAAGTCCCAAACGTAAACCGCAGGACTATCTTACCCCACAATATCCCTCATCGAATCGTTCCCACATTTTTGGGGGGGAAAACCTCATTTTCTCACTCTTTTTAAGTTACTATTGAGAAATGGCGGCCGAGAGATCACCCTTTCTTCGAAATAGCTACTGGGTATTGAGACATGGGAAGAGTATTCCAAATGAGAAGGGCCTCGTCGTTTCTTCCTTGGTTTTGATCTTCCCTTTTCTTAATTGTTTGAATCCAATAAAATTAGTGTTTTTTTTGGGGTGATTTGTGTTCTGATTTTGTGATCACTGTGATGATTCAGGAAAATGGTGTTCGCCCAGAATTTGGTTTGGGTTCTGAAGGCCTACATCAAGCAAAATTGGCTGGTGAATTATTTAGTAAGGTAATTTTTCTTCTTTTGTATTTTTTTAAAATATTTAAGGTGAAGTATCCAAGGAAAATGATTAAGCTAGGATAAATGAACTTATTTTGATGTATGTATGTATTTTTTTCTATATTGCTAGCCTGTACAAAATCGTCCCTGAAGCGCAATGCAAGGGAAAGGAAATGCATTTTTCTATATTGCTTGCGCTCCCCCCCCCCCAAAATCGTTCCTGAAGGAAAGGAAATGCATTTTTCTATATTGCTAGTGCTCCCCACCCCCACCCAAAACAAAATCGTCCCTGAAGCGCAATGCAAGGAAAGGAAATGCATTTTATATATTGCTTGCGCTCCCCAAAAAAAACCAAATCGTCCCTAAAGCAATGCAAGGAAAGGAAATGCATTTTTCTATATTGCTAGCACTCCCCACCCAAAACAAAATCGTCCCTGAAGCGCAATGTAAGGAAAGGAAATGCATTTTTCTATATTGCTAGTGCTCCCCACCCCCACCCAAAACAAAATCGTCCCTGAAGCGCAATGCAAGGAAAGGAAATATCGAAACCCTCGTTAAACATTGGACAATTATCGGATAACCCCTCATAACTTTGAAAAAATCGAAAAATTCCCTTAAGTATAGGAGTATCGAAAACCCCATTTTATTTTAGCTTTTATCGGAAAATCCTCTAACTTTGAGATCTTATCAAAAGCCCTAAATTAGGGGTTTTCGATAAGATCTCAAAGTTAAAGGGGATTTTCTGATAACCCCTAAACTTAAGGGTTTTATTATTATTATTTTGATATTTTCAAAGTTACGGGGGTTATCCAACGAACGTCCAAAGATATTTAACAGTGCTAATTAACCGCGATACAGGCGTGATATTTCCCTTCGAATAAAACGACAAGTCCAAACGTAAACCGCAGGACTATCTTACCCCACAATATCCCTCATCGAATCGTTCCCACATTTTAGGGGGGAAAAACCTCATTTTCTCCCTCTGTTTAAGTTACTATTGAGAAATGGCGGCCGAGAGATCACCGTTTCTTCGAAACAGCTACTGGGTATTGAGACATGGGAAGAGTATTCCAAATGAGAAGGGCCTCGTCGTTTCTTCCTTGGTTTTGATCTTCCCTTTTCTTAATTGTTTAAATCCAATAAAATTAGTGTTTCTTTTGGGGTGATTTGTGTTCTGATTTTGTGATCACTGTGATGATTCAGGAAAATGGTGTTCGCCCAGAATTTGGTTTGGGTTCTGAAGGCCTACATCAAGCAAAATTGGCTGGTGAATTATTTAGTAAGGTAATTTTTCTTCTTTTGTATTTTTTTAAAATATTTAAGGTGAAGTATCCAAGGAAAATGATTAAGCTAGGATAAATGAACTTATTTTGATGTATGTATAATACTATATTTTATAGGAGATTTTAGTTCGGCAAACTTGTCTGCATTGTTAGTCTAAAACTGGTGGGCTTGGGACAAATGAACATGTGATATCATTGGCAAGATTGTTGGGAAAACCCGGGCCTACTAGAGCAGGGTCGTAGCGAATAGTAGTGCGAAAATAATAAATTGAACACACAGATTTTACGGAAAACCCTTAAATGAATTTGGGGTAAAACCACGGCAAGAATAGAAGAATCTACTATGAGGAAAATTTAGGAGTTACAGCCACAAGACTGCCGCACATGCTGTTGCTACAGAGGGTTGTGGGTCCTGCGATGGGTGAGTACTGTAGCTGGTAGATATTTACTGTAGATATGGTGGCTCTCACTTTCCAACAAAGATATGTGTCTTAAAAAGTACTTAACTTTGTAATGAATTATGATATTCCATAACATGGCTGGTTTCAAATAGAAGCTTGTATGTAGAGAATCTAGAGTTTAACAAATTAATGCGATGAGTTGTAAGCCATAAAGTTGGAGTTTTATTGAATGCTCTGGTTGGCAGCTAATTTGATATGATTGGTGATACATGTCAACTGAAGTACCTAAGTACGATTGAATTTATGATATTCGATAAGCTGAAGGGTTTGCATAAAAAGAGTTTTGAGTTTAGAAATTGTGAGCTGTAACCCGTAATTTGAAGCTTGT
Source organism: Asparagus setaceus (assembly GCA_012295165.1). NCBI lineage: Eukaryota > Viridiplantae > Streptophyta > Magnoliopsida > Asparagales > Asparagaceae > Asparagus > Asparagus setaceus. The sequence goes on along the minus strand of CM022703.1, from coordinate 65,303,960 downwards.
TTAAGTCTCCTGCCCACAACAAAGTTTATGAGATCGGTTATGTATGGCGGCAAATGTACCTATTTTGAGATTGTACCATGATATTTGATAATTTGGAGGGTTGCATGTAAATTTTATGTTTAGAGATTAATCAAACACTGTTAGTTGTAAGCCGTAAGTTGAAAGTATTGTTAAAGGCTCTTGCTTGCATCAAAAAGGGCTTTTTATGGAGTGGAGAAGTAAATAGTCTAAAGAAGTATCTATTGGTATGTTTCTAGTTTTCTCTTTAGATGAGCTCCTCTTTATTAATATTGTTTGTTTCCCAAAAGATAAAGACAACCATATAGATTAAAAATGAAAATTGGTGTACCCAAATTGGAGCATACCTTTTCGTGAACTAATCTAATTGCAATGTGTCTAGGCATGCTTTCGCATCAAATATAAACTTTATGGTTCACCAAGTAATTGAGTAATTTTATTGTAAATTCCTTGGTTGTATTATGGTCTGAAAGAGTAAATGTGCTCCCTCTATGTGTGCGCTTGTCTTGTGTTTAGTGACTTAGTTTTCAGGTAGGTGGATGAGGGATGTGTGTGTGTGATAGTAGGTGGATGGGGTGGGCTACTGTGGGTGGATGAGTGGTTGTGTGTGCAGGCAACCATGGTATTTGCATGCGTGCTAGGTGTGTACATGCTAGTATGCACACATGCTTATGTGTTTCTATATGAGAATCAATACAGTTTTCTATGCATACTTTGACAGTGAGATTTCATGTTTTGTTATTTTTAAGGCTACTTGCTTAGTGTATCTCTCCGTTACATATTTTGCACATACAGGAGCTCAAGGAAGGGAAAATCCTGCTGGAAAACATTCGTATTTGCTATTCCCCCTTTTCAAGGACTACTCAAACGGCTAAAGTAGTTTCTGATGTTTTAGGCATCCCATTTGAAAGTCCTCAGTGTAAGGTAAGCTATTGTATCAATTTGTTTTCTGAATACCTTCCAGAAAACAGTCAGGCAGGTGTATAAGTTTCTGTAGCTTGAAGATGGGCGTGGACAAATCTAGGTATGGGGTAAATGTTAGACATCAGCATACTTCTAGATTTTTTTTTCTTATTCTAATAATTGAAAGTGGATAAAGGACTGGATATGCAAAAGAAAGGGCAGATTATACATACAGGTTATTGTCAATATTTTTCAAGGTACAAGTAGAATAACGTAAAATTAACATCTTGGTTTCAAACAATGGAAATCTGTTGGAATATGTTTGGTGCAAATTATTTTGTAACATTTACCTTCTTGTTACATAAGCTGCATGCCAGTAAACATCCTGCTGTTGATATGTTTTTATTTTTGCGAGCTCGACTCTTAAGTCATTGTGATTGTTATCTATTTGACTATATTGTGAGTCATCAGTTGTTTGGAATGTATAACAATGATATTAAACTTAATTTCATCTTGGTTATAGATACCGTTGAGTACTTCTCTTCGTTATATTACTCAGAAATACTAGGTTATTTACACTTAGCATTCTAGAAGATCCTCTCAATTCTTCACTATTCCAAATTTCCTAATTGACACCTATTGATAGCCATACGTAATTGAAATCTATCTATAATGTACAATGATTTGTTGTTATCCTTGGGGCTTATTCTAAGGGATCAGCATGAACAATACTAAAGAACGGGCAGTATATTTCTCTTCCAAGATGCATTTTGTGATCCAGGACAGCCTGTTGCAGTAGAGGATATTCTTCAAAAGAATCAAACCTTTAAAGTTTCGATTCTGCAAAACTCTTTCTTTATTTATCCATTTACTGCATCAAATAACTGATCTGTGAGAGGTCCAAGGTTCCTAATTCTAGTAAAGCATTGCAGGACTAGTGCCAAACTAGGAAGAAATAACATATATATTTGTTCTTCAGTTTTATCAAGCTGTGTGAATATGGCTTTGGCAGGTGCTTATGACCGAGGAAATTGAGTTTTAAAACCTGGACTCTGGATCCCTGACCTTAAAATCCTTGATTTTGGCATCAATCGATCATGATCACTTATTCACTCTATTCCACAAATCCAAACTCCATAGAAGAAGATACTTTAATTTTCAATTTAAGAGCATTATACTCTCACAAATTGCTCTTTTCTTCTAAGCCAGGATTTTGCCATAGATTGGTGTCTTGCATCAAGAGTAAGTGGAATGCATATATAATGAGCCGACTGTGTTGAATACAAAATATGAACAAATTTTTCTCCAATTTCTTTCAATGCATCTCAAGACCATAAAGAGCTCAAGTTAATCACTACTTATCCTTTTCAACCACATGGTTTTATATCGTAAATTTTCCTTCATATAATGGATGGTTCGCACTATATTTATCTTTCTTTTGTCCGTACTACAATTATATATGTTATTATTCTTGAAAATCAACATTATCTAGCATTTATTTTCATTATATTACTTGATAGAGATTTGTGAAACATTTTGCCAGTTACCATGTCTCTTCCTATATAGGCAATGGTAGAATTTCGTGAACGATACTTGGACCAACATTTGAGCTTCTTTCACATGAGAAGGTCAGAATTTTATTCAGTTTATCATGTGTGATTGTAATTTAAGTTACATACTGGTAAATGTGTAACATGCAATATGGAGTTCTTATTCCTTTCATTTAGTATAAGTGGATTTGTTATATTCTTTTTATTTCTAAATATTATTGGAATGGTTTGGCACAAAACAATTCCTTGATGTGTACCCCTGCCACTTCTTAAGGCATTGGAAGAAAGAAAAATAATCACCTTTCTTTTAATTTTCATCTGAGAAAATTCTTATTCTTCTCAATGTAGAAGACAGTGTAACTTCAAGATTTATTACACTTCTGGGATAACCTCCAGCAGTGTTACTAAACCTTGATGTAAGTGATCCTTAAGATTTCTTTTCTTTATTCTTTTTCCTCCATTATTTGAAAAGAATCATAATGCAACAAGAAGAATCTTTATCCTGCCAAAGCTTCCATTTCTCCAAGCATAAGCTCAACAAGAAAAACTACTTGTTGAACCTTACCTTCTTTAAAACTTCACTTTCTCAAAATAAAAAATATTATTTTCCTCGAACAGAGAAGATTACATATTTGAATTAAAAATGCTTCTACCATCAAATTTCAAGCGGTGTCTAAATGTGGAGGTAAGTGATCTTTTAAATTTCCTCATCTCTTTTCTTTCTTTTATGTATCTTGTCTCCCATGTCCGGAACAAAAAGAAAAAGGGAAAAAAAATCATAATGTGCTTTAAACAGAATTTCTTTCTTATCTGAACTTCCAAAGGAGAAACTATTTTGAACTAATCAATATTCCCACAAAGTGCAAAGCTTATTATTAACCTCAAGGAATTATTTGTCGAACTTCATGGATTTACATTGTGTTTCTGATTCCTCATATTCTTTATATATATTAATGGGCAGTATGCAGAGATCTGGGCTCTTGATGAGAAAGATCCTTTCATGCCACCTGAAGGAGGTGAAAGTGTTGCAAATGTGGCTTCACGACTTGCAACTGCAGTGGCGAAGATCGAGGCAGAGTTCGAAGGGTAACTATAATTGTTTATTATTAAGAAATGTTGAAATTTGTTTAATAAAATAGTTCATCGTGACTTTTTTGTGTTTTTGTTATTACATGTGTTGACAAGTATACTACAGTCAGGGATATGAATCTTTTAACGAATCTTAAGTTATATAATATTTTCCGGAGTACCAGGTCTGTGCATTATCTTATTATTGTCAAACTGAAATGTAGATAGTAGTACAAGTGGAACATGGTCGGTCCAATGGTTGGAAATATGCCCATCATTTGCAAGCATACTAACACTAACATGATAAAAATTTCATTGTCAATTTAACATTCATAAATAGCTAAAGCATTTCGTTAATTTTTAAAGCAGTTCTGACATGTTTCTTAAACCTTACCTTGCATATGCTTTTTGTGTATAAACCTTTGAAGCTCAGTTCCAAATTACTTGCTTTAACAGAAACATTAACTCTTACTTTTACAATAACTGTCTCTAAGTAAGCAAAAAATTTTATGTAATTAATGACTTTTATTTTCTAAAAAACTGATTGCCTGCTTATCTTGAGTTTTCAGGGTTTTTTCCCCACATGTTTAGGTATATCTAAATCAAATCGGTTTTTTCTCTGCAGATGTGTAATCTTAGTAGTTAGTCACGGCGATCCTCTCCAAATCTTTCAGACAATACTCAATACAGCAAAGAAACAGGAAACTTCTCAAGAGAGCGATATTTCATCAAGAATAAAATCAATTATGGTCCACTCGGTCTTATCCCAGCACCGGAAGTTTGCATTGGAGACTGCAGAGCTCCGTCAGATAAATTAACCGCTCTTCATTCAAAGAGAACATTTCTTAATATATAATAATTATAATTTATGGACTCAGAGCCAGATCAAAAGTTCAATAACTCTCTGGTCAGTTCTCTAGTTGCTCGGAAAGAAAAGTTTTGTATGAACTGATTGAGATGTAGAAATTTGATTGCTCTTTTGGCTCCATGGTTCCATATGTAACAGGTTTAATAATTCGAGGGACAAATTTCATGATTCACGAATCATGTAAATTGCTCGAAGCACAATGATATAACTTGGAAAGTTCTGTTCTAGGATGCAAATAATGTGATAATAACTATCAAACATTATATTCCATGTATGACTGCTTATCGATATTTGTTTGAGACATTAGTATAGTGTTTGATTTTGGTCATCTTGTATGCTAGGAGTGCTAGAAAATATTGCCAGTAATTCCCCACCTCTTCTCTCATTTACTTTAGTTGTATTCTATTTTTGATGTTTTTCTAATGTATATGTTTTTATTGTATATTTTATGCCGATACTGATCCTTAAGAGGAAGGCGCATCAGATCAAGAGATGCTCAATTTTAAAAGACTTGGGAGTGCACCTATTAATGTCCTTCCAATAACTCCAATATAGATTTATTTGTTATATAGCTTATATTTGTAGGAAGATGGGATCCAAAAATAATTTTAGGAAGACTTAAATTGCAGCATGAATTTATATAAGTAATTAGCTAGTAGAATCTATTTGTGGTAATTGGAATCCATAAATCAAATTTACTTGTTTTCCAATTTATAAGGCAATTTGACTCCACAGATATGCATCTATCTGCTGCCGAAGCAGTGATTAGATTTATCCCATACAGTTTAAATTTGAGTTATATTGCTTCAAGTGCTTAATCGGTACGATATGTCATATGTGGGGTTTTAGACAATGAAGGTTCAATATGTATTCCTTTTAGTTCATATTAATAAATAAATAAATAATCTGTAAGTAACAGATAGATGCCTATCATTCAAGAACAATTAAAACAACTAATGACAAACTACAAGTCCCCTGTTCCAAGTCTATTCATCTCAGTTCACATATTATTGGCAATTTGAGTACCTTGTCAACCTCAGTTGTGCTTAAAGGCGCGCGCGCACGATATAATAGACGAACACATGATGCAGATATGCGTATTTATATTTCAGGTTCAAGCAAGGTTCCCTACGCAAGATTTTAATAAAGGTTTTTTCAATAAACCACCTTATAAGTCAAAACTTTTATAAAACTACATTTAAAGTTTTTTTCGATAAACCACCTTAAAATTCAAAATCTTTTAAAACCATCCATTTCTTCCCCTGCCTGGATTTTTCTTTTTCCTTTTTGATTTTGCCTCCTTCTCTTTCCTTTTTCTCCTTTCCTCCTCCTCCTCCTCCTCCTCCTCCTCCTCTCCTCCTCCTCCTCCTCCTCCTCCTCCACCTCCTTCCCTCCCCCACCACCAAAACCCTCCTCCTCCTCCTCCTCTCTTTTTCATTTAGGATGAATGAGGGTATTGTAGTAACTTCAGATTTTTAGAAGCGAAATTATTCAAAAGTGTGACTTTGAGGGATTTTGGACTTATAAGGTGGTTTCTATCTAAAAAAAACTTTAAAGGTGATTTTTATAAAAGTTTTGAACTTATAAGGTGGTTTCTATAAAAAAACCCTTTTAATAAACCTAGAATTAGTGAAAACAGGAACAAGTTTCTGTACTACTAAGAAACCTCTTAAATTATCCTCCGTGTTTCGTTTTTCGTGCAGTCACGCATGTTAATTAGCCTATTGGCGTCGGATGCCCCGTCGCCGATGTTGGTGGGCCCCACAGGAAAATGAAGAAATAGGTTAAAAAGCGACCTGGGGCTTCTCCCCTCAGCCTCAACTTAGGGTTTGTGCCGCCCGCTGCTTCTCCCTATCTCCATCATCTCCTAACGCTCCGTCGACGCCGCCTTCGCTTTACTCGCCGCCGTCTTGCTCCAGGCCTGTCGCTGCCTCGTTCTAAGGTGTAGTTCTTTTTTCTCTTTGTTTTTTTTTTTGAAATTTTCAGATTAGTGTTAATTGCGATCAGATCCTTGTAGTATCACCCAATTGCAAATAGACGCCCTCTAGTACTGCTTTAGCAAATAGACTTCCCGAGTGAAATTTTTTTTACCTCTTCAAATCGTTAAAATAGTTAGAGTAGGTGGATAGACCCCCTATATATATAGCTCTATTTGTGACGATAGATCCTCAATTGCTTTTATTTTTCTTTTTTTCTTTTTTTTCTAACTTTTAAAAGAGTAAAAAAATGTTCACTAAGGGGTTTTCTGCACCTGAATCAATACTATAGGGTTCTGCTAGCCACAAATAGAATTAAAGGGGTCTATTAGCAATTGAGTGATACTACATCGGGTCAATTAGCAATTAACCCTTTAATTAATGATGTTAAACTTGAAAATTATGCATTAATTAGTATCATAAACCTAATTATCGTAATTTTTACTGTCATAAATCTAATGACTAACCTAATTAACCTAACCCTAATACCGTAATAATGCTAGTTTCTCATTAATTATCCTTAATTAGTTTTATACATATACAAAATACAAATGAACTATAATACTACAGACACTAATCTATTACCTCTTTCAAAGAGGAGTTGAGGAAAAACTTCCTCTTTCCAAAAATACCCTTAAAATTTCATCAAAATCACTAAATTAGCAAGCCCCAATCTTTTACCATATATTATTTCTATTTATTAAAATCACTATCTCATAAGAAAACTCATCTACAAATCCGTGCATTGCAAACAACTTCATACACAAATTCTTTAAATTACAAAATAGTCTTTCAACTTTTAAAAATTACAAACTCACCATGGAATTGGGAACAACCCCCAAGTTTGCTAATATTAGTCTACACAAGTGTGGTTAGCATCTTGATTATTGCTATATAATTTCATCACGATCTCTCGCTAAAGAAATCATGCTTTATTCTTGCAAAATTTTATCAATTTAGTGCTTTAGGGTTTACTTTGAACTTTGCATGAGTATCTGCATGATTGTAAAAAAGCGTATATTTTTTTTCTTAGAATCATGTTTCAAGCTTGAATAAGAATAGAGTTCTGGAGAATTTTCTTTTTTTCCTCAAAAGATAAGTTTTTTTTTAAAGTTAATGAATTTGACCTTTGATTTAGAGTGTATGAATCTTGGTCATGAAATGCTTATGATCATTCAATCGCTCTGTAGTATTTTTTTAGGTCATTTTGAGCAATGTAAAACCCTATCAGTTTATGTAAATTAATCGCGACTCTGACTATCATGGACATGATTCATGGGTTTGGCCTGTAGGGCCAAACTAGAAAGGTTTTATTGAGGGATTGGATGGATTGCATTATTGTTTTGATATTTTGGTATTTAGTACTCTGTCTTTTAGTTTAACTTGGTAATTTTTGAAGATACAAGTGGGATTTAAACTTCGAATATATTTGTTGGGAGTGATCTTTTATTTTCAGTTAAGACTTTAAGCTTTAAATTATATTTCAAAGATGGAAACGCAAAAGAGTCCAGAATTTACAGAACTCTAAAAGTGTATTTAAGACCAAAATTGCAAAAGTCCCCAAAATTGCAAAAGCAGTCCGAACTTGTGGTTTACTCCCGAAAAATTATAAAAATTGCATATAAGCCTAGAAGCGCAAAGCAGTCTGAATTTGCGGTTTACAATCTAAAAACTATAGAAATTGTATTTTAGCCCGGTTTACAATCCAATTCGAAATTACAATTTGGTCCCCTTGTGAAATTCAAAAATTGCAAAAATAGTTTATAATTTGCATAAATAGAATCAGTGTAGAAAGAAAACCCATAAATACTTTGTAATTTGCATAAAGCACCCTAAAGGTTTCAAAAAACCATTAAAGTTCTTATTATAAATAATTATGTTTCTATAATTTAGAGCATAATATGCACGATGTTCAGTTCTTGGTCAACAACAAGATTTGACAAAGTAAAGCTCATTAGGGTAAATACATTTAGAGAAGCTTTTATGATAACATTTCATTATTTACTTACATGATAAGACTAGCTCAAATTTATTTTTTCTCGAGATATATTCCAAATTACGTGTGTCAAGTTAGTAACTCATCGATAAGACTTTTATGATAACATTTCATTAGGGTAAATACATTTAGAGAAACTTTTATGATAACATTTCATTGTTTACTTACATGATAAGACTAGCTCAATTTTTTTGCTCGAGATATATTCCAAATTACGTGTGTCGGGTTAGTAACTCATCGATAATTTGTATGCTTCAATTATGATCATTACAGTTCAATGTCCATATAAATTTGTAGAGTAATCACTTGGTTTTCTTTGTAGAAATTTATTCTCGATTTTTGGATTGCATAATCACTACATAACGTGTTTTAGCATAAATGATCTTACTCAAAAGCGACTTCAAACTAATATTCGAGTTTGATTTGTTTGCACGTTGACATATAAAAGGATCTCTCTATAATATTATCATGAAACATGTACGATAAGTGTACAAATAAGAAAGAAATATGACCACAGTTGAAGATAAAATGAGTTTTAAGTGATAATAAAAGGTGACAAAAATAATAATTAACTAACATGCTACAATACGTAAGGTATTACAAAAAACAAAAGTTTTATTAGTTACTCAAAATAAAAAATTTCACAACTACACAAAGCACACCGGCCTTTCAAAATTAAAACAACTAAACAAATGGGCTTTCAAAATTAAAACAACTAAAAAAATTTATAGCCCTTAAAAGTTTAAAATTTACAATTTACACCCTCAAAGTTTGAAAAATTATAGAAAACCCCTCAAAATATCATAATAACGAAAAAACATCATGAAATTCTAGAATTCTAAAAGTTGCCAACACCATTGATAAAACATACAATTCACAGTCATCTTTGGTGATAATTTAAAATTGAAAAAAAACACACAAAGTTTCAAATTTGTAAAAAAGTCAACATTTCAAAATTGCAAAAAACCTAAAATTTCAAAATTTATGTCTAATACTAAAAATCAAAATTATCAACAGGCCCTTGAATGTATAATTTTTACACAAAATAACCCAAAGTTTCTAAACTTATAAAAAACAACCTCAGCAGTTGAAACCTAGAAGTATCCTAAAGTTATAAAATTTCATGACAACGCATGAAATACAAAATTAGTAGCACCTAGTGACAATTTAAAATTTGTAAAAAGCAGCTCAAAGTTTTAAAAGTTTTAAAAGCAACACCTCTAAAGTTAGAATCAAACCAAACCCTAAAATTTAAAAATTATACAAATAAAAGAGAAATTATTTAATATTATTTCATTAAAATATGTAAATTTAACTTTCAACTTAAGATTTTCTTGGCCCTTTTAGTATCTTAAAATAATCTAAGTTGATGTTGGTGAAAAAATAGAAATAATATTAGATTAAAAACATCCCGTTAAGGTATAAAGTTTGAAAAAATATATTAATAGATTAAAGAAAATGTTACTATATAAATTAAAGTAGCTAAATATAATTTTACTCCAAATTGAAGAAGCTTCTATGGAAGATACAAGAGAGTTTAGTAAGTACTTATTATTTTCATACTTTAATCTTCAATAAAAAGAAAACATAAATTTATAGAATCATAAACTTATTAAATAATTACATGCGAGATGTTCTTGAAGGCCACTAAACATAAGATTTATCTTATGATTATCTCAAATTGGCGGGGAAATAAGCATATCATCATAAAGAATATCAACAATATGTATCAATCCAAAGATACAACTTACTAAAGAAATAATAGTACGACGTAGAACGAGCATACCTCTATATTACAAAATAAATAAATAATATTATATTTTAATCTAATATTAAGGGTTATTTAGAAGAAGCTACCAAAACAAAAGGATCTCCATTAGCGGTCTTTATAAATGTAAAAAGTTTAAATTAGTGATAATATCACGGACATCATAGAATTCGATACAGTACAATATTAGCAAACCTACTCTCATCCACACAATTAAATCTAACTAAAATTTACTAATATACAACCACAAAATTCCACATTTAAGTCAAAGATAACTACCGTTTTTAAATAGACTTGAGCCCTGGTCTACGCTTGCAAATGCTACAACAAGAAGGTGGATAAAAATATTAATAACGAGTGTCTAAATGATAAATATCATAGCATCGCCGATGACTCAGCATCAAGGTTAAGTAATATCTTTTTATATAACAATATCAAATTTTAATATTAACATATAATCTAGAAATCAACAATGAAAACTTCATGTTTGTAGTTAAGATTCTCATGAAAAATAGCACGAAAAATACAAAGACAACATCATTTAATGCAATAGAAACTCTTATTGGATGCACAATTAAAGAATTCTCTGAGAGAAAAAGAGGTAATTTCTAACTCTATTTAAGTAATAAGTTTGAATATCAAAAAATATTCCTACATATGATGTTAACCTTTGTTCTCATTAAAATAGAAAAAATTAAAAGATAAACAAGTCGTAGGAAATTTAATAGCATAAAAATCTAGCTTCAACCTAATATTATAATTAATGTAGACGATGAAGACATTCTTGTACAATTGCCTTGGAAAAAGATAAATATGGAGAAGGATTGATCTTAGTTCAATTAAATATGAAAAGAAGGAATAAAGGATAATATATTTTTTGAATATTTTATAGTAAAGCTTAATTTTTGAGTAAAATTAGGAATCTTTAGAAGGGATTTTCATGCAAAATTTTTAATATGCTTATGTGAATGTTTTTGTCATATAAATTATTCTAGAGTTATCATTAATCTTTAGTTTTTATTTTTTATTTTAAGTCTATTAATAATTAAGATGTCTTGTAGTCTTGTGAAAAGTATGTGCTCAGGTCGAGCTTATACAAACCATCTTAATATTAAATATTTAGTTAAATTTTTATTAACACATCAACAATGTATTATTGTATTTTTTTCAAACTTAATACTACATTTAATGACTAAGATAAAGAAATTGGAGATCGATTATTTGATCCGATAAACAAGTGTGTTACATGAAGTTTGATATATACAAATTTTAAAAATAATATTACGTATGCAAGTATATAAAAGTATATTGATCCCAGTTTAACACACAAATTTATTTCATAATTTTTTAAAATGTTTAAATAAAATTTATGGCAAATGTAATAATCCATGTTTTAAAGATTTCAACTCAAAATGAATCTTATTTATTTTATAGTAAGAAAATAAATAAAAACTAAATAATTTTGATATTTAACCACGTGCATTGCACGCACAAGAACTAGTACCCTAAAAGCGTAAGTTAATCAAACAATTATGCTTGTTTTTCAAAAATAGTAGTGTGATGCATAACACAATAATGTGTTATATATCCATTTTAGGTGAATAAAAAATAGTTAACGTTATCCGTAGACTCTCGTTCAATAATTACTATCAACTCTTTGGACTTCTAATATCTAATAGACGACTCAAATTGGGTATGAAATTAAGTTTTCCATCCGAAAATGATCGTGTACTCTATGTTATAAGTAGAATAATTGGCATTCAAATCTATAATTAATGGATCTGTCCCGTTCGGACGGGTTAAGAATAAAGTAGTATGTCATCTAACTTTATATACTTTGTGCATTTTTATTTCTAGAAAATTTTGGCAACATGTACTCGTTATTCTCGTGTAAGCGGATGCTATTCTACATTTCGGTATATTACCGATATGCATAATAACAACCGTTCAGTGTACTCGGAGAACAACGGGTAGGTGCTACTGAAATTTTTTAGAAATGAAAATGCTGCACAAAGTATGTAAAGTTAGATGTATACACTACTATATTTTTAATGGGACAGAAGCCTCCTATGATAGTTGATAGAGTGTTCAGACCAACCTAGTATTTTGTTAAAATCAACTGCAATGAAGATTATCAAACATATTGCAAGTTATAAGATATTAAAGTAATTAGTAAGTATATCTAATATATAGATGAGGGAAATTCCTGACAAGTCGTGGATCGATATTCCTCGCATGGAAAGAAGAAGACGAGGGGATACTCGATATCGAGACGGATGGGAAGCCTTCCTTCAGTATGCGGATACGAATCCAAGGAAGTTAGAGAACGGATTGTTATATTGTCCATGTTGTAAGTGCAGAAACACGGGGTTAGTGGATGTAATTGTGGTACGAAATCACTTAGAAATATGGGGATTTGATGAGAATTACAAATATTGGAATTTTCATGGGGAGGATAGTATTGAAGATATTGAACCAGATGAAAATACAGGCGTGAAGAAAAATTGTGAGAAGGCAAAGGATAATCAGAAGGCGAAGAAATACAACCACTTCCTAGGAACTACTTCTTTTGCGGGGGTCGAGAAGAAGTATTTGAGGGAGAACCCGGTATGTAACTTTCTTAAATTTTATATCATATCGCTATTTTTCATACATTGCTCAAAGTAAATTGGATTTGATATAATTACAGGATGTCTTGACTACGCCACAAACCCTTCTTGCTAGAGCAGCTTATACACCACCCGAGGGTTACGATCAGTCTAATAATGTGTTGGAGGTTAATAATATGAATGTAAGTATAAAGTCAATTTCACATTCGCATAGACTTATCTATTTCTCAATTGAGCTGATAGTTTATATTAATTATTGCTATGTGATATTCAGGCGGCGCTGGAAGTGATGCAAGACGAAGTGTTGGACCAAGCCCTCCAGTCTCAGGGCATAGGAGACACCCATTTGGTTCCTAATTGCATGACCAGAGAGCAACGGAGGCAAGTCATCGATGGTGATTTTGGTCCTAAACCCTTCAAGAAAGGGAGAGTGTCATTATCGAGTGCTGAAGTTAGCTCATACGCCAGCGCCAGAAGTATGGCTAGCGAATCGACAGTGACCTCGCAACGACAAATTGAAGGATCGTACGTGATTGCTGAGATCGGTGTGTTTATAATCGACCATCTTGAATGTAAAATGGCTTACAATATTCTTCCAATTCTTATGAGCGAGCTCAGGGATGAACCAACGGCCTGGGATGTTGCACAGCGTGTTGTTGCTTCTACTACCTTAAGAGAAATCCTTCCCAAAGATATCTACACTACTATTAGTTCGATGGCGTTTGCAGCAGTTCAACGATCTAATGTTGGATTTGGTAGTGGAGAGGTATATATGTCTAAACACATGTATATGTTAGGAATTTTGTGATACACATTCTCATGTGGACTTGCATTCTTTTCAGGCAAGACGAGGTACTCCCGTGGGGAGCAGTAGTACGATACGGTGTCCGGATGTAGTCGCAACCAATCTAGAAGAAGACGACGATGACGAGTGAGTTCTTTGTGTATTATTGTATTTTGTAGATGGATACATTTTTTTCAGACATGTATGGACTTGGATGTTATTGTTAGACATGTATGGACTCGTAGAGTTGTTCTCTTAGATTTGTATGGATATATGACTCTGATTTCATTGCTATGTGGATGGATATGTCAAATGTGGTTTATATATATTATACTTGTGTATATTGATTATGATATTTAATTTGTAGAAAATAATTTGGTTGTAAGATATGGAGATGTGAAATAAAATCCGTGTACACGTAATTATTGAATGAAATTTGTGTACTGGGATCCAAACAATTGCAGAATTATTTTTCTTCCCGATGTTACAAACATCGGCGACGAAGAAATCTGTTGTCGATGTACATCAACGACAGATCATCCACGACGACATACCTGCCAATGATGTACATCAGTAACGGATCTGTCCGTCATCAATATTTGTAATATCGGCGACTTACACACCCGTCACCAATGTTCATCGGCGATGGCATGTCCGTCGCCGGTGCATATAGGTGACATATTCTTCTGCGACAGCCTTTTTCTCGTCATCGATGCACACCGGCAACAGATTTCCTGGCATCAGTGACGGATTTGCCCGTCGCCGATTCTATGTTTTCTACTAGTGTGGAAGAAAGCAGCAAGTTCTCCTTCAAAAGTTTTCAACTATAGCCCGCTTTCAATTGTTTAGAAAATTTATACATTCTACTGATTTGCATTGTACTAAGCAATGCATGTTGGAGACACTTATTTTTCTTCATTTAAGAAATATGATCATGAGTCAGCATGCTAGAAATCCAATGTCAGTTGCATTACTACTTACATCAAGCAAATCATAATTGTATCTCCAATGTCCAGTTTTCATCATTTTACAGAAATAAATCTGATGCACCATATCCTAATGCTATAGCATAACTAATAGCCTACTTCATATAACACACTAGCTTCTATTAAACTGCCGGATCATGACTCTCTGCATATGCTATACACTTTTCTGCATGTCTCCTATTTGTTAAAGTCCAAGCAACATCTTTCATAGACCATTCTGCATCTTTCTTCTTCTTCAAGTAGTCAGTCCATTTGTCCGGAATTCCCATAGTCAACCAACAACAATGAACAGGCATACCTGAGACATCTTCAGCTATAACAGTCACTGTTGTAAATAGCGGTAAATAGCCCCGCAATAGCGGCGCTAATAGCGTTAGCGGTCCCTTCCCGCGACGCTATTGCCCGCTATTGGTGACATTGCGGAATATGCGCTTTCTGATCGTAAAAGTGGCCAATAGCGCGCCATAGCTGTGAATAGTGGGCGATTGGGAGCAAAATCCACTTTTTGACCGCTATTTAAAAGCGGTTTGAGGTTTATTTTTTTAAAATTAAACTCGACACGCAACCTTGCATCCACCGCCTCTCACGATTTCTTGACCACTATTTAAAAGCAATTTGAGGTTTATTTTTAAATTAAACCCGACCAGAACCATCGTGATCCCACCGCCTCGCGATTTCCGCTGCATTCTCGCCACCTCCCATAGCCTCCGGCACCTCCCTCAGCACTTCCTCTCACCTCCTCTCGCTGTGAGCTCCTCCTACTGTAGTCCTCTCACCGCTCAGCTCATCTTCTTGAAGACGACGACTCTTTGACTCCTCCAGTCGTTTTCGGTATTATGTGACGGTTACATGTCTATTTCATATTTAGGATATTTTTAAATCATCAAATATGCATTTTTAGATTTTCGAGATTTTTCTTTAATTTTTCTTTTTTTTAATATTTATTCATATCTAAACTAGACCGCTATTTGACTTTGCGCTTTTTACCGCTATTTTACCGCAATAGCCTCAAATAGCCTTAGCGATGCCTCACCGCTACGCGACGCTATCCGCTATCGATAACCTTGATAACAGTTGTATCTGGCAAGAGATTATGAACCAAATAGTTTGCCAACATCATATAAACAACAGCATCCACATCCGTTGCCTCGCTGAAATACTCATTGTAATTTCCAGTAAAAACCATGTTGATTCCTTGATGATGATACAACATTGAAGTTACTCCATCAAATCGAAAACCATCAAACTTGTATTCTTCCAACCACCATCTCAAATTAGACAGCAGAAATCGCAGGACT
Source organism: Asparagus setaceus (assembly GCA_012295165.1). Taxonomy (NCBI): domain Eukaryota; kingdom Viridiplantae; phylum Streptophyta; class Magnoliopsida; order Asparagales; family Asparagaceae; genus Asparagus; species Asparagus setaceus. Next base: position 65,288,136 of record CM022703.1, on the reverse strand, counting down.
TCCCAATTAGCATAGTTAAATAATCGGCTCTCCCACAACTTATGGTAACCACGCGCTCTCCGCTATGGAAATAGGAATCCTGAGTGCTTTGCCCAACATCAAAGCCATTAAGACCATCAGTGATATTGTGGGCTCTGTCAATCAGATACTTGAGATCCTCGGGTGTTCCTGATCTGCTGCTAAAAGCAAAGAAATTCGTAACGTGATACCCAAAGTATGCGTAGTAGGAATGCTCCATGATAGCCATTAATTTGACTGTGTTATAGTTATTATCTCTAATGCGAGGCATTATTAGCAAAATCTCGATATGAGTTTATGCATGGCTCTGAACTACTCATCATATCACAGATCGAAGTATTTCATTTAACATCCATTTAGGCAAAATGATTGTGTACACAAAAACAGAGCAAGAGGTTATTGTCTTGAGGACTTCATCTGCTAGCAAGGCAATCGACGTAAAATATGTCCCTCATGGCAGCAAACTTATATTTAAAAAATCATCATGATTTACACTATCATTGGTGTACATCTCAAGGTTCAAAGTATACGTCATCGAGAAAATGTTTTCTATGTAGTAGTTCAGAAGTTAATGACATGTCCACACAGCTTTTGGCACATTTTCATGTTTTGTACTTTCCTTGAAGAAACAGTGTTTATGACTACAATCCGGCAAATTGCTAACCAAAATAACTAGTCTTGCCTGCATTTACAGTGTAGTCTTACCAAATGCTTAAATAAATTATTGGGTTGTTTTCGTATAGATGCCACAGCATTGCACAAGTCAATTTTACTCGTTATTCTCTCAAAATATTTGTACATGTGGAAACAGACCCAAAAAAAAAAAATTCTCTAGTCAATCACTGAATGCAGGAATTTCTGAATCATTTCCTCAGAATTCAGAAACTCTCTCTGATTCCTATATATTTCTGAATCATGAATTCACCTCTCCTTAATCTTTGTCTTAAACCCTCTGATTCTTTCACTTCAACATTTCTACCGACCCAAGATTTCGATTCCAATGGAGGGTACAGTTTGTAGCTCTGCCAACTACATCCCTTGAACTCCCCTCATCAGTTTCATCAACGCTCCGCTGTCGTCTACGCTGATCACCCCTCCATAATCTACTGTTCTTGTACGTACACGTAGAAGGAGACCCATCAGCGATGCCTCAGCCTCGCTTCTGCTCTCACCCATAGGGAAATTTCTCCCGCGATGTTGCAAGATTTTCTTTATCTCAATCTTTTCTTTTTTTGCTAGTTTTAGAGTGTTGATTTTTCTTTTTTTTTTTTTTTAAATTTGTTTGGGGTTTGTTGTGGTTGGAAGCTGTGATATCTTGGTGGTTAACTTTTGATGAATTGTGTTTTCCTAGTAATTATGCTCTTGTTCAGGTTTTTGAATGGTTTGTTGTCCATGTAAATCTGATTTTTTTTCATAGGGTAAACCATAAGAAACCCCCTTCATCTATACCATATTTTTCAAGAAACCCCCTCAGGTGAAGAAAAGTTTGACAAAACCCCCTCATCTGTGATCATTAATGAAATTATAAAGGAGTTTTGTTCTTGCAAAGACGTTTGCACATGAGTAGATGTCTTCAAACACACAGACGCTCTAAAAATCCACACCCGTCTGAGAAGGTAAACTATACTATGAAACTATTTATTTCATTAATGAGCACAGATTAGGAGGTTTTTTGTTGATATTTACAGATGAGGCTGTTTTTCATTAAAGTTTATAGATGAGAGTGTTCTTTTTCCCCCCCTTTTTTTCAGATGAGGGAGTTCCTTAAAGGGCAAATTGCACTAAATCCCCAAAGAGCTTTCAGCATTTTGGTAGCTGCACTAGCACCAGAGATCCCTGCAACATACGAACTCCACTTTGGCGTTTCGATGACCGGTGCAGTTCAGCGCACTCTCACCATCTGACACGACTCTGCCATGCTATCCATCCTACTGAAGCACTCGGGCCAAAGTCCTCTTCATCGACCACCAGTTGCTCGAAAAAGCCCAAGGCACACTCGAACTTCTTTCCCAATCCAACGCAACTCCTCTTCTGGTGACAATCTCAGACCCTGAATCACCAAACTCTTGGACTGAAACAGACTACGAACATCTTATAATGACTTCAGACCCACATTTCAGTGTCAATTGGCCTTCTGATGAGTGCAGACCCATATCAATAAACTACACCTCAGGAACAACTTCTAAACCTAAAGGTGTTGTCTTTACTCATCCAAGGAGCATGCCTGAATGCCACTGCAACACTCCTCATGAGCGATATTACCACAATGCCCGTGTACTTGTGGACCATTTCGATGTTCCACTGCAACGGCTGGTGCCTCACTTTGGGGATTGCAGCTCAGGGCGGTACCAACGTTTGCATCCAGAACGTCACAGCAAAGGCCATTTTCGACTGTATTGCCCTCCACAAGTTCACAAACATGGCCGGTGCACGTACAGTTCTCAACATGGCCGGTGATCATCGGGGCAGCCCCTCCGCCGCCCAAAGTTCTGTTCAAGATGGAGGAGCTAGGGTTTAATGTGACGCACTCTTATGGGCTCATGACCGAGACCTACCGTCCAGCCACAGTTCTTATATGGAAACCAGAGTGGGATTCTTTTCCTGGTGAGGAGCGGGCTAGAATAAAGTATTGTCAGGGTTTGCATCATATCGGTATAGAAGTAGATATCAAGGATCCTGTTACTATGATGAGCGTTCCATCCGATGGGAAGACCATATGGGTGAAATTATGTTAAGAGGGAATACCGTTATAAGCGAGTATTTCAAAGATAGGGAGGCAACCGATGAAGCTTGGCTCGTGGGTGGTTTCGGTCTGGTGACCTAAGACTAGGAGTTAGACAAGGTGATGGTTATATAAAACTCAAGGATCAGTCGAAGGACAATATAATTTCAGGAGGGGACCGGAGATCGTTTTCTAGTGCACAATTATAAGACCAACAATGCTTTGTTTATTAGAATATTGGGTAATTAAAAAACATGTGTGAAAATGAGCATAGCAGAAATGAGAATGCCACAATGGTATTGTGGGTGTTTACGTCGGAATATGAATCTGTGATAAGAGAGTGTTGAACTCAGTTTTTGGGTCCCTTAATCGCCTTTGATGGTTGATCTTCCCGTTGTGGATCAAAACATGTGCTTCCTACGCAAATAACAGAGGTTAGAGGCACCGGAGATCGTTTTCTCCAGCGTGCCCTCCGACGCTTAAATTAGTGACATTTTCTAGTTTATCTAAAGAGAAAACAAAAATCGTCTTATTGACTTTTTGTGTGTTAACTTGTGTTACCTTGGTTTGGTGGAGATCACGATTATTTATAGAGGATTTATGGGGGACACGTTGGTAATTTTTGCCAGGTGTGTGCAGTGCGGGCCCAGACATGCTTTACACGTGCTGATAGTTAGTTGGCCGAGTCATCCTTTCCACAGTGATGGGACTGTCAGAGTAATGGCGTATTCGAGGAGCTTTGAAGGCTCTGGCTCGAACAGTCATAATGACCGACGCATTAATGGCTTGATGGTGATTGGGCGGCGAAGTGCTAGGGCTAGCCGTATATTTATCGAATGTTGTGCACCTTTTGCTATCACTTGTCAGGCCAGTGTATGGTGTCTGATCCACAAGTGGGGAACACCTTTCATCTCGGAGCCGGTCATCCAGCGAGATCCGAGTCGGGAGCACCTTTCGTCTCGGAACTAGTTCTCGAGATGAGTCAGCCATCTGAACACTCGGGTCGTGGATGCTTTTAGAGTCGTCCAGCTTATTGTCACGTGACCACTCTTTTAGACTTAGTAATTTCCATGGTATAAAATTGGCCCCTTTTCACTCGGACTCGGGAAGCCGAGTTTGAGTGAAAATGATCCGACCCATGCCGGAACCTAGACCGTCCTTACTGCGAGCAGCTGTGATTTGACATTCTTGATGTTAGCGGAGATCGTGCAGCAGCTTTTGACGGAAAGGCGCCTCATTTGACGGGACGGTGCTTCGGTTTTCAAAAACCGTCAGCGATTTCCTGTGAAATGTGCCAACCATTAGCTTTATGCCACGTGTCATCCCTTTGCTTTTTATATACTATTCCTTTTTCTTCTTCTTCTCCTTACTTACTTTGTCAAAAACCCTAGAAACCCTAGAGCTTCTTCACTCCGCCATTGTGATTGCACTTTGTCCTCCGAAATCTCGTCGTCTTCCGGTCGTCTCTTTTTCTATTCCGATGGCTTCTGGCTCTCAACCCTCTATGGCTCGCAATAAGGCCAGGATCTCTCTGCTGCGCTCATATCGTTTGAGGATCCTCTCGAGTTCTCTGAAGCAATATGCTCTAGATTATGATATCCCCAGCACATATACGCTGTCAGCTCCTTCAAGAGATTAGTTCGTCTACCATCACGGCGGGGGCTTGGTGCCGTTGTACTGGCATCATCTGGATTATGGCCTCCACTTGCCGCTGCATCCGTTCCTATAGAAGGTGTTCAGGGCTTTGGGGGTTGCACCGGCCTAGCTAACGCCGAACTCCATTGCTTTCTTGGTGGCATTCCTCGTCATCTGTCACCGGGTTGATGTCAGACCAACGCTGGGCATTCTGGGTAGCTTGGTGAGTGTCAAGGCCGGTAGAAAAGAGGGCACTTTTATCTCCAGTTGGCAGGCAACTTCCGGCTGGTGTCCTATTCTCCTGAGACCAACAAAAAGTCGCAGGAGAAGTTCTTCTTCGTCATGGGTGCTGACCCGCTCCTCGCCTGTCCCACGGCCGGAGATCAAGAAGGAGGGGCTTCAGGCAGAGAGGCTCTCGGCGGTAGAGTTGCAGGGTCTAGAGAGGCCGTGCCTACAAGGGATTGCGGCGTTGGGAGAATCTGTTAGACAACACCGTCCATGCAGCTGGCATCTCCTCTGTCCCCACCTCTAAAGCGGATCTGGCCCAGGTAGCGGTCTTGGCCGTCGACGAACAACCAGCTGAAGGCTCTCACTTGGGTTCTCCCCTAGTGCCTCGGAAGCAACTTCGTGGCGATTTGGAGGCAGAGGATCTCCAAGTCTTGTGGCAGCAGTCAACCAAGGACATAGCTGCTAGACTCGGCTTGGGCAAGTCTACTGCTCAAGCTGAGGGCTCCAAGAGGAAGAGGAAGAAGATTGTCTCCAAGGGGCATTGTCGGGTCGGTGGCAGTGCGTGGGAGCTCTTCCCTCCTGGGAACGAGTTGGCCGAGGTTACGTTCAGGCAAGCTGAAGCTACGCCCGAGTCGATTAAGAGGGTTGGGGGCCCTGAGTCTGCTCATGCTCCACCTAAGTATATGAGTGGCCATTCCCTCATCATATCAGCTACCTCCACCCCCGCACCTGGGAGGGGATGCGAGCTATCTTGATGGGACCCAAGTCCCGTCCTTGCTATGAGGGGGAACCAGAAGAGTGCCCTTTCATCCCTGAACGCTGAATGGACGTCAGAGGTCGATTTTGGAGCCTCGGGCTGACCAGGACAAGGCGGTGGAGCAGTTCCTCCTCCCTGCTGACGAGGCTTTGCTGTGCGAGATCCCCGACGCTGGTCTTCACTTATGCCCTTCGGAGTTACTTCACCCGCGAGGCTCTCTTGAATTCGAGTCGTTTTGATGACTCGAGATCTATATATAGGAGCTCTTCTTCAAGCTTCGGGCCGAACTGGAGGCGCAGAGGGAGGCTTGTGAGGCTGCCGAGCTTGCAGCTGCTACTAAAGGTAGTGAGCTTGACGAGGTCAAGCGTACCTAGGCCGTGAAGGAGCGGAAGATGGCTCGAAAGGATGAGGAGCTAAAAGCGGCAATAGCTGGGTGATAATCATATTTTTATTACAATTTTATACCCTCATCATCTATTTTTATACAAATAAATATACCACTAATAATTATTTTTATCTTAATTTGCAGGTTAATGGTGAAATAATGAATAAAAGCCCAAAAGACTCAAACTCTCTGATTTTCTACCATTTATTGAAGCCCAAATATGAAGACAAAAGAAGGCCCAAGAAGAGACAAGGATCCATGAAGAAACCGGGTCAAGAAATCAATAAAAAAACCAATCTGCTGCTACCCAATCGATCGGCCAACCGATTGGTCGACCGATTGGTCGACGACAGTTTCAGATCTATGGTTGGATTTCAATTCCTTTGTGGCCAGGTTTCATCCAAGAGTTCCCCTTCATTGCTGTAGACTATAAATAGAGGGGTAGAGTGAGGGGTTTGAAGTGTGAAATATTTTATAATAACTCCTTTTAGAAAGGAGGGTTACTCTTAATTGAGAAGACCTTCCAAATTTATAACTTTTAGTTGCAATTAATAAAAAAAATATTTTCACCCCTTCATATTTTCTTTTCTTCTCTTTGTCCAAGGATGAAAAGAGGATGAAGATGAAGATAAGATGAAGATGAGGGTTTGCTTTTTATTCCTTTCTTTTCTTTTCTTGTAATATTTTTTTTTCTTGCTTATTTCATACTTGTAGAGTAGATTTACATTCATGTCTTTACTTCCTCGCATTTAATTTCTTGCATTTACTTTCATGTCCTTACTTTCACATATTTATTTTGTAGTTTTTATTCTTCTTTTCTTTAATTCCCATTGAGGCTAGAACCCTCTAGGGAATCGCTCTTTTCTAAATGTGGAGCTAATATTCGAGGGAACTCTAGAAATTATTTGAAACTAGCTTTTATATCCAATTTATTCACATAAGATTGAGATTAGCTAAGTGGATCTATTCTGATTCCTCATATCTTTAATTAATCCTCCATATTTTACCTTCTTGATTTTCCTCTTTACTCTTGCCTTTTATTTGTTTGTTTTATTTTCCTCTTTATTCTTGCTTTCTAGATTCCTCTTTATTTATTTATTTTCTTTTCTTTAATTCCCATTGAGGCTAGAACCCTCTAGGGAATTGCTCTTTTCTAAATGTGGAGCTAATATTCATGGGAACTCTAGAAATTGTTTGAAACTAACTTTTATATCTAATTTATTCACATAAGATTGAGATTAGCTAAGTGGATCTATTCTGATTCCTCATATCTTTAATTAATCCTCCATATTTTACCTTCTTGATTTTCCTCTTTACTCTTGCCTTTTATTTGTTTGTTTTATTTTCCTCTTTATTCTTGCTTTCTAGATTCCTCTTTATTTATTTATTTTCTTTTCTTTAATTCCCATTGAGGCTAGAACCCTCTAGGGAATTGCTCTTTTCTAAATGTGGAGCTAATATTTGTGGGAACCCTAGAAATTGTTTGAAACTAACTTTTATATCTAATTTATTCACATAAGATTGAGATTAGCTAAGTGGATCTATTCTGATTCCTCATATCTTTAATTAATCCTCCATATTTTACCTTCTTGATTTTCCTCTTTACTCTTGCCTTTTATTTGTTTGTTTTATTTTCCTCTTTATTCTTGCTTTCTAGATTCCTCTTTATTTATTTATTTTCTTTTCTTTAATTCACCTTGAGGCTAGAACCCTCTAGGAAATTGCTCTTTTCTAAATGTGGAGCTAATATTTGTGGGAACCCTAGAAATTATTTGAAACTAGCTTTTATATCCAACTTATTCACATAAGATTGAGATTAGCTAAGTGGATCTATTCTAGATTCCTCATATCTTTAATTAATCCTCCATATTTTACCTTCTTGATCTTCCTCTTTATTCTTGCTTTTTATTTGTTTATTTTATTTTTCTCATATTATCTTCTTTATTTTCCTTTATTTTATCAACCACTCTTTATCTTTCCACTCTCAATCTCATTTTATTTTTATTTTGCATATATTCACAATCACTCTCAAATCTCTCCACAATCCATCACATTTCTTTTATCACTCCTAATTGTCGCACACAACATAAGAACCGATTTTGATTAACTCATTACAACATCTTTCTCATGGGATCGATAACTTTTTATACTATTACTTGAAAGTTGTATACTTGCAACTTTAGGTTCACATTATTTACCTATCACTAGGGCTCGGCGTCACGAGGCTCAGCTGAAGCTAGCTCAAGATGAGGTGCAAAGTCTCCGGGAAGACCTCCATCATGCTCATCATGACATGGGATTTGCCAAGGAGAGACTATCATATCTCGAGTCAGAGGTCTTAGCTGAGAAGAATGAGGAGGACGTCTTCGAAAGAGCCCATGTAGCTCGGACCGAGGCTGAGGAGCTACGGGCCAAGCTAAATGAGGAGGTGATTCTTTAGGAGACCCTCCGTCAAGAAGTTGCTCGAGTGACCACCGAGGCTGAATAGCAGCGCAACTCTCTCCATGCCCAGGTTTGAGAACTTGAGACTCAGATAGCTCATCTAGAGTCTAAAGCGTTCAAGACTACGGTAATAGAGAAGTACCACGACAATTACCTAGGTAAAGTTGAGATGGCCCTCGCTTGAAAGGCAGGATTGATTATCTGAAGGGTCAGCTTCCTCCCGAGCTCCTGCTGAAAAAGGACCGCTTCAAGTATCCTTCCTGAGTGGCCAACTGCCTCGACGTCCTCAAGACGCTCGAGGTGCAGGGCAGTCTAGGGATAGTGCTAGAAGATGACGAGGGTGCCGAGGAAGAGGGTGAGGAGGAGGCTGCCGGCAAAGATGTTGGTGAGGGCCTCAATGACGATGCCGACCCATCTTCTTCACCTGAGAAGCCCAACTCCCCTCCCTCGGATGCACCCGACCCGGATTTCTCCCCGACTCAAGCCCCAGACATTGCTCCTTGAGGAGAATTTTTGTGTAGTCTTTAAGAGTCTTGTAATCATCTTTGTAAATGAATGATAAAGACTTTGTTCTGTTGACTCTCTTTTTTTTTCTTTTTCTTTTTTTGGTTGAGTCTTTGTAAAAGAGTCTTGTAATCACTTTTGCAAATGAATGAAAATACTTTCTCGCACTTAGTTTATGAGTTGTTTCTCATTTGTGCTTTTGATTTTTGAGACATTCTCGAGCGCATAGGTGAGAACCGAGTCATGAGTTAACTTCTGGGTACATCGGGGAAGACCGAATGATTCCTTGGTGTCGTGCACCTAAGGCTGGCTGGAGTCTTTCGGTTCGGGTCTAGCTGCCAAATCTGTTAGCACTATGGGCCCAGTTTTGAAAACTGATACCAAGAGCAAGCCGTGGGGACTCCTCACTGCGCCTTGGGTTTACTCTTGAAAATCGAAACCAAGGACTTTCGGAGGCTCAACGAGCTGGTGAGGACCGAGTCGTGAGGGCTCCCGCCGTGCCTTGGGTTTACTCTTGAAAACCGAAACCAAGGACTTTCGGAGTGCTCAACGAGATGATGAGGACCGAGTCTTGAGGGCTCCCCACCGTGCCTTGGGTTTACTCTTGAAAACCGAAACCAAGGACTTTCGGAGGCTCAACGAGCTGGTGAGGACCGAGTCGTGAGGGCTCCCGCCGTGCCTTGGGTTTACTCTTGAAAACCGAAACCAAGGACTTTCGGAGTGCTCAACGAGATGATGAGGACCGAGTCTTGAGGGCTCCCGCCGTGCCTTGGGTTTACTCTTGAAAACCGAAACCAAGGACTTTCGGAGTGCTCAACGAGATGATGAGGACCGAGTCTTGAGGGCTCCCCACCGTGCCTTGGGTTTACTCTTGAAAACCTAAGCCAAGGACTTTTGGTCTTCGTTACCGAGTTGATGAAGATCGAGCGGCAAGGTCTTCGTGCCTTGGTTTTACACGTGGAAACGATGCCAAGGCTTGGTATGTGCCTTGGTTTTACTCTGAAAAAACACTAAGGGCTTTTGGTCTTTATTGTCGAGTCGATGAAGATCGAGCGGCAAAGTCTTCGTGCCTTGGTTTTATACGTGAAAACGACACCAAGGGCTTGGTACGTGCCTTGGTTTTACCCTGAAAAGACACCAAGGGCTTTTGGTCTTTGTGCCTTGGTTTTACTCATGAAAATGATACCAAGGGCTCAATACATGCCTTAGTTTTACTTTGAAAAGATACCAAGGGCTTTTGGTCTTTATTGCCGAGTCGACGAAGATCGAGCGGCAAGGTCTGCATACAGATTAGTACACAAGGCAAATCATTTTTTATTTACAGAAGGATCCTTACAGTCTAATTACATTTTGTGGAGGCATCCTCCGAAATGCTTTATATTTTAGAACAACCCTGATGTTTTCTTAACTTTGTTCTCCGTTTGTCCTTTGGCGGAACTCCTCAGCTGTCGTAGCGTTGGAGCGGTGGTGGTAGCTTCTGGTTCGAGATCAAAAAATCGGAGATCAACCATTTCCTAAAAAGGTGATGAAGAAGGCCCATCGGTGGGCGCCAAACTGTTTACGTCGAAAAATTAATGTGTGATTGGAGAGTGTTGACCTTAGTTTTTGGGTCCCTTAATCGCCTTTGATGGTTGATCTTCCCGTTGTGGATCAAAGCATGTGCTTCGCTACACAAAAAACAAAGGTTAGAGGCATCGGAGGTTGTTTCCTCCGGCGTGCCCTCCGACGCTTAAATCAGTAACATTTTCTAGTTTATTTGAAGAGAAAAATAGAGTATCATCTTATTGACTTTTTGTGTGTTAAATTGCGTTACCTTGATCTGGTGGAGATCACCATTATTTATAAAGGATTTATGGGGACACATTGGTAATTTTTGTCGGGTGTGTGGAGTGCTGGCCCAGACATGCTTTACACGTGCTGACAGTTAGTTGGCCGAGTCATCCTTTACACAGTGATAGGACAGTCAGAGTAATGGCGTGTCCGAGGAGCTTTGAAGGCTCGCTCGAACAGTCATAATGACTGACGCCACATTAATGGCCTGATGGTGACTGGGCGGCGAAGTGCGGGCGATGGCCGTATATTCATCAAATGTCGTGCGCCTTTTGTTGTCTCTTGTCAGGCCACTATATGGTGTCTAGTCCAAGTGGGAAACGCCTTTCGTCTCAGAGCCGGTCATCCAGCGAGATCCAAGTTAGGAGTGCCTTTCATCTCGGATCTGGTTCTCGAGATGAGTTAGCCATATGAGCACTCATGTCGTGAATGCTTTTAGAGTCGTCCAGCTTATTGTCACGTGACCACTTTTTTAGACTTAGTAATTTCCATGGTATAACAGTGGGTATATAATAAATGATAGGATAAAAAATAACTGCATCTGTAGTAAATTAGAGGTTGCTCCTATTGAGAATAAAATAAGAGAGAATCAACTAAGGTAGTTTGGTCATGTACAACGAAACCTCTTAGTGCACCGTTAGAAAAGTGATAATATTATAGTTAATGGGGCAAAGTGCTCTAGAGGTAGGCCTAAAGAACTTGGGTTGGAAGTAATGAAGAAGGACATGATAATGGTTAACTTAATAGAGAAGATGGCCCGAAATGGAACAAAATGGAAAAATAGGATTCATGTAGCCGACCCTAAATATTTAGGATAAAGGCTGTGTTGTTGTTGCTCCTGCTACTGCTTCATTGAAATATCCTTCGAATAGCATTGGTGTAGCAAGAAGATAAAACATATGTATTGTTTATTATTATATCATGGATAGTTCTTTGTTAAATGTTGTGCTTTAATAAAGGGTAAATTGTGGATAGGCCCCCTCATTTGTATCATCAGGTGCATTTAACACCCTCAGCCCTTATTAGCACCTAAGATCCAAGCTGCAACTGCCCATGAAAGTATTAAGACTTTATTACTCAAATGCCTATCATCCAAGAAAAACATAAAAGCAACTAATGATGAACTGCAATTTCATGATAATTTTTTACTCAAAATCTGTCTTGCCTCTCTTTTTATTCTCATTCGGAAACTTACAATCATTACTGGTTTCAGGACAGTACTTTTGAGTCTATTCTTCTCAATTCACATATCCCTTTCTACGTCATACAAGTTCACAATTTCATCTTTTTAGCTACAACAACAACATTCATTGTGTTCTCTGTCTTCTCAGCAGATCATTTGATATTCTCTTCAACTTTATAGTACACCTGAAGTTTGTTGAAGATAATAAATATTGAGCAAAGCTAAAATTTACATGCAATTCAAGCTGTAAAACTGCAAATGTAAAGGAGAAAATAATAATACCACACAAGTTCGAGACGGAGATAGGACTTTGAAGGAGTTTGGTCGGTTGTTGAAATTAGTTTCGGGTACTCCAGGTATACCTTCAGGGTTCGTAAAATGGTCTACATCATGGCCAACCTGCAAAATAAAAATTTATCAATCCTTCTCAGCTCTGCTGGTACTTGAAAGTTAAATTAACCATGTCCAAATTCTGCACCAAACCACTATATCCTTTTAAGGCAAGCCTAAATCCAAAAGGGTTTTTAGCTTGCAAAAACGATCAAGCGAGCCAAAGAAATATGAAACTGAAACTGGGAAATGTTTTGCCTAAATAATGTTTACTTGTCCATCTGCACGAACTGAGAAATTGGCAAATTGCGAATAAAGGAAAATATACATCAAAATATTTCTTTATTCTATGGTCATTGGGCAAGCAACCAGGAGTCCCTTAGAGACTATGTTCTGTTGCAGCATGTACAATGATATGTCACAGTGAACAAAAGCCATGTGGTGAACCAGGCAATATAGATAGATGTGCACAAAAGGATAATGTAGAAGATTTATCACAATATTGGCACACATTAAAGAGTGAAACTTCGACCTGCTTTCTGCAGGGGGAAGTCCCAACTCTGTAGTCAACTTAATATGTAAGATAGGGAAACTTCTGAACATGCTCTTTAGATTTGTATTTTATAAATATTTTGCATCTACCTCCTTGTCTGTTAGAAGTATAGGATATATTATAAGAGTTTAGACTTTATTCAAGTTTCTTCGAAGGCCAAAATACGTAATTACCTAAAATCTGTCTTCAGACAGAACTGTGTGTTAAGATTTGAGAAAATAATTCAAAATAAAATATAAATGTGTGCATGTATGACTTTAATCATAAATACTTTCCTCATAACTTGAATTAAAGAAGCATGAGGAAATTAATGGTCAAGAGAGAAGAAAAAGAAAATATGTAATTCTTCCCACTACACAGATCAGATAGTCCTTTATTAGAAGCAAGAATAGAAAAGCAAAGCAATTGTTACATCAGCAGATTAATGAAACCATATGTCCTAAAAACCATAGAAAACTATGAACCGTAATGCATCTTACTCTTCCATGCCCACCAAACTCAACAGCATCACTGTCCAAGGCAACTCTATACTTTCCAGGCAAGTCGCATCCAATTTTATACCTGTATATTCTAAATAGTCAAAAATTAAGCCGAAACAATATAAAGTAGGTGATATGATGATAATAATCAATGAATTACCCCTCATAGGTGTTTTCAGGATGGAAATTGAACACAAAAATTAAATCCCCTTGCTCAAAAACGATTACCTGAAAATAAACCAATGCTCGAAACATAGTTCACTGTATTATTCAAAGAAACAAGTAAAAGCCCGATCAAGTTGTAAAATAAGAATAGCTCATTTACTTTCTCAAACCGGACTTTAAGGAGAAAAGAGTGTTGCAGAACAAACAATTAGATATGAGGATATCTATACTACTATATAATAAACCTACTGAGGGCATGACAAAAAATGGAAATTGTCCTTCATTCCTGAAAAGACAAAGGGGCAAATTTGAAATTTAGAAATAGTATTCTATCACATCAAAAGTCCCCTCCCCGCCTCTCTCTCACACACGTACATAAAAATTCAATAAATAACATCTAGCTATAAGCAATGAATTTATTAAGGGTTATTTGCATATATACCCCTATCAGGGGTACTTCCAAAAGGATCCCCCAAATCTTAGTATTTGCAAAACCACCCTCAAATTATCAATTTGGGGGAAAAATACCCCTAAAATCAACAAATCATCAACTTGATGAGCAAAATTTTGACTATTTTGCTGATAAGTGTTACACTGTAGTTACAAATTAGCCTATTAAAGTTGATGATTGATTGGTTTGGAGGTATGTTTTTCCAAAATTGATGACTTGAGGGGTAGTCTTGCAAATACTGAGATTTGAGGGATAGTTTCAAATATCCATGATTTAAGGGTATATATGCAAATATTAAATACATTACATGTTAAAAGGAACAAATTTTCATAAACTTAATTTAATTATCCTTAATCATTATTATTGTTATAAATTATTTGAAACAAAGTATACACGTATGTAACTTAAGAGTTTTTCCATATTCCAATAACTCCATTCTCATCTCAAATTTATAAGAACATTACATTGATGTTGGATAAATTTAAACTTAAAGCCAAAGAATTTAAACAACTAGAAACCTTTAATACATTATTTATATAGAAATTAGAAAATTATGTTTTAATGTCTATTGCACGTGCAGTCATGCTAGTTATATTTAAAGTGAAAAAACTTGATATTGTTAGTGATTTAACTAGTAGTATAAGTCTGAGAGTTTTTTTATTAGAACATTGGACAAGCCTATAAGACTTTATTCTAGGAAAAGACCATATACTATTTGAAGCAAAATTAACTGCTGAAAATAGCACATAAAGGTATTCATCAAGTTGACATAAAGTTGCGGCACATTATGATTCACATTCAGTTATTTTCTGCAGGAGTCCTCACTGGATGGGGCAGGCAAGTGAAGGTAGAACCTTACATTAGATCTAGTTGTAAACCATCAAATTTTGACCAAATCATTTGTGGAATGTAAAAGTCATTCCCATAGAACTACAAAACTCTAAGAAGTAGACACTCCCTAAGAAAGTAACTCCAGAAAAGATCTCTGGATGGAACTATACGCTTAAATTTTTTTACTGAGAAATAAAACTAGAGTTGATCTCCAGATTGAATTGTCCATTTTAAGATGACTGATTTGTCAAAGGTCGAGCTAGTGGGTCAAATATTGAAGGTAAATCTTAATAGCTAGAAGAGAAACAAGTATAAACAGATGGCATGCAAAGAAGAAGATTTAAAGGTAGATTGTTCATTTGTGGTTCACATACACTGATGCTGCAAATTGTCAAGAAGATAGAAATCACACAGTTTAATTATATCTGCTACATTAGACATTTTATAATGTAGAAAACCCCAAAACATAGAAAAACCAGCCATCACTCTCAGAAATATTAAAAAGCACCAAACATTAATGTTGATTGCAGCCACAGGAATAGGTGCTAGCAGTTGCCTAAAGTAACACATTAACTGTGCTAAAAGAGACATGAAAAATAAATATAAACATATTCTTGAAAATTTTACTACCTTGTCAACTTCATTTGTGCTGCTCACTATCTGCTTGGTAGAAGTAAGGAATGAAAATTTATCATCCAGCGAATTCATGGCTCTGTCAAATGCATTCATGTACTAAATTCATTTCAAAATAAGGAAAAGGGACCCCGTCAGAACTCAAAGAAAAATAAGATAATTTGATCTGATACAATCAGTATTGATAAAAGAAAATAAGAGAAGAATATATTTGAAAATAATAATGCATTATTTCTGTAACTATTGAAATGTAGAATAGAAAATTAGGCAATGAAAACTTACAAAGCACATTCCTGTAGAAGACATGTAATATGCCAGAGAAACTTAGATCAATGCCCAACGATATGAACTATCCTAAAGCATGTTAGACAAACATATACATGTAAATCAAAGATTGCGCATTAAAGGCACCACACCCCAATTCCCCACCCCCCCCCCAACAAATTCCCACACCCGCCTGCTTGCCCCCACACACGCAGAAACCCGAAGGGGGTGGGGGGGGTCCGTTGGTGGATTGTTCACAAATTCAGTATGTACCTATTTGGAACTTAGCGGGAAAAAAAGACTCCAGGCAGAGCTTAGTAAAAGACAAGATGAGAATGATTTTATACACAAACGTCCAAGATAAGGATATTAGTTGAAAGATATGTAGAACACATTTTAGTAGCATAGCATTGCAAGTAGGCAACCGGC
This sequence comes from Asparagus setaceus, assembly GCA_012295165.1. Lineage (NCBI taxonomy): Eukaryota > Viridiplantae > Streptophyta > Magnoliopsida > Asparagales > Asparagaceae > Asparagus > Asparagus setaceus. Next base: position 65,272,297 of record CM022703.1, on the reverse strand, counting down.
AAGGCGGCAACTAAAACAAACAAAAAAAATTCTGCAGGAAGAATCATGAAGCTCTGAAACTAGTAGATAACTTGTAAAATGAAGAACATCATGTTTCCTAATGCATTTAAACTATTTCAACTCAAAGCTGCCAGTAGAAATGAAATAATATAAGGAGATTACCCCCAAATATGACGCTGCAGCAACCCAAAAAAAAAGAAAAAAATCACACAGGTGCAACAGAGGGCATACATGGCATCACAAAAGTTTACTGAGAATAACCAAATTACTTATTCACTTGTCAAATAAAATGCTCAGTATATATTTGCATGCATAATTGGGTACGTGGCTTGGGATTTATCGATATATGTAATAAAATGAAAAATATGAAAAGCAGTGTTGGAAAAGGCAGCTGAAGGGGCTCTTAAATAAATCACATGCGTGCGCGCATGTGCGATTTAATAAAAGTACATGATACAGATGTGTGTATTTACATTTTAGTTTTAAAATATTTCTATGCGAAGATACACACGAACCTTATATCTGAGATGATCAGTATCAACAAGGTTCCACAGGCGCCGGCATTTTTCATAACTCCAACCATTTCCTTCTCTAGGAAAGTCTATCCATTCTGGATGGCCAAACTACAACAATCATATTGTTAGAGAATATGCAATTAGAAACTGGTGGAAATGAAGCAAATACAATAAACCCTTGTGACATTATATAGCTTGCAATGATATGATATTGCATAAAGCCTTTAGACATTCGCCATCTCAATTTGGCTTTTATCTTTAATTACCTAATATCTAATATTATTGAAAAAAAGAAAATTTTTCTATATTAACTAACTGAAACGAGTGGCCTCTGAATTATCCTCTGTGCTTCAACTTTTGCACAGTTGCAAATGTAAAGTTTGGGAACTGAAATCATAACACCTTAAAGTAGCCTAATTAACTATGCAACAACCATGCATATCAATTTATTACACTTAAACTAGCCTAGTCAGAAACATAATGTGCTACACTACAATATCGTTTAAGAGAAACATGCAAATGGTAAGTACAGTCTGAAATGGATCTAGAAGTAGTACATTTGAATTATGGCCTCGTTGTAATTTGGTTTGTTCCATATGATTAACACATCCCGCATTTCTTCAGAAAATGATGAATACAAGATTTAAACTTCATCGAGGAGTTTAAAAAACTGAGAAGGGTCTTGAGAGATTTACCTCATTTCCCATAAAGTTTAGGTAGCCTTCACCCCCTAGTGCCATAGTTATGAAATGAATCATCTGCACAAATAATACAATTTTGTAACTTAAAATTCAACATAGGAACAGTGACAATGAAACTACTCAAAGATATTGACGCTTTGAACTAACAAAAATCTAGCAAGAAAGTAAAAGAATAATATGAACCTTGTGAAGTGCAATTCCTCGCTCAATTACAGGCGAAGCAGGTTTCAGATCAGACATGCCAGAGTATATTTCTGCATCCATCAGAAGAAAGGCAAAAGACTTGTCTCCTACAATTGCCTGTGGAAGAAAGCAAGAAGGTCTCCCTCAAAAAGTATTCAACTATAGACAGATCTCAGATATTTAGAGAACTTATATACATTATAATGATTCATATTATTGTTAAGTAATACATGATGGAGACACTTATTTTGAAAGAGATGTTATCTATCACTATTTAGCTGAATATGATTTCATGAATCAGCATGCTAGAAATCCAAACTCACTTGCATTACTACTCATATCAACGAAAATCGTAACTGTGTCTCAAAATTCCAATTTACATCATCTTACAGAAATTTTAAATCAATTATGATATGCCATTTGCTCATAATGTTATAGGATAACTAATAACCTACTTCCTCAGTAACTTCTATTGAACTACCTGATCATGACTCTCCGCATATGCTACACACTTTTCTGCATGTCTCCTGTTTGTTAAAGTCCAAGCAATATCTTTCATAGACCATTCTGTATCTCTCTTGTTCTTTAAGTAGTCAATCCACTTGTCTGGAATTCCCATAGCCAACCGATAATCAAAACCCACTCCACCCTCATGGACTGGACGACAGAGAGCAGGCATACCTGAAACATCTTCAGCAATAACAGTAGCATCTGGCAAGAGATTATGAACCAAATGGTTTGCCAACATCATATAAACAACAGCATCCACATCCGTTGCCTCACTGAAATACTCATTGTAATTTCCAGTAAAAACCATGTTGATTCCGTGATGATGATACAACATTGAAGTTACTCCATCAAATCGAAAACCATCGAACTTGTATTCTTCCAACCACCATCTCAAATTAGACAGCAGAAATCGCAGGACTTCCCAATTAGCATAGTTAAATAATCGGCTATCCCACAACTTATGGTAACCACGCTCTCCGCTATGGAAATAGGAATCCTGAGTGCTTTGCCCAACATCAAAGCCATTAAGACCATCAGTGATATTATTGCTTGCATGGCTATGAACAACATCCATTAAAACTCGTAGACCTAGACTGTGGGCTTTGTCAATCAGATACTTGAGATCCTCAGGTGTTCCAGATCTACTGCTAACAGCAAAGAAATTCGTAATGTGATATCCAAAGGATGCGTAGTAGGAATGCTCCATGATAGCCATTAATTGGACTGTGTTATATTTATTTTCTTTAATGCGAGGCAGAACATTATCAGCAAAATCTCGATATGAGTTTATGCAAGGCTCTGAACTACTCATTCCAACATGGGCCTCATATATTCGAGGTGCTGCAGGATTCGAAGGACGAGGATACTTAAATATGTACCTGCATCAATAGAATAATAAATAATTGAAATTGACTAGATTATTTTGGTAGTCGACTAGATTATTTTGGTAGTTATCATCTTTATGCAAAATGAAATTTCATTTTCTTGTGTAATAGAGAGACCTTTCTGAAGGTGGTGGGTCCCAGTAAACTCCATCATAGGGAACTGCAAATCGAGTAGGATCGACAGTGGCATATTTGATCCATGATGGTATTCGGTCAACCCATATTCCATTTCCATGCTTAAATCGAAATTTAACCTTTGAATTGTGAGGAATGGCAGGCTTGCCACCAGAGTCCAGAATCTTGATCTTCCAAACACCGAATTCATTTTTTTCCATTCCATGGTTAGAACCATCCCAACCATTAAAATCTCCAATCAGCTGAGCTTCCCTACAGACAAGCTGACAATTCATATCATAGATCCAAGTATTTGCCTTAACATCCATCTAGCAAAAATGGTTTTGTACTCAGAAACAGGTAAAAGGTTGTGTCCAGAGGACTTCATCTGCTAACAAGGCAATCAACATAAAGAAAGCTAACATATATTTCAAAAATCATCATGATATACACTATCGTTGTATGCATCTCAAAGTTGAAAGTAGTACACCATCTAGAAAATGTTTTCTGTTTAGTAGTTCAGAAGTTAATGACATGTCTACAAACTGGCACATTTCCATCTTTTGTACCTTCCTAAGAAGAAACAATGTTTTTGACTAGAATCCAACAAGCTGCTAATAAAAAAGGACTAAATAAAATAGCAAATGTCAGCACATACATAGAGGTTCCTAGATGTGTTTTGCAGCTTAAAAAACACCTTATTTTTGGATACCATTGTGAGTTTTTTGTGGTGCTTTTCTAGAGAACCACCATGCCATTGTGTTTTTTTTCCCAAAGTGTTTTGAAAACACCATTTTGAGTTTCTTGGTCAATACTAGTTTGACCATTTCCATACACATATATATATTATAATATTATCATATATTAAATATAACATATATGTTATAATATATTTTATATTAACTAATATACTATATTCTATTATATTAGTTATATATTATTATATAGACTAATATAAGATATATCATATTAATTAATATAATTATTTATTAAATTATATTATGTTTATTATATTATTTTTAATAGTATAATATATTTTTGTATATTATATTATATTACATCAATATATGTCATACTTTAGTTTAATAATATAATATAATATAATATAATATAATAAATTGATTTTATTATACTTTAACACTCTTATTATATTATATTAATTTAATATAAAATATACTAATATAATATGTTATATTAAATAAAATATCAAACTATTTATTGTTTAATATTTTATAATTTACTATGATATTTAACTTTAATATAATAGTAATTATATTATATTATATTAATTTAATATAATATATAGTAATCTAATATATAGTATATTATATTTTCTAACTTTTTATATTATATTATATTTTTATCAATATAATATATCATATTACTGCAATATATTAAATTAATATATTATTATATATTAAAATATAATATTATATACTATATTTTATTAAACATATTTGAATATATTATTTTTAATATATTAAACATATATTAAAACAATTATAAAATTAAAATATTATTTATAAAATAATAAATTATATTTAACATAATTTAATATATGATATTAATATTGTGATAAAAAATATATTATATTAATATATTAAACATATATTAAAACAATTATAAAATTAAAATATTATTTATAATATAATAAATTGATTTTATTATACTTTAACACTCTTATTATATTATATTAATTTAATATAATATATAGTAATCTAATATATAGTATATTATATTTTATAAATTTTTATATTATATTATATTAATTTAATATAATATATAGTAATCTAATATATAGTATATTATATTTTCTAACTTTTTATATTATATTATATTTTATAAATTTTTATATTATATTATATTAATTTAATATAATATATAGTAATCTAATATATAGTATATTATATTTTATAAATTTTTATATTATATTATATTAATTTAATATAATATATAGTAATCTAATATATAGTATATTATATTTTATAAATTTTTATATTATATTATATTACATCAATATATGTCATACTTTAGTTTAATAATATAATATAATAAATTGATTTTATTATACTTTAACACTCTTATTATATTATATTAATATATTAAACATATATTAAAACAATTATAAAATTAAAATATTATTTATAATATAATAAATTATATTTAACATAATTTAATATATGATATTAATATTGTGATAAAAAATATATTATATTAATATATTAAACATATATTAAAACAATTATAAAATTAAAATATTATTTATAATATAATAAATTATATTTAACATAATTTAATATATGATATTAATATTGTGATAAAAAATATATTATATTAATATATTAAACATATATTAAAACAATTATAAAATTAAAATATTATTTATAATATAATAAATTGATTTTATTATACTTTAACACTCTTATTATATTATATTTTTATCAATATAATATAACATATTACTGCAATATATTAAATTAATATATTATTATATATTAAAATATAATATTATATACTATATTTTATTAAACATATTTGAATATATTATTTTTAATATATTAAACATATATTAAAACAATTATAAAATTAAAATATTATTTATAATATAATAAATTGATTTTATTATACTTTAACACTCTTATTATATTATATTACATCAATATATGTCATACTTTAGTTTAATAATATAATATAATAAATTGATTTTATTATACTTTAACACTCTTATTATATTATATTACATCAATATATGTCATACTTTAGTTTAATAATATAATATAATATAATATAATATAATATAATAAATTGATTTTATTATACTTTAACACTCTTATTATATTATATTAATATATTAAACATATATTAAAACAATTATAAAATTAAAATATTATTTATAATATAATAAATTGATTTTATTATACTTTAACACTCTTATTATATTATATTAATATATTAAACATATATTAAAACAATTATAAAATTAAAATATTATTTATAATATAATAAATTGATTTTATTATACTTTAACACTCTTATTATATTATATTAATTTAATATAAAATATACTAATATAATATGTTATATTAAATAAAATATCAAACTATTTATTGTTTAATATTTTATAATTTACTATGATATTTAACTTTAATATAATAGTAATTATATTATATTATATTAATTTAATATAATATATAGTAATCTAATATATAGTATATTATATTTTATAATTTTTATATTATATTATATTTTTATCAATATAATATATCATATTACTGCAATATATTAAATTAATATATTATTATATATTAAAATATAATATTATATACTATATTTTATTAAACATATTTGAATATATTATTTTTAATATATTAAACATATATTAAAACAATTATAAAATTAAAATATTATTTATAAAATAATAAATTATATTTAACATAATTTAATATATGATATTAATATTGTGATAAAAAATATATTATATTAATATTTATACAATATAATAATATATAATAGATTGAGCATTATATTGTTAACAAATAATCGTTTATAATATTAGATTAAATTATATTATTTACATATTATAATAAAAATATTATATTATAATATATATTCCATAATTTAATTTAATAAATTTTATAATTTAATATAATATTTAACTTTAACATAATATTAATTTTATTGTATTATAAATTTTGATTTAATATATGTTAATTATATTTATATTATATTATATTTAGTAATATATATTAGTTATATACTATTTTAGTGAATATATAATATTATATTAATATAATATAATATATACTAATCTAATATATCATATTTTATTTTATAATTTTTAGATTATATTATATTTTATTAATATAATATAACATATTAATATAAGATATTAAATTAATATAATATTATATATTAAAATTAATTATAACATAATATATTTTATTAAACATATTTGAATATATTATATGAATATATTAACAAATTTTTAAATATTATAAAATTAAAATATTATTTATGTTATAATGTAATATATTATATTAATATAATATAATATAATATAATATAACATATTAATATAAGATATTAAATTAATATAATATATTGAGCATTATATTATTAACAAATCATTATTTATAATATTATAGATTATATTTAGCTATTATCCTAACATCCTACCCAAATTCAAAACACCATCCCAAACTCAAAACACCTAAAAGGTGTTTTGAAATCAATGTGGTGTTTGTTATTTTTGGGTGTTTTTGACCATAAAAACACCATGGTTCCCAAACACATGGTGTTTTTATTTTGACAAAAACACCATGGAAATGGAGGAAACACCATGGTTCCCAAATGCACCAGTATAGATGCAAATCTAGATAGACACAAAAAACAGAAGTGTAATCGCGAACTTACCCTCATTTACAATCCGCTGATATCAATCATGAAGGTTCAGACTCACAGTTCAGTGAAAATTTTACTTTAAAGAAAAATGTCAAGTTCGAAATACATTTATCCAGTGCTTAACTAACACTGAATGTTAAACTCCAAAGGACATTGAAAAACAAATTTGTTAAGTGGATAGGCATGCTGCTCACATTGACCAACTTAAGCGGTACAAGTTAAAACATGAAGAAAAGCAATTTAGCCAAAAAAAAAAAAAACTCACTGAGCAGCAGGAGCCCACTCATGATACACAATTCCATCATGTTCCCTATTGAATCCAAATTTCAAATAACCTGCAAAAAAAAGATACATTTAGCTGAAATATAATATTATTGTTGGAACATGTAGCATGCATAATCTATTACACCAATTTAACTGAAGGAATGATGACTAATTATCTATGATGGGAGAAGTTACAAGATAATGCAACTCAACCTTGAGAATTCTTCAAGACTTCCTTCATGCTTGTCAATCAAAGCTTTCTGATTCCTGTATTTCTTTGATCTGTATGTAAAATGGTCTTTAAATTGCTCTAATAACGGGTCAAGAGCAAGAATACCAATTTTTCTGCATCTTCAGTTGATGTCATAGCTGATTTATCGTGAGGCGGTTGAGACTGCAAAATCACGCTCTCTCTTATGCTGAAAAATATAGATGCTTAAAGAAGTCAACGGATAGGATAATTTACAAGTTGAACAGAAAAACAATCAAAAATAATCTCATCATGATACTTTCTTCTGAAACTCAGTTATTTTACCTTCAAATTCATTGATAATTTGTTCAGGCTAGGAAAAGAAAAATGGCATGATAATCTATCAGATCTGCCTGTGGAAAACGACTGCAGTTGAGCTGGTCCTTGACTTCTTGAGACCTGTGGATGAAGATACAAAACGGAGCAATTAACTTAAAATAATAACATATGTTCTGAGGCATTAACATAATGTCATTGCTAAGCATATTGATGCCACTAATTTCTGTAGACTATGACTTGTTTGGTACTTGTAGCCGGAGCCTCAAGCAATTCCAACTATTTGGATAACTAAATTGGTTCCATGTTTTTAGATCTCATCCATGTAGTTAGAACAACCAAAACATTTCAACTAAAAATACGTTCATATGGATGCAGCACCAATTGCCACTGAAGTATTAGGAAAAGCATGAAAAGTTGAATAATATCCCAACACATAGGTCATTCTATTGAATAATAGGTGCCAAATATACAGTTATATAAGCAATTCAATACAAAACAAGGTACATTTCCAACTTCAGTAGTTCGATCTGCGCAGCAGGAAGTAGATTGCAGCAGCAATGACCTGCATTTAGACAAATCCAATCCAACCATCTTCTCTATTGAAGTACATATAAGAACTAAAATATATATATATATATATATATATATATATATATATATATATATATATATATATATATATATATATATATATATATATATATATATATATATATATATATATATATATATATATATATATATATATATATATATATATATATATATATATATATATATATATATATATATATATATATATATATATATATATATATATATATATATATATATATATATATATATATATATATATATATATATATATATATATATATATATATATATATATATATATATATATATATATATATATATATATATATATATATATATATATATATATATATATATATATATATATATATATATATATATATATATATATATATATATATATATATATATATATATATATATATATATATATATATATATATATATATATATATATATATATATATATATATATATATATATATATATATATATATATATATATATATATATATATATATATATATATATATATATATATATATATATATATATATATATATATATATATATATATATATATATATATATATATATATATATATATATATATATATAAGGATAAATTTTAGTTGGACATATAAGAACTGAACCTGTCTTCACCAATATATATATATATATATATATATATATATATATATATATATATATATATATATATATATATATATATATATATATATATATATATATATATATATATATATATATATATATATATATATATATATATATATATATATATATATATATATATATATATATATATATATATATATATATATATATATATATATATATATATATATATATATATATATATATATATATATATATATATATATATATATATATATATATATATATATATATATATATATATATATATATATATATATATATATATATATATATATATATATATATATATATATATATATATATATATATATATATATATATATATATATATATATATATATATATATATATATATATATATATATATATATATATATATATATATATATATATATATATATATATATATATATATATATATATATATATATATATATATATATATATATATATATATATATATATATATATATATATATATATATATATATATATATATATATATATATATATATATATATATATATATATATATATATATATATATATATATATATATAT